>QUSF01000005.1:1233169-1251983 GCA_003676055.1 Chloebia gouldiae | reverse complement strand
TCTATCTATCTATCTATCTATCTATCTATCTATCTATCTATCTATCTATCATCTAGATATCTGTGGAATTATTTAGGAATTAAAAAAAAATCTATCTGACATATCTTTCACATTAATTGTTCATGAGTCTGAAGCAAACCTCACTTTCTGATGAAGGAAACTGAACCCTGAATAGGTGAGGTTATTAGACATACGTGGGATCTGCAAAGCTGGGATTTATGATGTGTCCATCACAGTAGTCTCTGAGGATCTTGTGGAAAGTGTGTAAGTTTTAACTGTAATTACCAAACCGCAGCTATTATGGGGCAGATGAAGTTGTGATTCATAATCTGTCATTGGTTATGAAGTCAAAACATGCTTTCCTTGCCTCTTTGAGAAATCATGTGAATGTTGATTAACTAGTCAGGTAGAGGCTGCTGGATAGGAGAATTTTCACAAAAAGCAGTGAGTTTACTCTATTTTTAAAATGTTGTTCATGAAAGACAATAACACAAAGACTATTAGTGCTTCAGGATATGGAAGTCCTCATGGTGGTGCAAGGCAAGAATTGTGCTCTTACCTGAACTCCCTGCCAGCCAGACAAAAAGCTGTCCCCACCAGCCACTGAAAAATGGTGGCAACTAATCCAGTGTAAAAGTCTGGAGGAAGTGTATGCATTGTTTAAAGATGCATTTTGTCACAGGTGGCCTTTGCTTGGGAATCAGAGTAAGTAAGTGAAAACTTTTCTGGCACTTCACCTCTGTTGGGTAACTTAAGAATGACCAGACTCCACACCACAGTACTTCAAAGTCATTGTGGTTCCTCATGTCAACACAATTTGCTACAGTGGGGTTTGCTTTCTGAAGGATAAACTCTATTGCTTTTGGATTTCTCTTTTGGAGAGCTTAACCAGAAACTGATCCACCAGCAGGTGCAGGATGGAATCATTAATTATTGCTTAGCTTAACAAACTGCATCTTAAATTATGATATCGATTACAATGCTGGATGAAAAGGCTGAGCTGGCATTACAGTATTTGACACAAGCAGCATTTTAAAGTGTTCACACTGATTGCATGATGCACCAGTATTGTTTTTGGGAAGCAATAGACTTAAAATATGGCATTGAGTAAAGTGCTAGGTGCTTCTGAATTCATTTACTTAAACTTTGATTTAAAAATTTTGTATGGCAAAAGGTGCTCACCCAGAGTTTTTGTTCTCCTTAACAAGTACAAGCCAATGTTTGCTGTATCAGTTCACCAAATAAATGACATTAAAGCATAGCAAAAATTCATTTGCAGCATCCCTAGTAAGTTCTGTAGGATCTCCTGACAGGATAAACATGTCTCTTCTGCCCTCCTTCCCCCCCCCCCCCGAACGAGCAATAAAAACATTTTGCATAAACAAATTCCAAATTACAACTAATCATAGGAAAGCTGACAAATGTATGCTATGCTAGTCTGTGAAAATACTAATCAAAGCAGTCTGTCAATTGTTAAAGTTAATGATTTAGATATGCAAAACTCAGACTAAATTTTTGTGGATAATTACATAATTACGCCTGGGTTAACACAATCAGAAATAGCAATTGCTTGCTCCATCTTGAAACCAGCACAGCAGTTCCCTACTATCTTTTAAAGGCCTCTTTATCCTTGTTCCCCCTGCACACAAGGTGCAGTAAGAAAATAAAATACTGGGAATCACCCGGGAAGGAAAAGCAACTGTGGTAGGTGTCTCCTACCTATCCAGTCACTCTTTGCCCTCTGCAAAACAATCCCCTGGAGAACAAAGAGCCTGCTAGTGTGGGTGGAGGTGTGGGAAAAGACAGGCACATAATGGAGGATTGGAAACAGGAGAGTTATCTGCTGTAACAAGCTGAAAGAGCAGCACCTCCACCCATGGATTAAAATGTGTGTGACAGTGAGCTTTTCCTGTGGGAGGCATTGCAGATTGAAGGGGAGGGAGTTTATACTTTGTTTTAAAGGTCTTATGGTCATACAGGAGCCTAGGACTGGCAAGGCTTACCTAGGTCATTCATTTTTTCATTAAATTATCAAATCACTCAAAGGTTCCTTGTGAACCCAGACAGTCCCCTGATAGGTGTTTGCCCTAGAAGGTGCTATCAAGCTCTCCCATCCAAACCCCACCCCCTGAGCTATGAAATGACCCCTGCACCTGAGCACATGCTTAAAGCCCTTGCTGAGGTGCTAGAGGAAGGAAGGCTTTTGGTGAAGGGGAAACAAAAGGGGACCAGGTCCTTGGGGGCACTGGTCTTTTTTTCTGCTCCTTTGAAAACAGCTATGAATTTATTCTATGTACCTTTGAAAAGCGTAGTCCTTGGAAATCTTTAAATTCTCTTGCACATTTTTCTTTCTTATGTTGGCTTCGTGCTCTTTTTTTTATACTAGGTCTAACTTGCATAGAGATCTCAGTTGTCTGGAATCTCAGGAAGGTGACAGAGTATAAATAAAATTAATATTGGGCTCTTTGCTGAATGTCACATTGGCTGGGATGGGGTAATGGTAGTGATGGGCATTTAAAAAGTAATCCATCTCTTGTGTAATTTTTTATAATAATTTTTCTATAGAGTTTCCATTAAATAGATGAATGACCTAAATGAAAAAGAGAAATAAAGTGAAAGTATAAAATCAGTCCCTGTCAAGAGCTACATAAAAAAAGCCAGCCTTCTGAAACTGGCTGCCTAAACTCCAGAATCTGCAAATAGGTGTTCAGGTGAATTGATTGGCTTTTTACTAGTGGCTTATTACTAACAGGGATCCAACATATAAGGAAAGCAAATGCTTATTGACACAGATGTATTCACAACACCAGCCCTCTGCCCAGAATATGCTGTCAAATTCAGCTTTAGCTCCTTAATGTTATGGAGCCCATTACTGGTTTTGTTATGTTTTCAAGTGTAACTATTAGAAAAGCACTCAGTGAGTTTCTCAGTCTGGATTAAGAGTGTGAAGTTAAATAGTAGTGCAATTAGATGTCTGAATGAAACCCAAAATGTTGTTTTGGAAACCTCACAAGCACCTGGAGCAATATCAGAACTCTGAGGCACTATTCACCAGTCTTACACTGCTTACTTCTGCTGCACTGATGAAGCAAAAATAAACTTCCTGTACTTAGACAGATTTTAAACATTTTTCTACAAGACAGAAACCAGATGGAATATTTTCACAGCTGACACCAAAATTCACAGCTTTCGTGACTTCTGTAATATTGTGATTTATACAGGGACTTTCTGTATCAGCAGCCCTGAGCAGACAGCGCCTTGCCATTCAAGCTTTTAAACGCTACTTGGATTGGTAGGTCAAAAGATTGTATTAGCTGTGTGAAACATGAAGTATCAGTGGATTTAAATGATAGTTCTGTGAGCTGTTCTGTTTTCACATCTTGACTATAAGTCATAATAATAAAATATGTTAAAAATACATTGCTCCGAAATGGATAGCAAACCCTTAAGTTATTTCCAGAAGCAAACAAAAAATTCTTATGTCAGGGCATGAGCACAAAGCAGGCAATTGCTTTAAGCATTTGTTAGATCTTTTCAAGGGGGGATATGAGTGGCAGAAGGTTTTCTGCGTGGAGCTGCATGTTTCACAGGCAATATTTTCAGATAAACCTGACAAAAAAGTGTTGAATGTTGTTTTGGCATTTTGAGGAGGTGGATTTTTTGTTTGATTGATTTTTTTCCCTACTGGGAATTAGGAAGCAAAGTCAAAATTGCTGGTAGACCAGTTGGAAGGAACTGGTGGTTTATGTGCCAGAGCTTAACGCAGGCAGGGATTTTTCTCCATATCCTATTTAATTTGCTCTCCATTTGTGTCTGGATTAGCTTGTTGTTTTTTTTGCAGTCAAGATTTTTCCCGTCTTTGTGGGAATTCATGGTTTTATGAGAAACTTGTCTTGACCTGTACCTGAAAAAAAAATTCAGAAATGTATTGGTTTTTCTGGTTTTACAAGACTTTCTCTACACATGAGAGCAATAGCTTGGCAACTCTGGTGGCTTTCTGCCTGTTTCCAGATGCAGTTCCAGATTTTATGTTTTCCTTTCACAGCTGTAGTTGATGTGACTTTTGGCTGTGTGGTATCTTTCCTAATCTGGAGCAGCATGTTGGTGGTTTTGGTTCTAATTGTGCTCAAAGAGTTCAGTCTGCTGAAGGAGGCAGTGCATATTTATAGGATCCCATACTCTGAAAATCCACTTACCCACTTTTCTCCCCATGCAAGAGAGCTGGTTTGCATGCGGCTCTGGAAGTCAGAGAATTTCTTTAATCAGGTGTTTGTTTAGGAAGGGTTGTGTTTTTGCTAGAGAATGTAATTTCATAGATTCATAGAATGGCTTGGGTTGGAAGGGACCTTAAAGACCATCTTATTCCAACCCCTCACCACAGACAGAGACACTTTCAACTAGACCAGGTTACTCAAAGCCCCATCCAAACTGTCCTTGAACACTTCCATGGATGATGCATCCACAGCTTCTCTGAGCAACCTGTTCTAGTGCCTCACCACCCTCATAGTGAAGAATTTCTTCCTAATATCTACTCTAAACCTGCCCTCCATCAGTTTGAGACCATTCCCCCTTGTCCTATCCCTACGTGGCTGGGAGCTCCAGAGCTGGATGTAGTGTTCCAGGTGAGGTCTCATGAGAGTAGAAGGGCAGGACTCCCTCCCTTGTCTTGATGGCTCCACTGCTTTTGATGCAGCCCAGGATGTAGTTGGCTTTCTGGGCTGCAAGTGCACATTGATGGTTCAAGTTGAACTTCTCATCAACCAACATCCTCAAGCCTTTCTCCTCTCTATCCACTCTCCACCCAGTCTGTATTGACAGTGGGTGTTGTACTGACCCTGGTGCAGGACATGGCACTTGGCCTTGTTGAACTTCATCAGGACTGCACTGGCCACCTCTAAAGCCTGTCCAGGTCCCTCTGGACGACATCCCTTCCCAGTGATTCCAAACAGCACTGCTCCCAATACCAACCCCTGAGGAACACCACTCATCACTGCTCTCCACTTGGACATCAGATCATTGACCACAACTCTTTGAGTGTGACCATCCATCCAATTCCTTATCCATCGAGTGGTCCATCCATCAAATCTATGTCTTTGCAGTTTAGAGACAAGGATGTCGAGCAGGACAGCGCCAAGTTTTGTTCAAGCTGAGGTAGATGATATAAGTAAGTCCCTCTTCTGTCATCTACCAATGCTGTAACCCTAATATAGAAGGACACCAAATTTGTCAGCCATGATTTGCCCTAAGTGAAGCCATGTTGGTTGTCACTAATCACCTCTGTATTTTCCATGTGCTTTAGGATTGTTTCCAGAAGGATCTGCTGTTGTGAAACTGACCTGCCTGTAGTTCCCTAGGTCTTTCTTTCCTTTTTAAAAATGGGGGTTATGTTTCCCTTTTTCCATTTTCTAGTTTCTTGACAGCTCTGAGAAAGACGGAGGTATGTATAATTGTAGGTGCTTCTAATGTGTGGACCTTATCTTTATAGAAGGATTTATTGTGTAAATCAAGGGCAAAATAAATGGTTAGCACGTAATATGCAGCAAGAGCAAGGCTAAGGCTCAGTCTCCTGAGTGTTTTTCCTGCCCAACCAGTTCTTAAGGCATGCCCAAGTATCTTTCAGTCTTCTGGAATGTATGTGCCAGTCTCAACTCCAATGCAATAGTCAAATGATAAGTATAATTGAACCACACTTATCCTCTGTGGTGAAATGGCACTTGATGTTTTTAGACACCATCCTTCCCCCTAAAAAAAGATGCAAATACGGTAGAGACAGAGAGGGAGGATGGTTAATAATTTACGGCAGGTCTTACTGAATTTTGTGCAAAGTAAATATTGTTTCCAATGATGTCTACTGAAAATTGGCATACAATAAAACATTTGGTGATAACATATGGAAGGAGGTGTGAGAGACAGTTGAAAAAGCTTTTCTCTTTTCTGTACATGTTTATAATCTAGTGTCCTCAACATTATAGATACTACATATTGAAACTGTCTGTATGCAACCTGGCTTACCAAATTAAAAAAAAAAGCGCTGTTATGAGCAGAAAATACTGTCATTCTGTCATTCTCAACCTGTTTGGACCTTTTATGCCTGTTTCTTTCCTTTTCTTCTTTCACTGCCAGCCATCTTCAATCAATATAGACACTGTTTTACAAGGTTCATGCTAATGAACAGTTGTTTAAAAGGCTGTAGTACAAATCCATGGTGTTCTATAGACAGGCTGTGAAGTCCAGGAAACCACATTTTAAATATAATGCTGATATATATCTAGGGCAGTTTAAACAAATGCAGTCGCTTTTGCAAGATACTTCCTTTGGCTACACTGATCTGGCAAGTTATGCATATATATATATATGTGCTTAAATCCCATGTGTACTTGCTTTGAAGTCAATGGGATTACTTGTGTGTTTATAGACTCTGGTGGTTTGAGGCTTTAAAACATAGGAGGACATTTGACATTTAGAAAAGTAGGGCTGGAAAGGGCCTTGGAAGTCTCCCTTCTGCAGAACTGGTTATATTCATGTCATTCCTTAAAGAACTGATGGTTTTTTTCCAGGCTGTTCTTAAAAACATCTGGTGATAGAGATTCCAGATTTCATTGTTTTCCAGGGCTCCATCCCAGTACTTCACTATCTTTGTTATTATAAATGTTTTTCTCTAATGTCTGACCTGCATCTGTGTTACTGGAAATTAAAGCTGTTATTCATCAAACTTTGTAACACACAAGAACCCTGTGTGTGACAAACTCTTGCACAAAGTCTTAAAATTGCCTTCCCAAAAATTCTCTGAAGACTCTAGAATATTCAAATCTTTTCGCCTGGACACATCTTCTGAACCTCTGGTCGCTTCCAGTGCTTTTCTTCTGGGGCTCTCCAATTAGACCATCTCTGCCTTGCAGACCCTTCCTTCCCATCCCCCATTAAGTGTTACTGCTTTTCTTGACACTGTGGTTATTCCTCAACATCTTTTCAAACTCTGAACTTCTGCACTTGTAGTTGTCCTGTGCATGACATTTGTATAGACTGCCAGCACAGTGTGCTGTGTCATGGCCAGATGATTTATGGAAGTACTAAAACACAATCATATCCACAGCAGAGTTTTTAATCCTCCTGTACCCCGAGATGGCTTTGACTATGGGCAAATGATAACTTTCTCTATACATGATGCCCAACCACTTTCGTACCTGTCTTGCAATTTTGTTCAGACCATGTTTTGTTAGTGTGTGTGAGAGTGACATTTGAGACAGCACTGCAAGCTTTACTAAATCAGGAAACGTGACATCTCCTGCTCTGCTTCTGCTACAAGGATTCTTCCCATATGGCAGAAGGAAATTACAGGATTTATGCTCTAGAAATACATACTAGCTGCTATTAATTTCCATGTTATCTTCTAGCCACTTATAAGTAGTTTGAATACTCGTTACGGTGTTTTTCTGAGGATTGAAGACAAATTGGCTGGCTTGTAACTCTTTAGTTCTACTTCCCATGCTTTGCAGAGCTGGATATTCTGTTTACTTTTTCCCAGTCTTTTACTACCTCATCTTCTATTCTTGCATTCCCAGAGGTGACTGTCCAGTCACTCAGAGTGCTCTTAAAGTGGCCATGTAAGACTCCTGAGTTGAAATACATTGCGCCCAAACAATTTGAAGATCTCTGGTTTATTTAAGGGCACATTAATTTTCTCTTTTTAGTCCATTATCTTCCTGCTATTACATCTTCTGTTCCTTGTCTTCATTGGCATCTGTGTCCTGTAGAAGTTTCTCAGCAGCACTATCAATTCTCCTAAACTGTTTATTTTGCCTTGCGTGAAATCTCTTGAGTTTAGATCTTGCTGATATCAATGATTGTGTTGCTTTTGGATCAAGGTTTAATTGTAGACCATGGAAAGAACCCTGCTTTTTGGTTCCTCCTTGGACAGTAGTCTTGCTGAAGAGTGAGTGGAACTAACTGCAATAATGGGACCTGAGGTGGACTGTGATTTGGGATCCTTGCTGACCAACTTGTGTTCAGGAGGGTTTGAGCTGTTGTATTGATTTGTTTTCAACCAGAACAAATGGCTCAGCTGTCACTCTGGGAGCTTAATGAATACTTATGCCACAGTATATGCTCCTCTTTGTTACATCTGAGAATTTATTTAAGCAAATATATAGTATGTTTAGAGAATAAATTGACCACGTTGTATTTACCTCCTGAAGTTTCTTGTTTGTGTTGTCACTTCCTCATTTGCAGTTCTTCACTGTTGTTGGTCAGAATATTGCAGTTTCTTCTTGCGGCAGTACCAGAATGGTCACTTCATCCTTTATCTGCTTCCCTAAAAACAAAGTAAAGTAGGGAGCACCCTACTTCAGTTAGAAATATGAGTATTTGAGTACATTTTTGTACATAACACTTTCTGTAATGTCAATTTTTCCATAGTCAAAAGAGGAATGTTCAGTTAAGGTTGCTCTTGAGCCAGTAAGAATTCACTGTATATGAATTAAAACTTGCAGTGCTAATACATGTATGAGGGCTTCTGGTTTCCTTCCTATTAGGAGAGTATTTTCATGTCTATTATATTTTGGCATAATCTGTTTTTCTGAAAGGAAGAAATGTAAAAATTCAGTAGCTAAGGTTGTAATTTTAAGATGTGAAATGAGAGACTAGGCTAAAAGAAACTGAAATATTCTATATAAATTCATGGAGTGTTCTAAGAAAATGTATCAATTTTATGAGGGTTCTTATGGAAAAATTCTGATTTTGTGTGGATTCAGGTGAAAAGGTAAATTTCATGGGATTTCTGAAAATGGCTGGATTTCACTGGTTGCACAAAATCTATGACAACCATGGAAAAATGCACAGTTTTTGTAACGGATGAAATTTTTACTGCAGTTTGCAGAACTTTTATTTTCTGTGTACATCTGTTCCTCTGACACATATTATGCATTCTGGACCTCTTCCTCATCTTGTAGTCTCTTCCTGTGAATATTTTACCCTTCTTGATGGATGCATAGTGCTCTGATCCTCAGATGATAGAAATCCATGACTGCCTACAAAGAAGGTTCAGTGTGCGAATGTGGGTGGGGGAAGGACATGAAAAGTAAGAAATACTAAATACAGTCCTGGGGATTTTGTATTTTATGGTAATGCCAGCTTATTTCATGCAATATAGGAGGGAAAATAATCAGGACTAAGGAATAGGAATGATTTATCATATTCAACATGACATCTAAGCAATGTAGCATCAAAAGCCACCTACCTGCAATCTGTAAAACCTGGGCTTGTGTGGAGGGTCCAGCACAAGACCACCCGAGGAGCATATAAAACTTCAGAGGAGAACAAGTGTATTGTGGCATCTCAATTTATCCTCTAAACAATGCCCTTGTTGGCTAGGACACAAGTGTGACTCTAGCATGCTCACGTTATTCCCTATCTTCATAGAGGCAGCAGAGCTGAAATAGATCCTGCTTTTCAAGGAGAGAAATTAAGACACAGAGAAAAGGATTGCATCTTCAGACAGGGCTTGAAAATCAATGGTGAGATGAGGTGAAAACTTACATGAAGGCTGTGTCAGAAGGGCATGGGAAATGACAAAGAAAAAGCGATATTAGATAAGTAGAGGAATTAGAAAAGAAAGAGTTGTGAAGCAGATTGAGCTGACTTTATGAAGGGTTTTAAATGAAGAAGCCTGAACAGTGTCTTGAGACAAAAAAGGAGCCATCTGATTAGCTTTGATTTAATGATATTTTTTAACATTGTGTGTCTGAGCAGCCAGAACTGAGAACATTCCTGAGAGAAGCCTCTTCTGGGGAATGCCTTCCCCTTTGCTGAGGGAAGATGTGGAGTGTCCTGGTTTTGGCTGGGATAGACCTAATTTTCTTCTTAGTAGCTGTTGTAGTGCTGTGTTTTGGATTTAGTGTGAGAATATTTAGTGTGTTGATAAAAACAGGCATGTTTTTGTTACTGCTGAGCAGTGCTTACATAGAGTCTCAAGGCCTTTTCTGTGCCTCAACCTACCCCACCAGCGAGGAGGCTGAGGATGCACAAGGAGTTAGGAAGGGACACAGCCAGGATGACTGACCCAAGGGATATCCCACACCAAAGGGTGTCATCATGGTCAGCACACAGAGCTGTGGGAAGAAGGAGGAAGACAGGGTCATTTGGAGTGATGATGTTTGTCTTCCCCAGTAACTGCCATGTGTGAAGGAGCCCTGCTCTCCTGGGGTGGCCAAACGCCTGCCTGCACAATGGAAGTGATGAATGAATTCCTTGCTTTGCTTTCTGGCACACGGCTTTTGCTTTGGCCATTAAACATCATCACCTTTTGGTATATTCTTTTGAAGGAGATTTTGGTATGCTGAGACCTGGAATGGCTTTTCCCACCTGACCATCAAAAAACCGACAGTCCAGCTCTTCTTCGCATTTGTGCTGCATGTTCAAGGCCAGGTTGGATGGGGCTTTGAGCAACCTAGTCTAGTGGAAGGTGTCCTTGCCCATGGCAGGGGGGTTGGAACTATGTGATACTTAGGGTTGCTTCCAACACAAAGCATTCTGTAAATGGCTGAATACTCCATGAATTTTCTCCCTTTTATATTTTGATTCTCTTTCCCCATTCCCACCAGTGGGAAGGCAGCAACTGGCTGCATGGGGCTTAGTTGCCACGACAGGGAGAAACATCACAAAGCACAGCAGAGGTGATGGTACTATGGGTTATTACTCATGCAGGAAAAAGAGAGGACATGAATATCAGGGTCCTGGTTGATGTCATGTACCACTCCCACTGCCATGAGAAATGGGAAGCAGAAAGCTGACCCTAACGTTGGTTATTGATGCACAAGAAGGCTTATCTATGTTTAGCAAAGCCAAGGGGAGGTTCTGAGGGGCAAAAAGAACAAATGGAAAGCAATGGCTGAGGTATGAGGGAGTTTCTGTAAATGCTAAATAGATTTTTGCCATGTATAATGCTTTCCAGAGAAAACATCATCACCTTTTGTTATATTATTTTGAAGGAGTTTTTGGTGTGCTGGGACCGAGAACTGCTTTTCCCACTTGCCCATCAAACAACTTGCAATCCATCTCTCCTTTGCATAATCCTATTTCAAATATGAATAATATGAATCCTCCAGTTTATACTAGCAAGGAAATTTGCGTGGTTATATTTCATCATTGCCTTAGAGAAGAAGGGCAGGGTGGCTGCCAGGCTGTCTGTACAGATTTTCTCTGCTCAAATCTAGTGAAGAAACTGTAGTTGTCTTGTTAACATATTCAAGATCTCTTTCCCCCTCTTTTGCTAGCTCACAATGCCAGGAAGTTGTGGCTGTGCACTTTTCACTTGCAGTAGATAACAGCCTGCCTACCTCATCTTCAAAATGTATAGGTCCTACTGTCTCTTTCTCTGGCTGCAGCATCTTGATATAGCTGGCTCTGCCTTGGTGACACTCAGATCTCTCAAGTGATGCCTATGTCATCTCTAGTTTTAGTGAGCTTTTTCAACATAAAAAAGGGGTGTTCAGCTCCAGGACAGCAAAGCCTGGAAACAGATGTTTGCAATAGTACTGACCAAGTCAAGCCTGTAGTTCTGCACAAGGAGTTGTGGAAGGTTGGAGTAAAGTGGTTTGCATCAGGCCTGTGTTGTGGTGCCCTCTCTTTTGCCAGGAAGCTAACACAAGCTCTGCAGGGCTGACTACCAGCAGAGCTTCTCCATTTCCACTCTTTGTGTATGGCAGGGCAGGGTTGGAGTTTGTATCTCACTGGGACGCCTGTCCTGCACCTGGTCCTTGTGGTGTAGGACTCAAAGTTCAGTGTGATGTCTTGTGGGGTCAGAACAGGATGTATTGGTCTTCTAGTCAAGAACACAAATCAGTTTTGTTTTCTGAAACTTCCCAGTTGCTCCTTTTCCTTACATCTAATGTATGCTTGTATGTTTTGTCAAGTCAGGTAGGAAGAAAATGGCCTTTAATCACAAATGTACCCCATGATAAGGTAGATGGATTAGTACCATCAGAGGTAATCATATAATTTTATCTCTCAACCTCATTGGTTGTATCCACCTTGGGAATCTCCAGAGAACCATGGGGAGATGTGATGCCTACGTTCACATAAGCAGAGATCCACATTACCTGTGGTGGTGGTTTCTTTCCACCAAGGAAGAACTAGTTGACAGACATTCCCTTTTGAGTGTTTCCTTTCAAAACAGAGGCAGTGGGACTTGGAGTGCCTGACACCCTGCTTTTTGCATGTATCTGACATCATCATTTCTTCCCCAGAGTAAGCTGGCTAAATTGATTTGATTTTAAAGAAGTGAAGCACTGAGACTGTGCCTGACATTTTCAGAATTCCAGGACGCTGTGTTCCCAAATCAATATGCTGATTTAGTAACATAACTTATGCTCAGGAAGGCCATGTGACTCTCTCAGACCCATCTATCTTAGTTGAGTGTTTCTATTAGAGCTATCCAAATCCTTTCCAGGACTGCAAGTGAGATTTTACAAGTTTCCCAGTAGAAGGGGGTTGTGTGGAATTACAAACACCCCGCTATCCCCTGCACCAAATACCAGATTTGAATATACCCCTTTTCTTGTTTGAGTCTCAAGCAGTCCCTGACACAGGGCCATCTCTGCATTTCTAGCAGTCAAATAGACAGGTGCACACACCCATAGATGTGCAGATACAGCAGCAGTAGCCTACTGCCCATAAAATATGCACTTCCATATGCAGATAAAGATCCATTTTTAAGCAGGCACTTTAGGGAATCAAAAGATGTACTTGAAAAGGTAAAAGGGTACCTCAAGAGAGATTTAAGTTTTTCACAGATTTAAATAGAATCAGAATAGTGCACAAATGTAGTCTGTGTCTGTCTATGTGAAAATGAACCCAATAGCATTTGGCCATGTAGCTTATTTAATAGATATCAAAAGTGTTTGGCTGTAGGCCATTCATGTTTATGATACACATGGAAACAACATGCTAGAGGCAGCAATGGCTGAGTCACTCAAAAAGTGACTTTAGGACACAGACAATGTGAGTGAGCTTCTTATTCTGGCAAAAGTTGATAAAAGTATATCAGAAAAAAATGCTACTTTCCTTTGCTTTGTTAAACATCAGATGGTGCAGCTTTCTACAATGCTTTGAGTTTAAATTTCCATTTACTTATAAGGTACTGGCAGCTGAATCTCCTAATAGTGCTAGAAAAATCTTTGTGTGTTATTTCAAGGTGCACAGAAACTCTGTGTTTTAAATAGAGAAATTGTAGCAGTGAAATTGTCTATCTTCTAAACTGATACCACTTGTTTCTGTGTAGGCCCAGCTTTGACTGAGGGTATTTCAGTACCATCCTGTTTACCTGTAGGGACATTTGCCTGACTACAACTTTTAAGAACAGGATTAAATTGATGCTGGAAAGTGCAAAAGACAAAAAGACGAAAGACAAAAATTTTCTTCTCAGTGCCTTTCCTGATTCCAAGTAGCCCAAGTACTCCTGAAGTTGTCACATCTTTTATGCCCTATGCTGTGGCTGTCAGAGCCCAGCACATCAGAATCCTTTGTGCTCACCAGGGAACCAGGATTTGAAGGATCACTAAACTTAGCCATTTTGTATATCAATCCACGAGGCAGCACTTTAATCATGTATTTTCAAGGTTAGAGTGTTCATTTTGGCCTCATACTTGCTAAGTGGCACAGAGATGTTGTGCATGGTACATGGTAATGCTATAATTTATTGCTTTCTAAAAGCCACCCAAAGTACTGCACTGTAATCAAATAGCACTTCTTGATGACATTGTGTGCTCCAGATATAGCCTGAAACAGACTGACACAAATAAGTCATTTAAAGGTGCACAGCCGATCAGAAATTCTTGCCAAATGGAAGATCTGTGAATAAGCAGTTTTCTGGTTTTAAATTATGGCTTTGTTTTAATGAGATATTTGCTAACAGTGAAGCTATGTACATGCATTTGGTCTGTCCCTGCTACTCTAAACGAGGTAACTGACATGGCCATATTCTGGTCTGCAATGTGGGACCAAACTGAGCTTAGTTTGTCTTTATGAGAAGAAAATATTTCTGTCACTCCTATTCCTTACTTGACTTTGGTTACTGACCAAAAAACCACAGTTTTTATACTGGGGAAAAAAAATCAGAAGACTTAGAAGATGAAAGTTGCACTCAAAGTGGCTGTTTGTAAGTAGGCTTTTTTTTTCTTTTTTATTTTTTTCTTTTTTTTTCTTTTTTTTTCCTTTTTTTTTTTTTTTTTTTACTGTAGAACTGTGAATCTCCCACAATCTAATTTCTGCCTGAGTTGGTTCTTACAAACATTTTCAGGTTACTTTAGATAGTATGGAAGGCATTAGTTTTTATCAGGCTTGTATCATTTAAAATCTCTGTCTTTTGTTACACTTTAAAAGTCACTGTAGACAGTCTTCCTCCTGAATTCCCCTTTTTTTGGTGAGGACCCTCCAGTGACCACTTCCTGTCATGCTCCTCCAGGAAGCCTGGATTTTTAGAGCTCTCAGGGACAGGCATCATTACTTCGTTGCCAATCATTATTGACAACAAATAAACAAAGTTCATAGTATGTTCAGTATTAAACCTAATACTCAGTATAATGTTGCTGTGTCTTTGTGGAAAATGTAACCTGTATCCCAGGAAACAATAGACCATATTTGACATTGGGAATGTGTGCAACAACATAAATACAATTTGACACCTTAATTTGCAGAAATGTAGTATTTAGCTACATCTGGTATATTTTTAAATGCTTTTCAGCACAAATCACCTGAAGATAATTTGTTCTGTAAGACAACTTGGTCAACACTACGGTTCTTGGAGTCCTGTGTTCTATAGCAGAAAAAGAACCTGGTGTTTTTATGCCTTGTGAAGCCAGTGGAAGTCTGTCTGCTGACTTTCGTGGCGCTCTGGATTAGATCTTTAATGAACATCTCCTGATATCATTATGGGACCAAATATTGGAGCAGCATCATGAAAATTTCAGATTTAATCGATAGGAAGGATTTATTAAATTTTTTTTGAACATACAGTAGTTTGAAAATTGCTTCTTCACCTGCTGCTTTGTTCATGCTTATCCCACAGTGACCTGAGCCATCCAAAAGATTTTTTAAGAAAGAAACTAAGGCCAAGATTAGGGCAAATGAAGAAACTATGCAAAATTAAAGCAACTGGTTGTTTTGAAACAAATAGACGAAGTGCAACTACAAAAATCAAATGCACCCAGAGAGATGTGGAGAGAACTTTTTGAACCTGTTAATTTCATAAGTGTGGCATTTGTGTTGCAGAGATCCTAGTAGTTTTGAAATGTAAACACATGGTATGTAAAACATAAATCACAGAATTAATGAATCATGTAAATTTCACACTGCCCCCGCTTTGGACTAATTAGTGCAAATTAAATGTTGCACTTGTCAAGCAGAGCAGTTTGTGTACTATGTATTGCACTAAGAATTATTTTTGGATCCATTTGCACAATGTGAAAATAGTGTGAAAATATTTTTATTTCAATGAGTGGTGATTTTACAGTCATTAGAAGATTTCTGTAATAGGCTTAGACTCCCATGGCCTCACAGCTGCATGAGGTCTGGTTTGCATTTAAAGGTGGGAAAAGATGTAGTGGGAAGGAGGATATTTAGCTGACTGGATTTACTTAATTACCCACCACCCCATTCTAAAATGCCAGACCAGGCTGGTCAATTATCTATCCCTTCATCAGAGGCCAATTGCTTAATTGCAAATTATCCATAATAATTACACAGCCAAATAACTACTGGATTTATTTTTAATGAATGTAGAAGCCCTTAACAAGGATTTAAATGTACCCACCAGGATTAGTCAAAATCGACAGCTATCAAAGGGCTGGAATCTGCCACTCTCACTTCTGTGGAAGAGAGCATCACTCTGCTTATTTTCTGTTCATTTTCCGTGAGATTCAGAGAAGTGAGGATGCTGTGTCCATGCTCTGTAATGTTTTCAGGGTCTAATATTTCCATTGTTTCAGTGAGACAGACTGCAAAAGAGGGATTACTGAAAATGGAAAAGGCTGTCAGAACATGGGATGCTGTGAAGCCGGGGCAGAATATAGGACAGAGTGGAAACACTGCCTTTGCTGAAATGAGATGGAGCTGTGCCAGGCAGGAAAAAAAGGGATTGTCAAAACAGCAGCACACTCCCCCTCGGAGGCATTCCTGGCGCGGGAGGGGAGGGTCTGCCCACTGCAGGGAGATGGAGGCCTTCCCTCGCGGTGGGATGCAGCGCTCCGAACTGGCCGGCAGCAGCAGGGATGTAATTAGCGCTGACACAAAACACCAGGCAAGGCTTTTGACGCTTGTTTTTCAGTTTTGACAGAGAGGAAAATCATAAGAAAGGTGGCTTTTTTTGTTGTTGTTGTTTTGTTTGGTTTGGTTTTTTTGCCTTTTGCTTTTTCCTTTCTCTCCCTCCCCACACTTAAATAGCTTTCTCTCTTCAAATTACCTGAAATCACTGGGTGCGTAGGCCACGTTCCATGTGCTGCCCACTCCTCCAGTCTTGTCAGCCTGGAAAAAAAAAAGGTGTACTTTATTGAAGTACTAAACAAAATGAGAACAGGAATTTAATGTTCTGTCTGCTCACAGGCAGACGAAGAAGATTCAGTAGCTGAAGACGTAACAGAAAATTTGGAGTGTGAAGGAGGAAAGAAACTGAAGGCAAAAGAGGATGCAGAGGGGAACAAAACTATATAACATAATGCAGGTGAATTAAAGAGGCTGAACTGTTTTTGAAATAGAAACTTGGCATTTGTCTGTTATCCATCTTGCCTATATTGGTGTCCAGAGGTCCAGTTCAGAAATCTGTGTCCCACTGTGCTAACCTCAGTAAAAATACTGTAACTCAGTGTCTCCCACCACTATTGCCCAACATCTAAGCAAAAGCATTCTCTCAGTTCTAATTTGCTTTTTCGCTTTTATGTTGCCTGCTCTTTGTAGGTCATGTGTAAGCAATTTTTTCTGCTGCTTTTTCTAGGAGGTTAAGTAATTAACTTGGAGGAGAATGGGAAGCTGTGATCTTGCCTCACTTTGAAAGGCCATTTCCTGAGATTTCTGCAGTATGCTTCTTCCTCCTCTGAAATTTCTTACACTGAATTCTTGCATGGCGAGTTGATATTCTTGACATAAAAGCCCCACCTGGGATCTCTTTTTGATTGTGAAGCATCTGGTGGAATACTATACTCCTAAAGGTATTTAACAATGATAGAGTGAGGCATGATAAAATATTGGACTGGTTTGTTTCAGGGCTTGGTTTTTTTAATGACTGAGCTCTGTCCACTTGTACCCTGCTGTGATGGGTGTCAAAGTTTCCTAATGCAAACACAGCCTGAACATTTCAGATTCTGCTTAATGGCTCAGTGGTTAGAGGATGTAGTCCTGAAGTTCCTGAAATGTGTCTGGATCTTCTGGATGTTACCACATAAAATAGTGACCCCATATCTGGTAGAAATTTGACTTGTCATCTAAAATTTGGATTTATTTAAGATGTAGTTGATCCCCCAAATACAAATCCAGTACCATTCATCATTTTCATCTATGACTTTGAATAGCTTCTCTAGTCTGTCTCTGCTGTTGTCAGTCTGACAGGTTTGTTCCTTACAGGGTTAATTAAAAATACACTCTGGTTCCTACACATGGAATCTATGTTAAAATCAGTGTGGGTTTCTACCTACACTACTTGTTCACAGAAAGGAAACAAAGACCCTGCACTATGAAAACAGTTGCAGCATTTATTCTCTGTACCAGATGCCAGTAATGAGGTGGGGAGGAAGAATCATCCATCCATTCTTTTAAATTGAGCAGATATTTTATTTCCTATTTTTCTAATTGATATACCTTGCCCTTCAATGTCTTTATTATCATTTTATCATTCCATTCTCCTTGGTTTCTTTTCCCCTTTAATATGCATCCCAGTCTGTACTGCTGTTTGCTCTTCTTAAGTCATGGTAGTTTTGACTCTTAGTCACATGAAGAATATCTGTTTTCAGTATTTTCAGCCCTGAAATAAATGCCTATAATCGTTAGGGGTGGGTGCCAAAAAAATCCAGCGCTGTTGTTTTTTCTTATATTTTTATTTTTAATCTGGAAGCAGTGCATCTTGCAGCTTTCTCAATTCCTTTGTAATTTGTTTAACATGAACACTTTTCTGAGGGCAATATTAGGTACAGGCACATTGCTTTCTTTTCTTTTTTTTTTCTTTTTAAGATTTCTCTTTTCCATCTCTAATGTGGATTTTTATGCACCAGAAATTATTGCAAAGCAACCTTTTCCTCAGCCCGTGTTCCTCAATGAATCTTCCCTTCCCATGTTCTTTGTCTTGTCACAATAAACAATCAACAGTTCCAAATAATGTTGTAACTAAAATTTCCTCAAGGAGTAGTTGTTACGGATACTGTTCAGTATACTGAGAACTGTCGGGGGGGTTACTGGGAAAGAGGAAATAGAGGAATTAGAAGCAATAGCAGGTAATAACCCGGCCCTCCGCCCCCGGGAGGGCGGGTCCTTGTGACGCGGCCCGGCGGGGCGCTGCCGTGGGCAGCATCCCCGCAGCATCCCCGGAGAAGCGCGGCTCCGCGGGCTCCCCGGGCCGGGCACCGGCCCGCTCTCACCGTCTGCATCGGCTCCTGCTCCAGCCTGCCAGTGCCGTCCCGGCCGGGCTCCTTGGCTTGCTGGGGTGGCAGTCTGTGTGTGCTGGGGTGGTCTCTGCTTGCTCAGCCTGGCAGCCTCATAGGGGACTGGCAGATCAGAGAGGAGCCCTTCTTCTTCCCTTCCCTTCCCTTCCCTTCCCTTCCCTTCCCTTCCCTTCCCT
>QUSF01000005.1:1190102-1233159 GCA_003676055.1 Chloebia gouldiae | reverse complement strand
CCTTCCCTTCCCTTCCCTTCCCTTCCCTTCCCTTCCCTTCCCTTCCCCTCCCCTCCCCTTCCCTTCCGCTATTGCCTGTGCTAAAGTAAGGCTCTGCAGGCACTCCTATAAATTTACTTTATAGCATGTTTGTTTTGTAAAAAAAGCAATGGAAATTTGGTAAAAATAATGAATGTCTTTGTTTCTGCTCAGCTATTTAACTCCTTAATGCCTCCGATTTTTTTTTTCTAGTGTAATTAATCCAACCCACCCACTTCGTTAATTTGGCCTGTTACCCTGTGTTTTTGCTCCTCCTAAATGAAAAGTAAAGCATGGCGCAGCAGCAGTCTCTGTTGTGAGTATACATTCAGGGAATTCAGGGAATCTCTTTGGAAAATAAATGCTAGCTCGCCCGAGATAGAAACTGTGGCTTTGCTTCAACACCCTATTGCAACAATGTCAGTGCTGCTGGCATTGCCCACTAGGGAGGACAGTGGTCTGCCCAAGAACTCTTTAAAATGCATAAAATCAGTTTGGAGGGGAAAGAGCAAATTACCCTTTGTCATCCTGGCAAGCCCTGGAAAGTCCTACAAACAAAAGTAAGGAACACCTAGAATGAACTAAAGAAAAGGTGAAACTTAAGAAACATTTATAACAGGGAAATGACCTCTCAAGAGATGGGAAGGCCTCTTGTATTTGAATACCTCATTAGGAATTTGCATGGGAACAAGGCACCTTAATATCTTCAAATAAGGTCCCAAACAAGTAAGATTTTAAACTGTTTGAATAGGAACGTGATCTTCTGTTTCAAGATATGAAAATGTGGGATGAACAGTTTCCA
The DNA here is from genome assembly GCA_003676055.1 of Chloebia gouldiae. Classification (NCBI taxonomy): domain Eukaryota; kingdom Metazoa; phylum Chordata; class Aves; order Passeriformes; family Passeridae; genus Chloebia; species Chloebia gouldiae. The sequence continues at coordinate 1,232,339 of QUSF01000005.1, read as the reverse complement.
CTCTATGTGTTTAAGATTTATCTCATCAATCACAAACCTAAGAAATAATAGTAAAGATTTATACTCTGTATGGCTCTGTACTGGTTTATTCTGAGAAATACAGAATGAGAAGGGATGTTTGAGGTCCTACTTTATGAATTAAATGTCTTGTAAGTGGAAGTCGTATCCTGTGAAGTGATTGACTCTGAACATGTGTAGGACTACCCCAGTGCTTGAATGGGTGGATATGTGTGTGTCCCTTGTGAAGTCAAGGCACATCCTAGTTCAGCCTGGAAAAGATCAGAGGCTGGGGCAGAAGCATTCAAGGTGTACAGAAATACTCTCCTGGTGCAGATATTTCAATCTTTTGTTCCTTTAAAAAGACAAACCCAAGCTTTTTCATTCCAACTTAGGCATGACAAATTTGAAGTTTTAGAAGAAAATGGCTTTTGATTTATGATGCTGAGCTAAATTCCTCCCCACCTAAAATGATGGGAAGGAAAAAAAGGCATTCCAAAGGTAAAACTTGGAGTTAATGCTGAAAAAAAATCAGTATCTAGACAAAATTATAAGTAGCTAAGAATAGGAATTCAAAAACTACTCTGCCCTCTCAGTACATTGCTACCATGACACTACAGTAATTCATTGCTACAGAACATTCCCTTCTAGAACTCTCTAAATATTTTAAGGAATTTCAATTACATATTGCACAGGAAGATCTTTAAAAGCATTCAGGTTTGCTAGCTTTAAGGACCTTAGAGGAATCCATATGCAGAAAAGCAAACAAACCCAGTGAGAAATGTACACTGTTTAATTAAAATACTAGGGTTTGGCATATTCTTTTTCCTACTATGACTTATTAAAGAAAAAATCCCTGCATAAAATCCCTTAAGTATACAGAAAGATTTTTTTTTTCCCTTTTGAGCTTTGTACAAATGGCTTGTATTGTTGCTAAAAAAGTCACAGACTTGGGTGTATATTTTGTTAATTTCATATGTTAATGACTTATGGACTGTGTTGCACCATTTACACGATCAACAGTTAGCTAAATGCTCATTGTCCTGAGAAATGTTGAATTCATTATGAGGGAGACGAGTAACAGATTCCCTATCTGCATCTCAGTAATCAGTTGTTATGATAGATGCTCAGTTGCTGTGGATGCAGGCAGACAGGAGAGCTGCTCAGGAGGAGAATTGCCACCCTCAGTGTCAGTCAGAACTCACTGGCTCTCAAGTTTCATATGGAAACACACATTTTTGCTACACAAGTGTATGTAACTAGGAGGTGTAGTTTCCAGGCTGTTACAATTACACAGTAGGTATTTTCAACACAGAGCAGCTCTCCTCCTTGGTCTTCATGCAAATCTTTGAAATAGTATGATTAAGAAGGGGAGGAAGGCTTGGATACTTCAGTAACTTGGTACAGTTACAGCTATCAGTCCTGTACTGCCTGTTTCTGCAGTGCAATGCATGGCACCTCACAGCTATGTAAAGCATAGCATTCAAAATTTTAGTTTGGGAGGCAGTAAATATTGTTTCTAACTGGCATTTACTTGGGAGCTGGACTTTTCCTGTGATGCTCTTCACTTGACTTTGGTGCTGAACTCTGCTTTGCAAAGCTGCATATTATAAGTAGGATCAATCTTTACAAATAGATATTTTCTTCCTTTCAAAGTCTAAACTGAGCCTACTGCTGGTAGATTAAGGTTAAAATGAGTTGTGAGTGGGTTAAGCTTCTACCATGATGATAAGTAACAGAGCCCTTTCTGGGAATAATGCAGAAGTGTTGGTGCATCAGGAAGTTCATTCCTTGTTGATTTCTCTCATGTCAGGAATCAGCACTGAAAAGGAAGGAAGATCCTGGGCATGATTCTGAGCCTTGTGGACTAGACTTGGCCATACAGCTCAGTGAAATACTCCATCTCTGCTTGAACCAGCCTAGCTTCTCTCAGTGAGGACAGCGAGGGATGTGCACTGCAGGAGCTGGTGAGGAGCTGTGCCTATCTCTTACATAGGTATGATCACTATAAAAAATTTGTTCCAAGTTTTGATGTTGCTGGCATCAGTGCTCTCCTAAAATCAACCAGCAAAGAAAATGTAACTGAGTGGAGTGTGGCTATTTATTTCTACAATCTCTTGTATTTGTGGTCTCAGTGGTGGGACCTGACAGTATCAGTGCCCTAACTCAGAACATCTCTCAGCAGGTGCTCAGCTCACCAGCCCAGCCTGGGCTGTATGAAGGCTAGATGGAATTCTGGTATGATATTATTGGTACTGAGGTAACTGAGTGACATACCAAATGAATTTCAAATTGTTAGCTCATTTGTGAGCATAAAGGACTCTGGCTTGTTCTTGCTTAAATGCGCTCTTTCTATATTCCCTTGGCTGCAACTAAACTGCAGAATATTTACCTGCTTGATTGTTGTTTGTAAATCTAGGCTCTTCCCTCCCCCCATCCCCTAAATCTTCCTTAGATGCCGAGAGGAAAAAATAGCATACAAGAAAGTGGCTGTAAAGCATTTCTTTTCTGTTCTGCCGCTCTGTGTAGAGCTTTTTGTGGCACTCAGGGGTGCAGTAGGGGTTGAACAGTCCAGACAGTGTGCCAAGGCATATTCCTGTAGGACACTGCTAGAGATCCCTGCTCGTAAACGCTGCCTGCAGAGCTGTAACTGGAGAGAGAGAGGGGGAGAGAGAGAGAGAGAGAGAGAGAAAGAGTGAAAGAGAAAGAGGTGAAAGGGAGGGCACAGAGGTGTGATTAAGGACTTACAGAGAAGACAGAGAGAGAAATCTGAGCGAGAGAACATAGTGAAAAGATTGGTAAATGGAGAACAACTGCCCAGGGCCAGGCTGAAGACAAAGGGGTTGAAACAGAGAGTAAAGGAAAAAAGGTAATTGCAATTTTGGGGTATTATATTAAGATGAAAAGCTGGGCCAGTCCCAACCAGCTTATGTGGAAAGTCCAAGAGCTGGCTGGAAATCAGGAGGCAGAGGCTGTGAAAAAAACAGAGAAGTGGTAGAAAGGAAGGTTGGTCTTGAGAGCAATAAAACGTACCATGCTTTGTGCAGGATTGAAAATTGTTCAGCTGGGAAGATGCATTTGGTTGTGGACAAAATGCTCAGAAATCTACAGGGAGAGATGGAAAAGGCCTTTTGCAAAGAAGCAGTGTGAAGAGCTCTGCATAGAGACAATTTTTAACAAAGTAAAAAGGGTGGTGACTTGATTAAAAAGTGCTCGATGCTTGCCACAGTTTAATCACAGGCCACTTGTCTGGGTGTCTAAACACAGATTTAAGGGCACAATTTTACATGTGTGAAAGAAAAAGAAGTGGAGTTGGGGGCTTGGTCTACCTTCTTAGCTGGTGTAAATGGCTGGAAATCATACTTACCTGGATGCCAAAAGGCACAGATTACTGCTGTTATAGCAGATTATTACTAACTCAGGTTTTCATTCTTAAAACCAGGAGGCTCTGAGGTAATGGAAAGAGAAGTGAGTGGAGCTCTTGCAAGCCTTGCTAGTGGAGAATCTTCCTGGATGTTTTTAGTTATGAATCAGCTTCATCTTGGTTTCTAATGAGTGATTTGGAAGCTGGTGCCCATTTGTGAGAAGCACTTTTATAACAATGATATTGTCATGTGTTGTTAGTCTCATAATTTATTTCTGTGTTTGGCTAGCTATTCTCAGGCATGTACAGTCTAAAACTGAACATAAATTCCATACCACCTATGGTGTTAAATACCAATTTTAATGCAGATTTTTATTGTATTTGGCTGTGACTGAACAGAAACTAAAGAATACAGGCAACATTAAGAGACTCTTTAGAATTTCAGCCAGTCCCCTCATTCTGACTAGGGACATCATGAGAAACTGGAATTGGGATAAGTGAATGGGGCTGGTAAGGAGAGTCTGAGGGTTCCTTTTCTTCCCTTCTTCAATTCCTTGAAACTTCCATTAAATTATGGATAAACTCTCAATAAGAACAAAAGAGTAAAAGAATGACAGCTGAATTTTTAGACTCTGATGACCTAAAAAATTGCTTTGCAGACATAAAGAAACATAAAGGATTGAAATGTATGACTGTAAACATCCAGACTGTCTTTTTTCAGGTTCAGCTTCTGATATTCACGTTCATGAATAGCCCGTTTCAGTGACATTACTGGGACAAAATCCCTGTGGGTGTAATTCCTGTTACTTCACTAACATCAGTTAAAGTCAGCATCTCTACACAGATTTGAATGTGCTTGATGAATTTGGTGAGGTTTGTGTTATACATGCAGCAAGATGTGTCTGCTGTCAGTGTGTGGGTGTATACTGGAATCTGGCAGCAAGTTCTGTCAGCTGTGTGGGGAGAGGGCAGCAAAGGGCAAGCAGGGTAGAGCTGGACCAAGCAGCAAAGGACTGTATGAGGTGTTCTCTGTGGAGAGCAGTGGGGAGGGAGTTTGTAAGTAGAGATGTTGCAGAACAGCAGCTAAGGACTGCCAAGGAACAGGTACTTTGAAAAGCACTGGATGCCTAAAAGCAGTTCAGCAAATAGCCTTCTATGAATTTGAAAGGAACTGTGACTACCAGACAGGTAACTTTATTTAATATGGCTTGTTCAGCAAACTAATTTAAATGAGGGAGTAAGAAACAGTTAATAAAATGCTTCAAAAATTAGAGGTTTATTACAGTTGGAAAGCATGAAACTCTGTAACTACAGTATTAATTTTTTATTTAAAATTTTAAGATTTAAAATTTAGGTGTTCCACAGGATTCTGAAGGGATCCTTCCTTCAGAATCAGATTGTTATGGGTATCAGAGGCCCAAACTGTGAACAGAGATGTTTGTATATCCTGAGTTAACCTTAGAAAAACAGTAAGGCCACAACACAGAGGCAGACCAGACTGCAGGTGCTGGAAGGAAAACTAAGGTGATGATCCCTGATTCAGTGCCACAACCTATCACAAGCCCGTGGGAACACAGGAGGCAGAGCAAAACTGATGACTCCAAGGGAAATATGCCAACCTGCACAGAGCTCTCTTTAAATGCTGCCCCAGCACATCATGCTATCTGCGTGTGATGGCTTTCAGCAGGCTGTGTGAAATGATTTGGTAGCCTTAGCTGAGTCCCACCACAGAAATGCCAAGCTTCTTAAGCTGCTTAACAGGCTTGGCAAAGAGGATAATGATTAACCGTTTATTAAAGTCAGCCCCTCCAGGTCAGAATGAGGGATATTGGTAGTGAGAAAGCTCGTGCTGCTCTTGCCTTCCCAGTGCCTTTTATGCAGATAGAGGACTTTAGCCTTTGGGGATACAGTCAGTGGTATTAAATTTACTTAAAAGTATGAAGTGCCTTCATTTCAGTGCTGAATACCACTGTGGGCCATTGTAAACTTCCCCCGTGCAGTCTGAATCTCCTTAGAGGCAGACATGCACTGGTTTCTCAGGAAAGCTCTACTGAGAGCATGCAGTGTACATGTCAACTTAATTAAATGAATTTGTTTAAAGTATGATCAATGGTGTGTGAAATTATATAATTATTCCATAAATACACGTTGTTAATTAATTAATATTTTAATTAAAGAGTAATTGGAAACTCATTGCATTGCTACCTTTTTTGAAGGACATGAATGTCTCTTTACCTCATATTCACTGATTAGACCAAAAGCTACGTTTTTAAAAAGAAGGTATTAAACTAGAAGCCCAGGAGGTTAAAAAAAAAAAAAAAAAAAAAGAAATTAAAAAATGGTACACTATGACAGCTATGTCCCAGTTTGCCATAGGAAGGAATTTGGCTGCCCTTTAAAATCTTCACTTTCAATCAGCCTTCAGTTTTTCTAATATCCTTCATGTCTCTTATTCTGGGAGAGTGATTGTCTCTCTGGGAGTTTTGCCTTGAAATGTCTCTCTGGAAAAAGAACTTGGAACAAAGTGCTGTGGACTAGTTGTTGGTTGAGAGAGGTTGGTATTAGCAGTTTGTCAGAGCTAGACATAAATCCCTCTTTTCCCCTCATAATAATTTTCCTCCTTCAGTTTACCTGTTTATTTTGAAGACTATCCATATTAACAAACCCGGACTCTCTATTACTCACTGCCAGAACAGCACACCAATCCCCAGACCACTTTTTGTAACTGCTGGTGTGGAATAAATGAAAAGAAATGACTGGAAACCAAGAGAGAAATGACTGTGGCTCTTATCTTGCCCCTGGAAATTCATATATAATTCATACTGAAGCCAATAGGCTAGGAAAGACAAATTTGAGGCCTGCCTGTGAAAAATTATCAAGGGCTCACAAATTAAGGCCCTAATTTTGCCAACTTGCACAATTAAATGTGAATGCCTTCTGTGAAGGCAGTGGAAAGGGTGCTGCTTACAGGTCTAAACTGAGCTCATGCTCTTGTTTGAAGCTTTGGGATGTAGGCAGATATGAGCCAGGGAATTCTGAACAGTAGATAGTAATTCTGCATGTTTAGATTGTCTGCTTACCTGGCAAAATTAAACTGGTAAGTTTCTGCAGTGTTAACCACTCTGCACCTGCCCTCTGCTTCAGACACATCAAGAGCTAGTAAGTGTTGTTTGGCTGTGACTGGTCTAAAATGTTGATGGTTTTTGATTTCTAACCTGTCCTGCAGTACCATACCCACTGTAGACTGTAAGAGAAATCATAAGTTCATCACAGGGACAGCTCTTTAGTGTGTGACATAAGATTGTATGAGGCTAACATAGAAAGAACAAGGAATACCATTACTTGCAGAGGGACAAGTAAAATCGAAGTCACTCAGGAGTAGATTACAGCACATTGAGGAATGGCAAAGGACCCATTATGCATCTGTTTGCACAGGAAAACTTACACAGCTTTTCAGCAATTCATAGATTTTTTAAAACAAAATCTGAGATTTAAAATATTTTTTAAATTCCTAATTGCAAAACTGAGTTCCCTGTGTTGTATTCTCATAGAAAAGCTACCCTTATTTGTCTTTAAACCCAACAATGAATCACAAGGCATGCCTGACTTATTCATGTGTGACATGTCAGGTGCATGAGAGCTTACATCACATGCTATGCTGATGCATAAAAATTTTAAGCCTGTCCTTGACAACTGAACAATTCAGCAACCTGGACACAAGCTGCAAGGATCAAAAAGTAGGACAAAATTACAACTGTTTATACAGCTTTGCACAATGCCATGGCAATGCGTTTTGCAAGAAGAAACATTTACTGAGAGCAAACACAGTTTAGAATGAGATTTAGTGTCTGTGTCTTCTCTGTGGAGATGCACACACAGAATGCTGGGTTTAATGCTGCTTGAAGAGCCTGAGTTTTTTGCCTGGTGAATCCTCTGTTTTTCAAAGGTACAGGAACATTTGGGGTAAGAGGAAGTGTCCATGACATGAAGAAATACTTGCATAAGCAAAAGGGAAATTTAATGTAAGTTCTACTTCTTTTTTTGCCATACTGCAGATTGTTTGACAAGAGTGATACCAATTAGTGCCAACGATAGCATACTTTATGATACTGACATCTGTCCAAGAGAAACTGGCCCAAAAACATCAAACTTATTTTGCAGATGTCACTGAATAATCATTAGGTGGTGATAATTTTCAGTTGCCCAGTGGGGAAAGGTTCCAGCATATTAAATGGTTGAAGTTTCTGAATTTCAAAATATTGCAGTGAGAATTTTCACTTGAGAAAGCAGGCTGAGGGTTTGCAATCCATCTTTTGCTGCTTTGCAAAGCATAGGAACAGACAGAATGGTCTTTTCAGCAAAGCTGAAGAAAGTCTGAAATATTTGTAGGATTCTGTCTTCTGACTGGATTTACAGGTCCAAATTTTTCTTGGGACTAGTTACACTGGAGTCTCTGAAGTTGTCTTTATCTCCACACTGAATTTGTATCAACAAAAAACGATTATTGAGTAATGGACATTTTATTGAATTCAGCAGCTAGGTAAATGTTGGGGTGATTTTAGCTGTTATCTCACATATTTTTATACCATCTACAAATATTCAAACTTGCAAAACTGAAAATACAAACATCCATTCATAAGGTGTCACCTAAATAAATGGCTTGATTTTTTTCTGCTCCCAGGAATGTTGTCAACAGACAGGGCTCAGTGGAAGCTACAACCACACAGCAGCTCTGGTCATTGAGCTTCCCATTTAAGTGAATAAAAATGAAGTTAGGTGACGCTGGACAATCACATGACTTGCATTTAGAGATCCAAGGATATCTTAAGTTATACTGGGGGCTGCTTGTCTTTATATATCCTTTTCAGTTTTTTGTTTAATTCCAGAATTATCTTCCTAAGAGAGAGCATCTCTTACAATTTCCAGACAAAGCCTTAAATTTGGAAGGGACAAGTCTGCGCAATACTCATATCAGACTCAAACTAAGAAATGAGTCTGAATAAATCTAAGCTGCTATTTTGTGTATTTCTAGATTCCTCAGCCTCTTCCTGGCAGTGATAAAGGGATTTGGATTCCTTTCCGTGTAAATCCAGGAGGAGGACAAAGCCTTGTGGGAAAATCTTGTCCCTTCTCACACCCCAGTGTAGAATTTACACCTTCTTACACATCCACTCTGAAATTAATCCTCTTGGTCTAGCTGAATCTGAAATAGTCTAACATGGAATAATTTACATGGATGAGGGTCTGAAAAGAGATGTGTAGCAAGAAAGACAGCAATCAGAAGGATATAAGAAGATAGAAACTAAAGTAAGGGATAGCTTATTTATAATTCAAATTCACTTAGATTTGTAAGTGAATTTGTCCCTTACTTTGTGAGGGAGAAAGCAAGACCTCATTGTTATTTCCTGTTGCTAGATGAGATGGTTGTAACAATATCAATATTTTTAAATTCATATGTACTTGGTTTTAGAAGGGAATTATGAAATAGGTATGATTCTTCTTTTATTTTTGAGTTGTATGCTGGGAAAACAATGCACTTGTGTAGATATGAACAGAAATCATTGCTGCCTGTTGAAAAAATTAGGAAACATGCTTTCAAATCTTAATGTCATTTCTAGAGGAAGGAGCCTCTTGACTTGAATGGCAAAGGTCTGAAAATGGTCAGAAGGAGTCATAGAGCTAAGTGGGTATCCCAATTACAGATTATCGGTAATGCAAATGTTGCTGCAGAGGGACTACTCAGCTTCTGCAGCTCAGGAGCTGTGTCTGTGCCTAGAGCGCAGGCACAGAAAACCTCCCTTTCATTATTGTTTTTAATTATCTGCACACTGACAGAGCTGGAATACCTGCTGCACACTGAGGCCCTTTGTGCAAACCCATCAGCAGAGACTGTGCAGGCAAAGCCCATATTTTTTGCCTTCTGCAGGTCTTTCAGCTGAATTTTGCTTTCATGCAGATGCCTTTCTTTCCTTATTCCTTATCTTCACTGGCTATTTCCTCTGCTCTACTGAACATACACAACACATGCAGCTTTATGTGATGACACCAGGTTTTGGCTATCCAGTTGTGATCCTGAAGTTCTCATGTGCAACTGTAAGACTCTTGTGTTGCTGTGAGGAAATGAGGGTGTGCTGCACAAGGGTGGCCCTGGGGCACAGATGCCTTGGTGATGAGCAGTGTGTGCCTATCTCCCTCCCCCTTCATAAAGGAGCTTGCAGGTTTGGACGAAGAGCAAGAAGCTGACAAGCTCTTCCTTAAACTCAGGAATGAGGTGTTAGTCTGTTCTCTGTCTTCTCATATGTTAGACTTATGTTCAGAGTCCCCTTGTTCTTGTTGCTTATCCCTGTATTTTTCCTGTGTACTTAGTAGGCATGATATACCTTCAAAGGAGGGCAAAGCAGTCAGGAAAACAAAGAGGAAGAGTTGGCAAAGGGCAGTTCACTTTCTTGTAGACAGTCATTGAAACTAATCCCCTCTGAGAAAATACTGCCAAAGTTATATTTCGAGTTGTGTTTCCAACTAGAGGCTGCATAGTTTGAGATCATGTGAAAACATAAAACACTGCTGGTGTACCTTTGATTTGGACCTGCTTGGTCATGTGTGGAACATGCTGTGCCTGTAGCACTGGGAGAATAAAAGGAACTGGCTGAGCAATCAGTGTGTTCTGGGGCAGAAGAGTCCAGGCCAAAGCATAGGGACAGGCGAGCATAGGCAAATGAATACCCACTGAGCACCAGTAAGTAGTGATAACTGGAACTAGTCAGAAACAGGGAAGTGCAAGGAAACTCTGCCCAGGTTTTTGGCCTCTTGGCAGTGTTGAGCTGTTCTAACATGACAGGAAAGACACAAAAACAAGGTTACTCAGCCCCTCTTCACATGAGCACTTTCTACCCATTGCAGAGCTCTTACCTCCAATTCAGCCTCATTGTGAGAAGTCTGAGGAATGATTAATAGCAAAGGATGCAGGCAACTTCTGATGGATGCTCTTGAGGTATCAGGGCTTGTGATAATGCAGATCCTTGTTCACCTTACCTGCTTTCCTGATGGCTCTGTGCCAAAGATTCATGTGGCAGCAAATTTCTACCTGTTGTAGACACATGAAGGATGACTTGTGTATATGAGGGCATAAGGTACCCTTTTGTCAACAGAGAAGCAGGCAAGAGTACAGCCTGGAAAAAGCTGTGTGGGTGAGGATGGAGGGAAGCAGCAAAGTTGGTTAAAGCTGGTCTGGGGAATGAGAACTGACTGCACAAATGCATCAGCAGGAAGATAGATGCTTACAAAGAGCATGTCCATTAATAAGTGAGCAGAAAGAGAAAAGGAATGATGAGGAAAGTAATAGCAACACTATACTTCTTTTAAAATAAAGGAAGATTGGAAAGTAATACAGATCTCAGGAAGATAGCTCTTTGAAAGCATCGAGGGGATAGAGTGAATAAATGCAAATCAGCTGGTCTACATCATGCATATCCACATGAAGGCATGGGGATACATACCATTCAGCATCATAAAGTCACTCCAGGACGGCAATAAAGGGACAAATTTAGTGAATTGCTAATCGCTGTTCCCCAGAAATCACCGAGAGCTGTGGCAGCTCCAGAGGGCAAGGGAGGGGGAGAAGAGAAGGTGAAATTCCACCCAGAGACTGGCAGGGCTGAGTAATTAAAGCCCAGTCAATCCAGGAGCAGTCCTCTGGGAAATAACGCAGCAAGTGAACGGAGCAAAGAAAAATCTTTCAGAAAAAAGGAAATGATGAATGGTGGCAGGTGGCCTGGTGCAGCTCTTCTCAAGGTGATAGGAGCAGTACAAAGTGAATTCCTGAAAGTTAAGCTTTGAACCCTGTGTTGTGATTTGGGTTTCCATGTTGTTCTCTGGGCAATTCAGAAGGGCAGTGTAGGGGGAAGCTTTACATGGATATATCTGCAAGACACTTCTAGCTTTTGTCGTAGGAAGGGAGTCCAGCGGGAAGAAGGCAAATTCTGCTTGAGCGTTAATAAGATGTTTAAACATTAATAGTACTAAATACCATAATGACATATACTGTGTAAATTTATACTAGTAGTACTAGTATATTCATTTAGGATCTAAATGAATACAGGAAAAAAAGGAACACAGAATCCAGGGGACAAAGTAAATGGTAAGGGTTTAAAATGTACTTTAATTTCCTATTGCAGTTAGCCCATTTTTCAAATGTTTGTCTGATGTTACTTCATCCCAAATGATCTGCTTTACACAGCAGGGACTGTGTTTTCAATTGGAGTCTTCCTCTAAGTAACCTAAGATTTCTTCCCTGAACCCCAGAAACCTTAGCAGCTTAAACACTGCCAAAATCTGGGATATCTCTGCAGGGCATTTAAGCTTTGTCAAGGTTTTCCCAGGTTTTTTTTTTACTGAAATGCTGATTTCTGGTTATCTATGACTGAGAATACATTTATGGTTAGACCTATACCACAGTAAGAATTGGATTATGGCTGGAAATAGGTGGCAGGTTTGGTTTTAGTCAGGTTTGGTTTTAAGCTGAATACTGTTTTGGAACAGGATTTGGGCTTATTTGTACCATTGCATGCATGCTGGTCCCAGGGAGGGGGGATCAAGAGGGTATCTTGGAGGGGACAGGGTATTATTGCCCCAATGGCAGCCACAAGGACCCCCCAGTTACCACTATGGGAAGTGCTTTCAGGATTCATCATGTTGATGAGTCAGACAGGCCAGATAACAATTTCAGTTTGCTTGTCTTTCACTGTTTGCTCTTGCAGGGTTTTAGCATTCTGGTTTTTTGTTTTTTTTTTCTGGGAAGAAAGGGGATGTAAGGGAAAAAGGAAGGAGAACTGGGATTTTTTAGGCATTTTTAAATTTTTTTCCATCAATGTGGCTCTGAATGGCTGCGATTCAAATGCAGTGATACAGCAAACATAACAAAGAAAGAGATACCAGGAAAGCTGGATAGCTGGGAAATGAGAGTGGAGAAAGTAATAAAAATGAGGATCAGATTGGAAAAAGAATGCAAAATACTTGATGTGAGGACAAAGTGCTTGGAAAGGGTGGAAAGGCACAGAGAGCTCAGAGATTTCTAGCAGGTGTTGAGCCTGATGCACACATCCTTTGCACAACAGCGAGTGGCTAGGCAGGGAGAATACAAAGAAGCATGACTGACATAAGCACAGTCACCATGCCAATGAGCACAAGTGGCTGTATATATTAATAGGCCAGAGAGAAGATGTGAATGCAACAGGAGTGCAAGCTACTGAAGGTAAGCTCTATCATCAGCAATATGTGGAAGTAGGGTGAGAATTTGACATCTGGTTGCACTGCTCGCTGTCTCTGGGGAAAGAGAGCTGTTCAGGTATTTTGGAAATGTGCCTCCTAAAGACAGCCCAGGTATTCTGAGGTTGGAGCAGGGGATGGTGATGATGGGACTAGGTAACATGCAGCTAACAGTGCAAAATTACCCAGTGGAGCTGAGCCTCTGCAGCAACTGGGGACAGATGTTATATCATCAGGATGGCCTTTATTGGCTGAGGTTAGAGATCAGCCTGCGGCCAATGAGCCCAGTGCTCCAGCTGCTCTCCAGGGCACCATAGCAGGGAGCTACCCCTGCCCCTGGTGAACAGACCTGGGCTGCTGTGGCCCCTGGAGGGGCTGAGCCCAGACAACCAGTCTCAGCTCATATGACACAGCTCAGGCTTCCAGAATTTGAACTCCCTGCTATGTGCTTTTCCTGATTTCTAAAGCATAGGGACAGATAGGAAGGCACTCCCTATTTCCTGTCCTGATCTGAGCACCTTGGTACCCTTCCCCATCTCTCTGGCAGTATAGCTGTTCTCTTTCTGTGGATTATCCTGGCTGTGCCACCCTTTCAGTGTGTTAATCCCTGAGCACAGTAAACATGCAAATGGCCTGGGATGTTTTAACACTGGTGACAGCTATTCTCCTTGCTGACTGACAGTGGGCCTCCACTGGCACACTGGTTTTTGTGGTATGAGGGTGAGTGGCTACGTAGATAAACAGTGGAGCTTTCGTCAATGTTTCGGGAGCTATTGTGCGTCTCTGTGCATGTACCCACACATGGACTTCTTGCTCCATGTGAAAGACCACTTTGCCCTCTGAAAGAGGATGTTTTCTGCTTTCACTGTGGCTTTTCATTTTTTGCTGTGGCTTCTCATCACTTCCATCCAGCATGACAGCTGCCTTCCACAGAATTTGCTCTTGCTCAGTAAGCAGACCCCTAGTTTTGTGCTCCACACCTGTGCTATTTCTTTGCTTTGTGGAATATTGGCAAGCCATTTGCCTATTGAGTTTGTATTTGAAGCATCTCACCTAATTTCATATTTTTTATTCAGTTCTTCTACCTGACAGTGGCTGTTCCTGGTTGAGAAACATCTGCCTCGTAGGTTGTTTTTTTTTTTCTCCCAGTCAGGTTTCTAGCCCTTTTATTTCCTTGCAAATGGCTCTCTTATGTTTGCACACATATTACATAGCACTTGGTGGTTGTAGCCAATCTGACAGATGCAAATGTGCAAACAAAATAGTTTCTGAGGTATTTAAGAGCAAACCTAGTAATTTTGTCCACTTCTAATATTTGTGTTTCTTTGAGGGCATTCCTTTCTTTTGTTGCAAACACCTGAAGACATAATTGGCTGAATTTTTAGTTGTTCATTTTTAGCAGGTTTCTACAGGTCTTTGTGATTCCTATCTTTATTCTCTTTTCCATATAGCGATAGATAAGGAAAACTTGTAGGAATGTGCTAAAATGCATGCCAAAAAAAAAAAAAGTGATATATGCTAGCATAATAGCAAGTAGTGAAGAGGGAATTTAGTAGGCTGGAGGAGTTTTCTAAAGCCCTACTCCACATTTAATTTTATGATTCTTAATGACAAATGGTGATTGTGAATATTCATGAATTTTTCCCTGGGTTAATGTCATAACCTTTGCAGTAAAAAGGCTGTTTTCACTGGTAATAACTACCTTTCAATTTATTTATGCTTGTTTTTTTCTTTTTTTACAGAAATAGATCCCAAATTAACATTCAAAATGCAGGAAAGTAATTTTGCATGTTTGCTTGCTGGGGGGAGGGGACGGTGTATTTTATAAGTCTTATCATGTTGTGTCTTTATTGAGACAATGCAGTTCTTTACTTTCAAACTCTTGAATCTTTATCTCAGCATTATTAGAGTCCTGGAAAAGATGTCTCAATTAAGCTTTACTGAAGAGACAACTCAGTGTGCAGTATGAAGAATTTGGTTTTTTAAGCATGAAGAATTTGCCTGTCTTTGTTTTTCTTCCAGTTATTCTAAGCATTCATTTAGTATTTGATCAGTAATTACCTTATATCCTTTCCCCTGGACAATATTCCCTCTTCTCCTTCCTTTTTCCTGCCTGTGATTATATTTGGTGCCTTGCAGTCATTATGTCCTACTCTGCTACACTGAACTGGATGTGCCCTTTATCTGTCCATAAGCCTAATTTATTCAAATCATTTTATATTTGCTTGCTGTGTGCACGATTTTACACTTATGTACTATCAGCAAAAAAAATCCACTTTAAAAATTATATCCCCTGTGGGCCATTTATATAGAAGTTGAATAAAAATGGGTAGGGTGCTTAAATTTGGGAGTACTGCCTTGTTCCTGTCCCTCTAGTCACCCTGAACTGTGCTGTTTTGCTGACACCTTGCTTCTTGTCCCACAGATAATTTGGAAGGCATTTGCTGTTGTGCTTTTTCTGTGCTGTGCTTTACTGATTCTACCGAACAATCTCGCTATGTCGGGTGCGGCACCAAACAAATCTCTTCCATCTGGATAAATTTTGCCCATCACTTCACTTTTGGCTCTCTATTGAGAAATGTATTGAGAGAACTTACAGCACATTTGAGAGACCTGCCATGAATCCATCTGCCTCTCCTTCCCCGGCTGGCCATTTCTACATGTTGCATAACCCCATTCCCTATTAATGTTTCCAATATCCATTCTGTGGCTGCAGCTGGGATTACTGGTGAACTCCATAAATCCTCCCTTGACTTAAAAAAGATAAAAATCTTTTTTGTTTTGTTTTGGTTTTAGATACTATTATTTTTAAAAGGTAAAGTTAGAGTAGTTACTTTCTAGGCATCTCCAGATACACCATCCTCAGGAAGCTATCAAGCAGTATTACTAAAGGTTTGCCAATTTCCCTTGCTATTTCCTTCCAAATTCAGAGATGCAGTTAATCTAAGTCTCAGGTCCTGTCAACTTTTAATAGTTCTAATTAACTAACTACCTGTCCAGATTGGATGATAAAGCCTTTTAACATTTCATTTTTTCCCCTCATGAAAATGGATCCCTGTTTCCGGGATGTGACCTTCAACTTCTTCTGTAAATACTCAGGCAAAGGATATTAATTCAGGCTCAGTGCAGCATCAGTCTCATCTGTCACTGACTTCTCACTCATTCCCTTTCATGGCCTCGCTGATTCCAGCCCTGGTCATCTGCTTTTCATATATCAGATGAAAGATCTCCATTGAGTTTCTTCACATCCTTGCCATTTTTTAAAAAGCATTTGATGCTCCAGCGTTTCCTGCCAGTGTTTATAATTGCTCCATTTTGAATGCAATGTCATTGGCAGACCTGCTAAGTAATATAATAACAGTGCAATAGAGGAAACTGAAACCATGGCTGGGGCCTGGGTGGCAAACTTCTCTGGATCTGGATATATTGAAGTGGAAGTGGTGCTACATTTACAGTGCGTAGTGCAAGACCAGAATCTGCCCTTGTATGTGAAATAGCTCATAAATTACCCGAGGCTTTTTAGCACAGTGTAGTGGTGATGCTGCCTCATGTTAAGGGTTCTATACAATGTTTTTTAGGGTAATCACACAGAAACATGGAACTCGCCAGAACACCTTTTGGAAGAAAGCTTGTATTTCGTCATGAAAAAAAATATCTGACTTGGTCCTGAAGTAAATTCCTTTTTCTTCCTAGAAGGTTATAAATGCTGTATGTCTATGCTAGGTTTTTTTGTGGCACCTCTGTACATTTTTGTGTTGATTATATGGCTGTGTTTGATTTACTGTGCTGTGTTCCATCCCACTGTCATTACAAGCTCAAGTCCCCTTTGATAAACTTCTTCCTTTTCACACATGAATATGTTACACACCAGAGACCTGTGTGGTTCCCCATATGCAGGGAGGGTTGTTTCTGGTGTGCAAGTGAGGTGACTCCTGACAGCTCTGTGACCCAGAAAGCACCTTCAAGAGGCAGCTAAAACATAAACAGGCCCCCAAGCCTGCAGGCATCGCTCACCTGCTTTTGCAGATTATTAAGCAGACCAAGAGAGGGCAGAGGTGATGTAAAACGACCATAGTTTATCTAGGAGGTCTCTGTAGCCTGCTTGAGAGACGACAGGTTTGCCAGTGGGCTGTGGAGGGCACATTGCTTGTACCAGCACTTTGCACCGGAGCAGAGCTGCGTAGTGGGGTGAGGGTTGTTTTTGTATTTGCTCCAGCAAGGATGTGTAGCCACAGCAGCTGTACCTCTGCCCTCCATTTTGGAGGGTATGTACACCTTGTAGCTGGCACAGAGAATGCTTCTGCAGAAGCTCTTTTAGCTCAGCAGTCACTGCACCTTCTACCTTTCTTTTTTTGGTTTTGTACCTTAATGTCCTAAATCATATTCCCTGTGTTGTTTAATACCACATCTGGCATTCTTCCCTTCCTTGTTGATTTATGTACACATTAAATTAGAAAGCAGTCCTCTACTAGATCCAGCTTTGCTTCCTCTCCTTAATCTGCTCTGAGGTCTAGATAATTAAACTCTCCCACTATCACTGCCAATGGTCTTTCACATGTTTTGCTTCTTATATGCTATGCTTCACACCTCCTTCCCAGTCAAACTGTGAACGACACATTCATTTTACTACATCTCCAGTGTAGGTATAATCCTTAGTGCTCTGCCACAACCTAGTTTATTCCAAGCTTTAATTTTCAAGATGGGCCAGATTGTCTTTTGGAAACATTAGAAGCCTCAAGAGATGAAAAAGGAAGGGAGGGAAAACCAGAAATATTTCTCTGATTCTTTATGCACAAGGCACAGTCAGCTCTAGCCAAACCTTCAGTAATTTAAATTCAAAATAGTTCCAGCTTTTTTTTTTTCAAAATACAAATAAGGTGTTGTACTTCTGTACATGGTTGTTTTCCCAGTTAAACTTTTTCAGTCAGTGAAAGCATAAATTATGTACAATGTGATATCATTGGAGGGAAAAAATTCTTGTGCTCTTTGTCATGTTCTGTAGTGGAAATACCACTGGACAGCATTATAGATTTAAATATGTTGGTCTATCCCAGGATATGACCTGCTTCCAACTTTTTCTGAAGAAGATATACAGAAATTCTCATTTCAGTTGTTTTCATTTTATTGTCTGTGTTTTTCTCTGATTTGATATGTGATCATCAGAAGTCTTTCTGCCAACCCACCTTTCTACAGGTATTTTTTAGTGCTTATGGGGTACTAAATATTGGTATTTGTGTTAAAGTTCAAGCAGTACATGGCTGTGCTTTAGCACATCAGTTGCTGTTTATTTCCCACATGGGAAGACATACAACTTCATTAGTAGTTGGTTTGATGAAGGTGGGTAAGAGGACTGTGTAAGCAATAGCAGTGCCTTCAAACCTGATAGTATTTAGAGGCCAAAATAGCAAGACAAATTCCCTGAGACTCTGTTTGGTCAGGATTACCAAGGAAGGCAGTACTTGGAATGTTTGTGTAAAAATGACATTGGAAATCTCCATGCAGCCAACTCACACTGAAATCCTAGGTAGAGGAGAGATCCACACCACTGCCTGCTCATGTACCTGCCACCACCACAGCCAGAAAGACTCCTGAGGGTCGTGGATGTCTTTTATTACTCAGCTCAACAGCGAGGTTGGAAGAGTTGGCTTTTCCTTTTTTTTTATTTCCAGCTGAAGGGCCTTCTCAAGGAGCCCTGTTTGTTATTCTCCAGCAGCAGCCAGTGCATCAAATCACGGCCTGCATCTTTCCACCCCCTTTTGTTGCAGAAGAGGGCCAGCTGCCTCCATACCCTTTCCTCCCCAAGCAGGGAAGTGACTGTCACTGTTATATTTGCCAGCCCCCCTGGGACACTGACGAATGAGGCTGAGCTCCTGAGACCTGAACATATAATTTCCAACACGCAATTTATGTCACATCATACCTAGCTGGAGTTCTAGTGCCTAGAGTACCCAAAATACATCTACAAATAGATCGTGTCATGTCAAAAATGAAATGGAAGGTGATAGTAATTGTGGACTATATAATTAGAAAGCAAGAGTGTCTAACTAATGGCAACACTTGGAATACCTGCACAAAAAGCTAATCAAAAGTCAACTTGAAATCCAGGGAAAGCCTATATATGGCTGTTTCTGCCCCTTAAAAAAAACTGCTCAGAACATTGAAAATTGCACTCTTACGACACTTCTGCTGGTGTGAACTGCATGGAAATAAAGCCTTAAACAATAATACGACTTTTCAAGAAGGTTACATCTACATAAATGTACAAAGCCGGACATGGTAGGTTTTTCTAAATGTAGAATCCATCTAGAAAATCATGGTGATTCCAAATCTAATAAAGTTTCCTTGATGTTATGGAATGTAAAAATCTGTTAGAAGTACAGGGTAGGAGGAGAAGGAGGAGGGAGAAGCAGCTTTAGGGCCATGTGAAAACAAAGCCTTTCTTCTCCTTTTAAATATTTCTGCTGAGCCTGATTGAACACAGGATGAAAAGCTTCTGTCTTGAGATTTGAGGAAAGCAAAGGATTTCAGTTTCCACTATTACATTGAAAAGTTCTTTACTGCATGAAAGGTCATCCCTTCTAAACGTCCTCAGACTTGTGGCTTAAGTTTTGGGGGAACAGATCTGCTGGTACCACAGACATCTATTATCAGTAGGATATGGTATCTCTGAGTAGTCCACGTGGTCAGGAGCATTAGCTCTCTATTCTTTATGTTAATTTTACATTGAGCCTTAGCTTAGATACTTTGAGATTGAGGTTTTTACTAGTAAAAGTGGCATAGAGGTGTGGTGTGTTTTGACAAAAGCTCTCAGTTGTACCATGGTAAGAATGGCAGAGTAATGATCTGAGGTGTTGTACTGAGGCTGGCAATCACGGTGTCAATATGAGCAGTGGGGTCTTACAGAATCAGGCCTAAATATTTGATGTTGTATTTGAGCTGATGTTTCTCTCTGTTATCTAGATTGTCAAAACCACACCTAGAATGCATTAGAGCCTTGTCATGACAATTGTTTGGGAAAAAAAAAACCCCAAACCCTTCTAAAAAATACTATTTTTGTCAAAATACAGCATTTTACAATAATACAAAATGTTTCATGGAAGTGTTTGTTTCAATGAAAATTTATTGGGGAAAAATTTCCAGGGCTAGACTGAAATTCTTAGGGAAAAAATAAAAGAGAAGAAAAAATTACTCCCTGGGAAATAGTTTGACCACCTGGGTCATGATGACCTCATATTTGTCCAGCCTGAGTGCAGAGGTGATTTGTACTGCATGTCTGGCTATTTTTCTGCTTCTCCTATTTCTCTAAGCCTTGTCAGAGGTATTTTGTGGTGTGAATGGTTCACCATTCTTTGGTCCAAAGAGCTACTCTGTTAAGTCAGGGGTTAGATTCCTGGTATCCACCACAGAGGCCAGAGTTCCTGTAGGGATAAAGCACGACAAAAATTTAAACTCAGCTTTTCCACTTCTAAGCAAGCTGGTCACCTTGTTATTACTCCTGTGGTGGATGTGGGTCCAAACATCCCTATTAACTTTTCCACTTTTAAAAAGGTTTTCTTTCAAAGGTGAAGTATAAGTCAGCTCTGAAACTGAGCTTTCCGTCCTGTCCCTGAAACAAATTTGTTATATTCCTGTTTGCTTATCAAGTACATTGTCCATCAGGTAAACCCACCATGAAACAGGCTGTAGTCCAGTAGTTGCTAGACCAGTCACGTGTGGTTGATATGCAGGCCTTACTGTCAGTCAGGGGGAAGGTTTTATGTGTTTGGGTGATCAGAAGGGGAAATCCTGTGTACCAACCAGTCTTCATCTGTGCTCACATAATCTCTTGAATATGATACAAGCTCTTCTACAAGGAGTAGATGCTATTGTGATGTTTGTAGTACAAGCCAAAAGTTAGCTTCACTTTGAAGACAGGAGAGGACTGAAGTCAGGTTCTGGTTGCTGCTATGTCTGAGTTGTGTAGTATGCTAATGAAAATAGTGTTGGCATGAACAATGCACAGTTGCGCTTTCAGCTGTATTTTCAGGTCAAGAGCACCCTCTTGCATTCTCAATCAATTATGTATCAAATTGGAGGGAAGCAGGACTGTAGTCTGCTTCCTTCTTGCCTCATTTCATGTTATTTATTGTTTGAAGCAGGTGGGAAGAGGCAAGCAGGCTAATCTTGGACCCTGCTGTTTTAAGAGACTGGTCTGGGTACAGCTCATACAAGAGCTATGATCTCATCTTTTTCTTCTTCTTCCTCACTTCATGACCAGCCACAGCCTATCCCACAGGAAGTATTTCCAAGAGAATCGTGTATCACTGACATCTTCATCATAAACCATTTAAACACAGAATCAAAGACTCACCTTTAGACATTTCCACTGAAGTTGTTTTCAAAGAAAAATATGAAGAGGAAAACTCTGCTCTCCCTGATATGCTTATAAATGTGGTGCAACTCTACTGAAATCAAGAGCTAAAACTGAAATTTGGCCTGGAAATTTTATCTTCTGGCTCAGAAAACAGGATTCTACAACGGGCCTCATTCATTGTGGAGGAAAGCCAAGTCCACACCAAATGTTCATATTAATTGGATAATTTGATTTAGGACTTGACTGATAATGCAAGGTGACCCCCTAAAGCATTTAGTTTAGTCAACTTGAGCTAGTCTTAAAATGTAAGATATTTTTGAAGACAGGCACTGCTCTAAATGCAGAGGGGCACATATTTGAAATGTATTATTATCAAGTGACTGTGCAGCCTAGTCCCAGACTGTGATGCAAGTATGATGGATGCTGAAAAAAATGGACATTAAGGCCAATAAGTCCCACACACTTTTCCAGGTGCAGGGGAGACGTATAATATTCAGGTACTAATTCACAATACTTGTAGGAGATCTTTGTTCTGTGTTTTGTTGTTCATGCCCAGTAACATGCAGATCTTCCAAGTGTCTACTCCTGGAAAGCTGACCCATCAAAAAAGTCACTCTTTCAAATGTCCTGTTGTGAATGGCAGCCTGGCCCCAAACCCAGTTGATCTGATCCACATGAAGAAGTGGATGGAATTATTTGCACAGGTAAGTTGCTTGAATGGCTTTGGAATGGAAGTGAAAACTGCAGTCTTGCATATTGTGTGCTTTAAGCTACAGGTGAACTAATGTCACATACTACTATAACTTCACATTGCAGATATAGCCTTATTTGTAGGAATTAATATGGGAGATACTGGTTTTTATTTACAGATTATTTCTTTGTAGTAATTGTATGAATTTCAACACAATGATACAGGGTTTTTATTTATTTGAAATTTAAAAAAGGAATAAATAGAATTGGTGTGTTCCGTCCAACTAAAATTTTCCAATAATCTATTATTAAATCATTAAAATATTTTAAACTAAATTGGCTGTAATATTTTTACAAGCAGTTAGCTTATGAAGGTGGTAGTTTCCTTCCATATGCAATAAAAAGCATTTCACATGCATGAAAAACTAGTGCACCAAATTCCAGGCTATAAATAAGGCAATTGTAAAATGTAAATGCTTAGAAACACTAGCAAACTTCAGCCAGCAAAGCAGGGATCAGAAATTTATACCCTCGTTACTGGTAATTACAGTCGCATTCTTTACTGATCTGTATTCCCAGCCAAAACATAAAAGTGTCCTGGTGCATTACCTGCTTGGAACTAAGTCACCCCAAGCACACATGGTCCAGAAAGCCAATCTGTGGCCAGGCTAGCACATGGAGCTCTGCTTGTGCTGCTGTAAATGTACCTGTCTACCTTTTAAGCAAAATAACTGAAAGCCCCTCAGGGTGTTCTTACGAAATGTAAATTCACTGACTTGGAGACCTCAGCATAAAATCGCTGCTTTTAGTGGATGGCAGTTTAACCCCCTCCTTCCCTAATAAAGTGAGGAAAAATGGTTATTTTGGTTATTTTTACACACATGCAGCATTTGTCTTGTTTCTTCTTCTTTGACAAAATAAGTGATTTAGTCATCTAAAAGTAGCTGCTTTTTTTATTTTTTTTAACAGCAATCAGCAATAAATTCTTAATGCTCTTGTGACAGATTAATCTCAACCTGTCAATAATTCATATTTGAAGCTTCTGTTATTCAAGAATGAATTGTGAGGAAAGATGAGCCTTCTTTTGGGTTCATACTGATGTCTCCTGCCAAATATTATTAATATGCTTAAGAAAAAAACCACATGGGAACTTAAATTCATTAGCAGTCATCTTGTAAATATTTTGACAATGCTGCATGAATCACATAGTTTTCTTTGAATGATGTGCAAACACGCATGATTAATGTGTCTTAAACAGTCCAACTAACTAGTCTTGGTTACGTAAAATTACCCATCCAGAGTGGCAGGCACCTACATATTTGACTGCAGGGGAACAGTTGCAGTTCCTTCATAGCTGATAACTGGGCTCTTTTCTGTGCGGAGTGGGGTGCCAAGCGCTCCCTGTCCAGTTCCAAGGCCATTCAACTGTAGCCATGAAGCAAGAACAAAACACAGGGGATACCTTAGGGATGAGAGCTTGTTGCCTGGAAGGCTGCTGTGACTTGAGCACCTTCAAGAGTCAGTCATTCAAGTCTAAAAGTAATTTTGTAGTAAGATGGCTTTCTGGACAGGACAGAAATTTCAGGATATGTTGGAGAAGTCCTCAGTACTGTTAGCCAAATTCTGATCCTCTTAAGTTGAAAAAGGGGGATCTAAGAAATAATGGAAGTCAGAACCAAAATTTCTCTCTGAATGATAGAATGGTTTGGGTTGGAAGGAACCTGAAAGATCATGTAGTTCCAATACTACATCCCCATCCAACCTGGCCTTGAGCACTTCCAGGGATGGGGCATCCACAGCTTCTTCAAGCAATCTTTTCTAGCGCCTTGCCACCCTCACAGTAAGGAATTTCTTCCTACTATCTAATCGAAACCTGCTGTCTTTCAGCTGGAGAATTCCCTGTTGTCCTGTCACTACATGCCCCTGTAAATAGTGTCTCCCCATCTTTCTTGTAGACTCCCTAATTCTTGTGGGTATTGGGAGGCTGCAATGAGGCCTGCCTGTAGCCTCCTCTTCTCTAGGCTGAACAGACGCTGTCTTTTTCTCTTGGGGTTCAGGTGGTCAGGGTGACCCCAAGAGACTGTAAAGAGTCGTTGCTTCCCTAGCCCAATGCAGCCAAAGAAGGAGCCTGGAATGCTTCTGATTGTGCTTTCAAGGTTGTTTATTTCTTCTTATCTATAACATTCTTTCTCTGACCTGCCAAGTTTTGGCTAGCAAGGAAGTTATGGCCATCTGCCCTTGAGTTTTGGGTGGCTCCTACCTTATATACTGAAAATTACATGTCTATGTTTACAATTTCTTTACCAATTCCTATAATCTATGTTAGATAGTGAATCTCTACTTTAAACTAATAGAAAAGTGCTACCATTACACTGAGACATGGAGGACAAGACAAAGAAGAAGGCGGCTAGGACATGTCCAAATTCTTCCATCCTGTACCTTCTTGAACCCCATTCTAAAAATCCCAAAATTCTACTTTTCCACCTTGTATTAGTTCAAATATCACACTACTAAAACCCTTGTGGCTTGTAATTCCTCATCCAGAGTTGGCAGTTTTCCACGGGCTAAAATCGAAGCCACAGCTGTTTTTGACTTCTTGCCAAGGTCTCCAAGCCCCCTGCCAGAGTCTCGAGACAGCCAGGGCAGTCAGAGGGATGACCTGGACTACGACAAGATGCAATTGTCTCAGCCCTTCCTTGTAGGAGAGGTTCTCCATCCATTTCATCATTTTGGTGACCTCCTCTGGACTCCCTCCAGCAGGTCCTTGTGTTGGGCACCCCAGAGCTGATGCAGCCCTGCAGGTGGGGTCTCAGCAGAGCAGAGCAGAGGGGCAGAATCCCCTCCCTGTCCCTACTGCCCACGCTGCTCTGGATGCAGCTTTGGACAGGTTTGGCTCCCTGGGCTGTGAGTCATGACTCCATTGCTGGGTCATGTCCATCCTGTCACCACCAGCACCCCAAGTCCTTCTCAGCAGGGCTGGTCTGGGTCTGTTCATCTCCCAGACTGTATTGATAAGGTATAAACTTTCTCACAAAAGGCTTCCTTTTTTTTCTGTTACTTTTTCATCCTATTGAAGCAGTTAATGGAAAGTCACCAGTCTTAATGCATTTCAATAAGCTGAATCTCTTTGGGATCTTTCAAAGGCAATGATAAAACAACCTTGAGTTTTAAAGCATAGTGACACTTTATGTAAAAATGTTCTCCAGGAGTTTTTCTGTATGTTGCTAATGATGTAAACAATAAGCTTTCTTCCATTTAAAAGTTAAAATGCTACTTTTCCTTGTCCAGTTCTCCAAATTTCTTTGGGCTTTAGTCATCATGTCTCTGTTCTTTTTGTTTTCATCACCACCACCTTTTTTTTTTTCTTTTTCAGATGGAGTAAACTTATTTCAAAGACTTGCAAATTAATACTTGTTGTCTCCTGTCCTAACTGCTATACAAACATAGAGAAAGAAACGGTCCCTTCCCTGAAGGTCTTCCCTGATGATCTGAAACAAGAAGGAGCTAATGGAGAGGTACTAAAATAGGCCTTGCAGGTCAGTGATGTTGGCTGATTGAACAAGCTAGAAAAAAATGTCATCGGCAGTACACAAATTGCAGAGTTCTTTTCAGTGCCAGATCAGAGCCAGATCAGAGCCAGATCAGAGATGTGTGCAGAAGCCAGGGAAACCAACCTTTCTCACTATGAACTAAGGGAACAGGTCTCACTCATTCTGTTCTCAGGACTATGTATGAGCTGCTAGACAAAGCCTAAAGGGTACCTCATAGGGGCTACAAGAAAGGGTGCAGGCAGGACTGCACCCCAGAGAATAAGTAAGAGGAAGGCTACCTGAACCCTCCTGTTATATCATGCATTGTTCCTGATGTGCTTAATTTATTTCTCTGAGCCAGTGTGATTCTGCCACTGTCTCTGAATTAATCACAGCTGGTTTCTCAACCCAAGCAAATTCTTTCAGAAACTTGTTTCTCTCTCCTGTGCATGCATGCAAGAAAGTGCTATTTTTAAAATGTAGTCACACTTTAGATTAGAACTTGATGATATAAGCACAAGACACATCATTAACTACAGGAATCTGTTAATACTCATAATCAATAAATGGCCACAGGACTGTTTCTTGTATTACAGACACAAAGCGATGCATAGTGTTTGCTAACTGGTATTCACTTCTAAATACTGCATATTACTCACTCATTAATTTCTGCCACAATTTTCAGGAATTATCCCATAATTAATTGGCCTCTAAAACACTCCACTATATCTTTTTCACATTTGGGAAGTGGTATTCAACATCTGATTTTTCATACAGGTTCTCCATACAAGCTTTGCTAAAGCTTTTGAACATGTCATCTCAGCAGATAAAAACATGACATGGGAATGGCTACAAGAAATGGGAATGACTGCAAGAAATGAGATAGTGTGAAAAGTTTTGGAAGCAGTGAAATATCACCATTAAATGTAAAATTATTATGGCATTCCTACATTGTGAAATTCTTCCTTCATACTATGAACCAGGCAATACTGGAAAAAGTTTGAATGCAGACTACTTAATAATTTATCTAATTCATGAATTGGTTCAAATTTTAGAAAAACTAATTTATTTTAATGTATTTGAGCAAAATGACTGACATAATGGCATAAATAATAAACCTATACCGCCTCGGCATCCTTTACTGGCATGAATCCTAAAGTAAAGCATCAATTGTGGAAATGAAGCCACTGCTTCAAGCACCTCTGCCAGCTGTGTTACATAGATCCAGTCTTCCCCACTACCTCTGGTGAGCCCTTTATGAATTGCAGGGATTCAGTGTCACAGATGAGTGAGCCAGTCTCTGTTAGGAAAGAACTATGTTCTGTACAGAGAGTTGCAGAGAGAGAGGGGCAAGCAGAGATGTAATTATTTATGTGGCATATAGCTCCTTATGATCTCTAATGACTGAAAATACTGGGAATGATTTTAAGTCTCATTTTAAAAAGCACCATAACTAGTAAGAAGCACAATCCCCACTTCACAGGACTCTTTCAAAACCCAATCTCATAGTGCCAGTTCACACAGCACTGAACATGTAGAGCTCTGGGAAAATCTTGACATTTATTTAGGTGCTTACAAGGGAGAAGAAATCTTCTGAAAATTTAGTCCCAGCTGCAGGGGGTGCAAGACCTTTGGTGAATTCCTATCAATAGTTGGATTGTAAAGCTGAAGATCACACAACAGCCTTGGAGTAAATCAGTATTATGCACTGTTAATCCACACCCACTCTCCAGCCAAAACAAATAAAATAAAAGCTCTTAGTGCATTACAGTAATGCAAAGCTCAAGATAATACAGGGAACGTTCTCCCATGAGCCAGAATGCCTGTTCAGCTGAGGTTCTGAGCAATGGTGATCACAGCATGCCCAAGCACATCCAGGAAGAAGTGTCAGGGATAGAAAGGGAGGCAGAACAGGAAAAGTACCCTGCCAGGGGCTGGAGGACAGTGTCACTCCGTCTGTCACACCACATGTGCCAAAACCTAGTAACTTCTGCCTGCTCTCTACTGGTTGCAGCATTCATGGTAACCTGCCCATTGCCTGCTCTGGCAAGTATGGTCTCATCCAGACAAAACAACTAGATGACATTTTATCTTCCTGTGCCACTCTGCCTAAAAGCCTTTATTATGAAGCTTTTGGACTGCTCCTCTTTGGCTCTGGTTAGATCAAATGGCAATCTGAGATAGTTGCTGTTCTATTAAACCCTTTTGCATTTATCACCTCTGGTTCCTTATCACAGTCTGTTTTGTCTGTGTGCTGAAGCCATACTCAGAAGACAAACTCTTAAAGGCAAAATCTTCCCAGGCACAAATTTCTACAGTGCATAGTGATGAGGGTTGCAAAGTGCTTCAGTGAAAATGAGCTCTTAAGCTATGTAGTAGAAAAAGTTGTGGGTTTTTATAAGAGAAAAATGATTCTGTTCTATATATTAATTTAAAAATCAGATTCTGGTTGTGAAGAGGGAGGAGGTCAGTATTGTGGCGGCTCCCTTTAGTAGTAACTGAAGATTGATACAGTTTGATGTGGTTTGGGTGCATTGATAAGGGTTGAAGATGAATAGGTATATATATACAAAATGAAACAAAATCATAACCATAGCCAGCACATGATCTTCTCTCTGGGCTGAAAAGGACTAAATGGGTACTGTCACTGAAGGACTGACCTGCAAAAGAGGGCTTCCAGAATAAAGTTATACACATTACACAGCTAAATATGGTCCAAGATTGTACGGTTTCATGTTCAGCTTCTGTAAATACATTAGTGTACTTTGATCTCCAGGGCTGCCAAGCCAGCTTCCACTTTTGTTAAATCAGATGGGTTTTTTGATGAATCTGCAGTGGATGTGGTGGTTTGTTGAGCATTACACGGAGCTAAAACTACTGAAACAAGCAATTGTGGACCATCTAAGATGAAGAACATTAACAATTAAGCTTTGGTGGCAGTATTTGATAAAAGAAAGATACATTACCTTAACTTTGCTGAAAGGACTGCTAATGTTGTGAAGTGTTGGACATGACCCTGAGGAGGGTGTGAATGTGAACTTGGACTAAATAAGTAAAATATGAAGAAGGTTAGTTTTTAATTAAATATGAAAATGGTTCTACTGTAGATTTATACTGAAAGTTACTTAGAAAGCTTAGCCTGATTTTTTGCATTGTAACAGAAATGTTAGCAGCTATTTGATGAATGTATCATTGCATATGAAAACGTTTGATTAGAAACCAGTGACCAACAATGATACAGAGCACAAGAGATTACACAGAAATGTACTAAGGAATGCAGAAACAACTGGCTTGTATTAATACTGTGACAGCAAATACAGCTAAGCTATCAAGATAGTAGAAAGGCTTTCTAGCTTTAATACAAATTCCCAAATTGTTTTGGCACTGAACTCAGAATTGCACAGGCAGACACATAGGATGACTCTGAACATCATAGGAACGCAAATAGCTGCTTTTGCTGAAACATGGAAATGCTAACCTTAGTACTAAATGGAAAAAAAACATGATTTGGGGAGACATCAGTAAAAAAGCCGAGTGTTGTCAGGTGAGAAAATGAGGTCAAAGAAAAAGAAATGTACTTTTTTCTCATATTTAAGGAAGCAGAACCAAAACTGAGTTTCAAACTGGCAGAAAAAAAATTGAGGGAGATAAAATGATCCAGGAATCTGACTGAGAGGGCAGCTAAATCAAAGAGGTAAGAATTAATGATCTACCCTGAGGTATAATACACATGGCACAGTTTAGGTGGCCCAACAGAAGCATCAAATCAAGCTTAGTGAGAGGTTTTGAATCAGAAAAACTGAAAAGAAAAAGAAAAGAATCAATTTATTGCAGAGGGAGAGAAATTTATAATAAATGGGAAGCAAGGTATAAAGCAAAGTGAATACATGGGATTAGCTAGATGTATTGTTTTCTTCTTGAGCAATATGACTGAACATTAATATAGCTTCTATATGTGGAAGAAGTAGCTAGGCTTTGCAGGGAAAGCTTTAATGTCTTATTAAGATATGGTTCTCAACCTAGAATTCGAAGAGAAACACTGCGTTTGTCACCCCCTTCACCAAAATGATACCAGGGAGACTGAGTTAGATGGGCTGATAGGCTGTACACACAACACACAAACACCTAAATCAAAACCTTTATCTGTCTAATTATCTGCTATGGCTGGTCTAAATGCTACCCCAAACCATAGCTGTACAATAATGTCACTAGATCCTCCTAGTCCTTAGTCTGCCATATGCATATGGCACTTGAGGGCAAAAATGAGTTTAGGTTGAATGGGGAATTAATCTGTTCCCTTTACTGATGTATGCTAAGGCTGTTAGAGTGTACACAGACAATACCATATTCTGCTTATCTACCTGACTTCATCTCAGGTAGGTCAGAGTGAAGGATGGTCAGAGTGAAGGAAAAAATCAAACAAGAAGCTTTAACTGAGATGACAGTATGACTGAAGGGAAAAATGCAGGTTAAAATTGTTGATGCTTTTTACAAATTACAGCAACTGAATAATCTATTCCCTTTCCTGCTACTGCCAAGTCAAACAATGTACAACTGGAACTGAGAGAACTGTCCTTGTGAGAGAAACATCCTGTGATCATTAATATATAGCTTATGTTTTCTATACTGTGTCAAGCCTTATATCCACTTTTCCTGGGTCATAACCAGCCACAACCAGGAGACAGATAGCTTCCTAATGACATGGAAGTATTATCATATCTAACTTTTATTGCTGTTATTGAGCCAGAAGACTTCTCTGCTTGCTAGGTCTATTTCACAGCCTACAAGATAAATCCTTTTGGGTAAAAAGGACCAGAGGAATTACTGTTATTAGAGACATGTGTGTATATGCATATTCCTGTGTATTCTAAGACTCTTCCTAGCAATTTAAAAAGCCATTTTAAAAGATATATCCAGTGTACAACAATGATCTCCATAAATCCCTTATTGGGCTGTCTTTAATACTACCTCTTAAGGCAGTTCCCCTTCCAAGATGGAGACTGCAGTGGGGGCTCAAAACTTGGTTGTCTTTGACTTAAATATGTTTGGACTTTCCAGCAATGCAAGAGGTAACACTCTCTTTCTCTTGTACAACACACTTAGAGTACTAGATGCTTCTGTTCTGAGAGCTCTGAATAGATTATCCTTAACAAAGAGAGAAAATGTGAGAGTTTCAGCCCTTTTGCTCCTTTACACTAGATAAGGGCAAGAGTAAATTAGAGCCACCCTCAGTATCCTTTGTCCAACTAACAGAGATTGCTGGGAGCACAGCAGAAAACATCTGTGAAGGTTCCATTTTTCCTGTGGCATGTATGGGCAAGTACAGGGCTTGGAGTGGAAAGGCAAGGAAAAAAACACCAGTCTGGGGAGAATAACCTTGGAATGTTTATGAAGACTGCAGGACCTTAGTTATATCATTGACTTCTCCAGCACCTCAAATCAGGGTGATGTAAAACTCTAGGACAGCTTCTCACTCTGGAATAACTGTGATTTTTATATTTTTAATTACATTATTGGTAAAATATATAATCAATTAGAATCACATAAAACAGGGAGGAAACATCCTGTCATTTAAGTTACTTGGAAACAAGAGAGATTTCCTAAATATCAGGTATATATGAAATTTAAAGTATAATATTTATTTTTAATCCAGTAAGTGGAAACATAGTAAGGAGGAACTCTTGACTTGCTGAATGACCTGAACTGTGAAAACTGAAAAGCTACAGAGAAAATAAACAGCAAACAGAAAAAAATTGAACCAGAATATTACAATAGGAAAACTAGCTCTTTGGGTTATTTTTCTAGAGCCTATCTGCTTTTTATGACCAACTTATATTTCTGCATGTTCTCTTTTTCCCTTTCTTTCTTCCTTCTAAATATTGTGAGTGAGGAACATGTGAGGGTTGATGGAAAGTACAACACACTGTGGCTGACAATGAATGGATTGGGAAACTTCCTGAAGTGTCCAGGCTAGGCTGGAGTACTTGCAAGAACTATACATTGCTCCTAATAGATTTATTCATGTTGGTGGCAAGATTTACTTTGAGGGAAATGTTAAAAGGTACTTGATGGAGGAAGAGAGTAAGATTGCAAACCAGAAATTCCTGGAAATGGCTAATATGGTCAAATATCACAACTGGAACAGGCTCTTCTAAAGTGATGGATGTGGTGTCTCCACTAGATAGAAGGAAGACCAGTGAGTCAAATCATGTCCACCTTTCCTTCCCATGACAAGATTAATTTTCTTTCTTTCCATAAGGGTCTCTAATCCATGCCAGCTTCATCTACCATTTAAATTCCTCTTCAAAACAAACTTTTCACTGCAATGCCTGAAGGAAATACCTTGCCAAAGGAACCTAGCTTGATAGGTAATTTGAGAGATGACCTTATAGTTAAAGAGATCATACATGAACCAGACCTAGTAGCAACCTTGATTTGATCAAAGTAGTCGTACTAGTAGTAGTAGTAGTAGTGGTAGTAGTAGTAGTAGTAACTTTCATTTGCTACTACCCCACTGAGCATAGTTCCTGTTAACATATGATTGTCCTACTAATGCTCATGTCTTCTCCTCTCTTTCCCTTATCATCGCTTACCACCTTAATAATTGTATTGCTTCTTAAATTAAATCTGCCATAAATCTGATCAGTATTTTGGTTTTGGGTCTTCTCTGAATCAGTCTTAGATTGCACTTTGGAAACCTCTTGTTTCTCTGCACATCTTACAGCACTTGATACTTGAGCCTTATTATTGCAAATGGACATTTCAGCAGTATGGGTTGGACTCATCTCACTTGTCTCCACCTCCTAACATATAAATCTGAGTCAAGCGAGAGAGATAAGAATCATTAAGATGCCAGTCAGA
Organism: Chloebia gouldiae; assembly: GCA_003676055.1. NCBI lineage: Eukaryota > Metazoa > Chordata > Aves > Passeriformes > Passeridae > Chloebia > Chloebia gouldiae. The sequence continues at coordinate 1,200,280 of QUSF01000005.1, read as the reverse complement.
CTTATCTGTGACCTGTACTCTAAAGTAGGTTACATTATTGACAGCTCAGGTTTGGTCTTCCCAAGGATCATAGCACAAGCAAATGGCCACTGTATATATGTAAATGTACATATGTACATACAGACATTTGTTGGAAGCAAAAATTATTCATAAACTTCCAGTGTTTTGTTAGGAAAAATTGATGGGTTTGTTGAGTTGGATCAAAACCAGAGAAAATTCCGGTGAACTGATAGTGCTGAAGGATTGCTGTGGGGTGCAGTGGTCAAGGAAGAATATCAGACAAAAAGAACAGTTCTGGACGCTTCTATGGGTTTAAGCATGGGGTGCATATATTATCTGTAGATTCATACATCACACTGGAATGAGCAGGATGCAGACAGATATTTGAAATACAGATACAGTGATAACAGAAATGAAAGATTAATGACCCTAAAATTCCTAAATATAAAAGGACATTTGTCATGGCTGCAGCAGGAAGTGAACCACAGGAATGTAGATAGAATTATACACAAATTTCATATGGTAGGAAAATATGGGAGTTTAGTACCCCTGTCAATGTGTGAAAACATACATTTCTTAAAGATTCATTTATTTTACATACTCTACATGTATGCCGCTACTCCATGGTTTTACAGGCACAGCATGGCACAAACAGAAAGCTCAAGTGTTCCTGTTTCAATGAACTTTCTCTTTTGTCCACAGTTTGCAGCAGATTTGGCAGTGGTGAGTTTTAGCAGCTGAAAATCTCCAGAAAGGAGAAGGAATTATGTGGGGGAGGGAGAGCAACAGAAAGCTAATTCTGAGGCTGACTTTAACAAAAAGAAAGGCTAAAATGTTCCAGTCGTTAAAGTCAAGATATTTAGAAGCCTTCCTGAATGATGCATTTCATTCCTGATTCCAAACAAGAGTATTCTACCATTTAACCTACAGGTTTACACGAGACTTAAATGATGCACAGTATGTCCAAAGAGTCACAACTTGCAGAATTCATTGAATGGTGCATAAAGACATTAATATTTCTGAGGTAAACAGATAATTGGCTTTATCAGTATCTTGTTTTTATGGATGCAAAATCAATACCTGTTTTAGGCGTATTGCTACTTTTACGATGACAGACATTTAAAGAATCATAAGATAACACTTTCAGTATGCCTAGAAGAACTAAAGGAAAATAATGTATTGTTAAACAAAATTATCAATGTTTGAGACATTTGACAACTGTAAAAACAACACTCTTTCACAGGCAGAACCATTAAATAATTTGAATTTGCAATAATAGTGGGGTTCAGGTTCTCTAATGTGAAACATTAAAGACCTGTGAAAACATCTACAAAAATATCGAGAGAACATTTATTTTGTGGCAATAGTAATCCTAGGTGACAGAGAGTGTTCTCAAGGCTTTTTTGATGACAAAGACAGCAATAATGCTTCTTCATAAATAGCTGTATAATGACAACAATCTGGAAAATCCAAAGTAATTTGAAAAAAATCTACATTCAGAAAACACAGTCCTCACCTTTTTTTGAAAGATAGTTTTTTTATTGTGACTTCTGTTTTGATTGAGCCAGATGCCAACAAATTTTTTGGGGGATCTATTTTTTAAAACCCGAGAACAAATTATTAGCAGAAGCCAGCAGCAAAATCACAACAGTTCGCCATAACAAACTTGAGAAATAATTATCAGACCCCTTACGCATCTTTATTTTCTCCATGGTTTTTCTCCTGAAGAGCAGGATCATCACTTCCATGTAGATGCCGGGGCACAGCTCCTTTCTCATAGCAGGACTCGGTTCAGCCCAGCTGCAATAGAGAACATGGATTTACACTGCCTTAATGGGCCAACTGGCAATCCCTGGGACCAGAGAAGACCAACACAGCCTCTCTATTAATCTTGAATAGCATTATCATCAAATACTGCTGACCTCTCATAAGTCTGACCCACATCTTGTGATCAGGGCCAAGAAATACACATCAGTCTCAAATTAGCATTCTTCAGTGTCACAACCCCATTAGAATTGGCATAAACAAAAGCAAGAAGCACTACTTTCCCCTTCCCACCTCCTGGCTTCCTTCTAGGATGGCTGTGGGCATAAAATGAAGATCATTAAAGAGGACTTTTGTATTAATGATTGAGTGTATGTTACAGTAATCAGATAATGGCTATATCAGCTTTCATTAGAAGTCTCAAGAAACCCATCTTTGCTATGCATGATAAACGAATTTCTTCTAGATACTTTGACAACATTGTTGATTAAAGCCTTAATGTTCACTTTATATCAAGGCCAGCTGTTTTTTGGTCAGTTTATTGCTTTGTGTAACAGCAAACCTGAATAGTAAATGGGTTTGAGATGTGTTAAGGAAAATTCAGTATGTGTACTGGGTATGTGGGATTCTACCCTAAAGTATTTGCACAGGTGTCATAGATCAATAAGACAGACTTACATACAAAAATATTGAGACAACATTTATTTTGTGGCAAAATACAGTCCAGGTATAAAAGAAATAACCCTGTTACTTGATTTCAATTATCACCCAAAATGTCTTGGGCCGTTAAGAACCAAGAGTAATAAAATACTAACATTAATCAACAATGGGCATTTCTGTCATCTGCCTAGAGTAATGCTTTTGCAACTTGGAATCAAGCAGATTCAGCAGATTCAGCAGAGCAGTGATAAACAAATGTTCAAGAGCGAAGGTATATTGGTCCTTGTTCAATTGGCTGATAAAATCTCCTGGTCTGCCCATAGCATGTTTTAACAAGATTTCTGCGCTCAGGGCTTTGTTTCTTCTGTTCTGCAGACGCAGTGTAAAGCAGGTATGCGACTCCTCAAGGGGGCTAAAGTTACACCCGGAAAGGGTTGGAGCACTCAGTGAGACGTGCCCGCCATTCCGAGCACGTAGGGCGGCGTGCCGGGAGGCGCAGGGAATCACACCGGCGCACCAGCGCGGCACTGAGAGGCGAGCGGGCTTTCTCTGGGGGCTCATCTCAGCAGCACAGCACCGGCTGCCATGATAACAACTCTTGCTGGCAGGAGAGAGCAGCTTAAAATATTTGTGTGACAGCGCATTTGGACAGGATTGCACATGCGTGAGAAAGGATAGCTATCTTGTTGAAACAAGAAAGTTTGCTCATGTCCCTTGTGGTGCCTTCTGTGTTTTGTTCTGCCCTGATTTTTCTGTTAAATAATCACAATACTTTTTTTTATCCATATTTCTTTGACTCTTACCAGTTTGTGGGTGGTTTTGTGTTTGCTTTTCACTGTGTTCATTCTTGTTCTTCCCAGGTCCAGTAGCTTACATTTTGTTGCCATTTTTGGGATTGTAGTTTATTCTTCTGACCACGCATTGGCATCTGGAATATCATTTCCCTTTCCCAGCATCCTCTTTCTCGAACCTCTGGGTCCATAGCTGTAAGCAGGTGAATATTGAAAAGCACTCAGGGAACTGGGGTAACAGTGGTAAAATTATGGAAACTGGTATTATCTAAACCTCAGCAAATACCTTCTCTGTGAGACAATGCCTGCTGCTGAATGTCCTGCCTTACAAAGAAGGTGCTTAGGTGTGGTCATCTGAATGCCAGACACCGCGATGTCAGCATCCAGCTACTTGCAGCACCTTCTAAACCACCTGATGTGTGGAAAAGCCAGCTGGTCTCTTCACCCCTATTCATCTGTAGAATACCTCTGAAATCAGAGAAAGAAGCAGGTTCTGGGGACGTCAGTAGAGGATCAACAGTACTCTCTGGGGTCATCTGTCAGTCCTACGCTGTGCAGCAGTGGAGTCCCATTTTTATGCCTTCTGACAGTAAAGCCGAAGGATGATTAACATGACCTCAGGGAACAGTAAGGGAAATGGCCATCTACTGCCTACTGGTGCTTATTGTAAGTCAGAATGATGGCCTATAGAAAGATACAAAGTGCTTCTGGCACTGAGACCATCTTTGAGTCGTGAGTGATTGTCATTCTTCCCAAGGAAGCCTTCACCATAAATAGTAGCAGTATGTGAAATCAAGTATTTAAAAACATAAGCTTATTTCAGACTAGTCTTAACAGTGAAAGTGTGACAACAGATGAGGGGAGCAAAGCATTAACAAAACTGGATAGTAAAATATACATGTCTTTTGTCAGAGTGTGAGAACTGAGATGAAAGCAGAATCTCGGGCTATTTCAATGAGAAGGTAGCCAAAGCTATGGAACATCACAACTACAGAGAAAAGACTTTTCTCTAAAGAAAAACCCTACTCAAATTTTCCTTCCTATAGGAATTACCTGAAGCAGACACTACTTTTTCTTTTCTTATTTTATGAGGTACTGAAAAAGTTTGATGAACTTACTACTTTGCTTTCAAATGCCCTTCCAGACCACAGAACCTGGAATAGCTTGATGTAGCTATCCTGGGCATCCCAGGGCCAAAGTCACAGCTCAGTGATATGAGCTTGATTTTTCATTGCTGTGTTTTACCAGAGGTGTTTGATCATAGTGATATTAAAACCTGACATGAGATGGCTGTCATTCATCTGAAGATGGTGAAGATCGTCTGTAAAAGCAGACAAAACTCTGCTTTTTAATTAATTCTTTACTCCCCTGATTTACTAAATGTGAAAGTGGAACTAGCTCATCAAAAACTTACATACAGGGGTAAAGAAAAACCTGTCACTTCCAAGACAAGCTCAAAATTTAAAAGGCAACCAAGCCAAGGAGGTAGAATCTCCAGAATGTTTGCAAAGGTCACAGACTAAAGTGCTGGAAATCTAGAAGATGGGTGAGTTGAGCTTCTCCATTAAATCCTTAGTGTACCAGTTCTGTACACATGTCTGATTGCATACTAGTCTCCCCTCAGGATTGTTCCCTCATTTAGTCCCTGGTCTGTTCTCAGCATCAGTCTCTTCTTCCTTCACACAGTTGCCCCAGCTCCACACAACCATAGTCCAAAACTGGAATTGCAAATTCCCTATTTCTACAGGTTCTATCTGTGATACCTATGTGCTTCTCAAGCATCAATGAGTTGGTCTCCGTTCTCTGGGATATCTTCCTTGCTTTGATAATCTGATAAAAGAGATCACTAAATTTGAATACTCTATGGGTGATGCTGACCTTTTGCTACTGTTCCAGTCAAGGTAATGTGTCTACAGAAGGAATCTTATTCAAGGATCAGCCAGAATGAGACACTTCAGAGAATTTTTCCCTATTGCACTTCTAGCAATTCTCTTGTGTGTGAACTAAGATTTCTTTCTTATAACTCAGAAATATGAGCAATTTGGCCAAATGAGGTATGTTCATGATGACCAAATTTCAAAATTTTCCTTCTAAGTGCAAAGGCATTACAGCTTCTTAGAAAAGTAGTTCTTAGATAGCTATTATTTTAGCACAGAAAAGGTGTTAGTTAAGAGTGAACTCTGGAAAACAGCTGAATGGTTTTATAGACTGTATACTTCTCAAACTGGGAACTTTTAGATCAAAGAGGTAAAACTTGACAAATGGAGAAGTAGCTGAACATAGGGCCCAAAAGAAAAACTGTCAGGCATCCCGAACTAGGAGCAGTGATTCAAACCTTTCTCATAGGTTTTTTTGGTTGTTTCTTGGGGTTTTTTTTGGAACATGCAAACCCTGAAAGAACAAATACGCTTTCTGAGTAGCTGCCCCAGAAGAGTGTTGGTGCATTGCCATTTGAAAAAACCAGAATGCAGCTTTAGCACTGAGGAGCCCAAAAGCTGATTAGGTGAATGATCCCATGCTTACTGTGTGCTGGCCAGGGAATTCTTATTCTAAAGCCCCTTGTTAGTTGCTGGCATGACATCTCTGGCTTGACATTTATATTCATACAGCATCCACAGGGTAAAAGCCACTCGAGTCCCTCTCCAATAAGGGCTGGTTCTTAAGGACCATAAAGAAATTAAACTGTAGGACTGACATGGGCTGTCAGTCACAGGGGAGAGACATCTGGAGGTACTGAGTTGATCTAAGCAAATCCAGGTGGTTCTAGTAGCCAGCTCTATGGGCCCAGGTTTCAGAGCTCTCCATCTCTGTCCTGTCAGAGTCCCAGTATCGAGACAATAAGGATCCCTGTGTGCTTTCTTTTTCCTGGGCACTGCTGTTTCTCATCTGGCAGCATCCTATCAAATGCAGAGCTGCATTGTTGACTTGCATCAGTGATGGATCAAGCCCTCTGGGAGTTGGCATAATTGGGGATCAGCAATCTGGATTCCTGCCTAGGAAGCATCAGGAAAACGTCTGTACCTGAAGCAGAATCAAACCATATTCAAAGTAATGGGAATGTTTAAGCTGTGATAACTTTCAAAAAATCCCTCTGCTACATTATTTTAGTAAATATTTGTAGGTGTCTATATTAGGGAATAATCACTGCATTTCCTTTCAAACTAAAGGAGAGTAGTTTTCAGTAATATTGGATGAAAGCAAGAAACTCTAATGTATGGATTTACCCTAATTTTTACTGGCAGATAGCACTTCTCAGCAGTTCTCAGGTGTCTTTTCTTGTGGCACACAAAAACTAGTTTGTGCCTGGTCTTTCCCTTTGCTGATACAAGAATTCCACAGTAGCTGGCAAGCAGTGAAGCATCCCCCTTTGTCAGGGATCTGTGATGGGTTGCATGTGTGGAAATCAGGAGGGGCAGGTATGAGGAAGGTGAATAGGGCGTGTCTAGCTGTAACCATGAGAAGGAAGAATGGAACAGTATAGGTGCCAGCAGGAAGGTGAGCATCTACAGAGGAAGGAAGGAAGGAGAGTGCCTAACACTGCTGTAAATCACAGAGATGAACTGCAGCTTGAGAGGAGCTGGGTTTGGTATCATGGCAGTACAGACAGGCAGCTTTAAGGTTAGATTGGACCCCAGGTCCCTGAGAGTCCATGAAATAATTTGTAGCTCAAAGGATGTTAAAGAGTTATAAGGGATTGCAGGCAATGAGGTGTAAGTCTGCTGTTATGGCTGTGGACGGTGCACAAGATGTTTCCACGTGTTTCTTGCATCAATGAGGTAAAAAAGAACTTGGTTTGGGAATTTTCAGAAAACTTCTTCATTTCTTTTTTAATTTACCCTCATCTAAGAAGGAAAAGACTGTACACTCAGAGTGCCCACAAGACTGGTGCTAGAAGAAAGGCTGTGCCAGAAATGTGTTTCTTCCTGAGAGTGGAAAACAGCTGCGACACTATTTCCATTTTCATCAAGGGGTGCAGCACAGAGCTGCAGGCAGGTAAAAGGATGTGGTCCTGAATGAAAACCTAAAATTTCCACTTCAAGGCAGGAGATTTCCTCATGAGAAAGGGAGGGGAGCAGAGGCAGCTACTTTTCCAGTCCCCATTCACAATTCTTCTGTAACAAAAGCCCACCCCAAGGTTTTCCTGCTCAGGATGTGTGCCACATGGACCACCCAGAGGAGAACCAGAGTTGCAGCATGTCCGGTTTATAGCTCTTGGCCCCAGCAGAAGGGAACCCAAACACAGCAACAGGTTCAGAGTCTAGCCCTGATAGTGGATCAATGAGCTTTAAGAGGACTAGGAAAAGAGCACAAGAAAGGAAAGAGTAATGGTATTAGCAAAAAAAAAAAAAAAAAACACAAAAACAAAACAAAAACAAAAACAAACAAACAAAAAAAACCCACAAAAAAAACCACCAACAAACCAAACAAAAAAAAACCACCCCAAAAAACCCAAAACTCCAGCTCACAGTCTAATGAACTGCTGAATTCCCCAAGGGCTTGCTTCACCTCCTTTTTCTGGTACAATGCTTATAATACTTGATGGATCTGGGTAGATTTACAGTGGTCACTTTGTAGATACACACTAGAGTTAGTAACAGAATGAACAAGAACTGAATGTGAATTTCAGTTTGTTTCTCTTTTTTTGCAACTTTCTTTCAGAACAACATCACAATTTACAAAGGCAGGGCAGCACCATGTTTCCATGTCACAACATACTGCTCTACCTGTATTCCTGCTAAAAAGGAAATAGGAATGGTTTCTGAACAAAAATCAGAGCCTGTGATTTTTTAACTTTTTGTCTCTCCCATGAAAGCACAGATTATGGTGAAAAGGATAATAAGGAATTGCTTTCTTGGGACTCCATCAGGAGACAGTTGTAGCTACCTCACCAATAGACTCCTGAACACAAGAGTCCTCCTCAGTTCCCAGGCTGAGGGCAGGATGCAGGATAAAACAGATTTGTGTCCAAAAACAAAACAAAACCCAGAAATTCTCCTCTTCCCCACCCCCTACCCCACCAAAAAAAAAAAAAAAAACAAAAAAAACCACCAACAAAAAAAAAAAAAACCCCAAAAAAAAAAAAAAAAAAAAACAAAACCAAACAAACAAAACTCTACTAAACAAAAGGTTTCAGAAAAAAACACCCCAAAACATCTGAACCACACTTCTTCCCCAGCACCAAAAACGTGTACAACTTTACAGGCTGGAGTAGAAAGGTTATATATAGCACTGCAATTTAATTCACGTGACAATTAAAAAATACATGAAATGGTCTTCCTTATGCATGAGAAAAGATTATCAGAGTTTTCCCCTTTTCCTCTTTTAGCTTATTAAAAATGTAACTCCTTCAAGAGTAATAAATTAACTAGGAAAGGATTGCTTAAGTGAGACACAAGTTGTGATTAAAGGAAGTTTGAAGTTCAGGAGAAGTCTGTGTTTGAAAAACGTCCTCAGTATTTTGAATATTGCTTATGGCTTTTGACAACTAATTTGGGAGAAAAGTGGTAGGGAATGAACCTCAACAGGAAAAGCTCTTGTTTTTTGTCACTTTGTGACATTACTGAAACACCGTTTCCCCTCATTTGTATTTCCCCCCCCCCCCGCCCCAAAAGTTTGTGTTAAAATGTATCAAAACAGAAAAAGACTTTGAAAAAGGCAGCAGAACTGTCATAAAGGATGATGCCAAAGCTTGTTGGGAGGTTATGCTTTATTATGTAAATCCATGTTTGGGGGTATTTTAAAATGCATATCGTATAGTTAGAGGCAGCTAATTAGCTAGATAAACTATACTGCTTCCAAATAAAGCGTACAAATCCATAACATAAGTGCCAGGGGCACGACTTCTTGCAGATCTGCAACCTACCTGATTGACCAAAACTGTCCCTTATCTGTACCAGCCAATCTCACTTGATGGAGAACTGGCCACGAGGCTGCTGGTCCTTGCCAAACCCCACTGCTCAAATCCACCTTGTCTTCCTGCTCCTGGGAAAAGGTTCCTGCAGTGCTCTCCCTTGGGTAATTCTGTAGAGTTGAGTACCACGAGCTTGAATTCAGCTTGGAGCAGAAGGAAATAAAACTTCAGTTTGCACATAAATCCTTCATTTACTTACATAGAGAACCAATGAAACACTGCAATTTTCCCTTCTTTTTCTGTAATTTACAAACGGTTAAAATTATTTTCTTGGCAGAAACATCCATTTCTTAACTGCTTAGTGCTCAGGCTGGCGGCACCAGGCTGCAGCAATGGCTCTGTAAGTACCAGCGCTCACTCTGGAGGTACCACGAGGGGCTGGATGAAAAACTTGTGATGCATAATTTATTCAGTGAATATAGGCCTTTTTTTGTGCTTTCAAGAACTCCGGGGAAGGCAGGTGGGCTTGGCTGGCTTTTTTTCAGTTTGCTGAAATTCTTTAAGGAACAGTAGTGTGCATGCAGCACCTGGACGTCAGCGGCTGGTTAAGAGATGCGTTTTAATATTGGCACTTCAGGTGTGGGGTTCGCGTGGACTGCCCGGACAGGTGCCATGCACCTCCTGGGCTCTGGCACCTGCAAAGGGCAAATGTTGGGAAAGAACTTCTAGCGAGTGCCGAGCCACTTTGCGTAACATCCACGGTTCAGCTGGCTCAATTTCGCCTAAATGTGCCTGAAATCTGCAGCACCTCACGCGTCTGAAAAAAAAAAATCATAGCGTAAGCGGGGGTTGGTTGTCATTAGAGATCTGCGAGAAAAATGACACGCTGCGTGCGCTGACCGGGGCACCGGCCTGCCGCTCCAGCCGGGCCAGGCCGGGCGGGGTGACCGCCGCTCCCCTCCGCAAACTTCCCGGGGCACAAAGTTTGCCGGCAGTTCCGCGCCCGCCCGCGGGGAGGGTGCCAGGGCGCAGCGCGGGGGGCGCGCCCTGCCCGCCGCCCCCTCCCCTCCCCTCTGCGGCGCGGCGCGGCCCCGCCCCGCCGGCAGCCCCGC
>QUSF01000005.1:1175476-1189702 GCA_003676055.1 Chloebia gouldiae | reverse complement strand
CCCCCCCCCCCCACCTTCCCCACCGCCCCTCGCAGTTTGTTTACAAGTATCAAAGTTGTAATTGAGGAGCTGCCAAGGCACATCTGGATATTTTTCTTCTTCTTCTTCTTTGTGTTAGGGACTGATGTGCAACTAATTAAAGGCAGACAGGCTGGTAGCGTCTGCACACTCAAGCCCCCCCAAATAAAGAGCCTGGTAAGTGACTGGTTTGCTTTCCCCCCTCATCTTTCCCCCCCTTATTCTTCGCGGGTTTTTTTTTTCTTCTTTTTTTTTTTTCTTTTTTTTTTTTTTTTTTTTTTTTTTTTTTTGTGTGGTTTCGGGTTTTAGTTGTGGGGTTTTTTTTTTAGAGGGGTGGGTTGTTTGGTTTTTTTAAATTGTGTGGGTTTGTCAGGAGCTCTTTTTTTTTCTGTTGTTCTTGTTATCTGGGATCGTAAAAGTAGATTAATGCTAGACTTGGGCAATAAAAGGCGTCGCTGTATTAATTTATTAATTAATCTGCACCCGCCCCTCCTCCTGAATCTTAAATATGACCTTTGATCTCTCTGTCTTTGGCAGAGCAGACATGCAATATTGAACATGCACGGTCATATTTAGCTTAAGCAGGGACAGAATCGCAAAGCTCGGCTAGCAATTTCTATTTATTTATTTCATTCGTGGAAAAGAAGGCGATAGTTGGAGGGGGAGGGAAATCAATAACTGCGTCTCGGGTACCCTTTTCATGCTCCGGAGATGTATCGATTAAACAATAATGACCCGGTTGGTGGGCACCATCATTTTCTCGCTGCTGGTGGCAATAAAGCCTGAGAGGGGACCGCGGGGAGAGAAAAGGTAGCCAGCGAGAGAAGGTTTTGTGGAGAGAAGCCAGTTTAATGCTGGGGGAAATAGGGCAAGAAAATGCATATGACTTCTGGCATAAAGGGCTGAACGCTAACATTTTATTCCTTACCAGATGCGTGGCTTTCGTACACATGGCTGGCAAAACTAGTTTCATTGAATAGTTGTTATCGAGGACATGCAGCTAGGTTTTCCTTTCTGGAAACGGGAGAGGTTTTTCGGTTTTTTTGCTGTAAGCAAATCGTTTGCATCCCTCCACAAGACGACGCTTAGCCTAGAGCTTTCCGGGGCAGCCTTTGTATTGCCACTAGACCTCTGAAGGCAGCGAGAGTCTGGGTTTTTCCCTGACGTGGAAACAGAGGTGGCTCCTGCGAGCTCGGGGTCTTTTTTTTTTTTTTTTTTTTTTTTTTTTCCCCCGACGGAAGGACGCCCGCCAGTCCCCAGTGCAGCCGGGGGTGAGGTTCCTTCTGTAGATTTACGCTCCCTTCATCTGGATTTGTTTACATAAAGCCCGCTTTCAGTGCACGACGTTGGGAGAAGACGAAGTTTTTGCACTCGGTAGGTTGGGCTGAAAACGGTTCATTAATCTAATTATGATCGTAATTACCGTAATTGATAACCATTTTGAACTAAACATACCAGAGTCTGGAAAGTAGACGTAGCCCCACGAGTGCCTCACGAGTAAGCGTTTCTGATAGCCCTGCATCAGAAAAGATGCTGGAAATATCTGAACTATTCAGGTAGAGCATCTGGAAAACAAAGAGGCAGTGTTCATAAACTGAGGGCTTTTTAAGTTATGCTTATGTTTTGCTTTAGTTCGCGCAGGCTGCCATAATATTCCTTCCTCGTTGCCGTGAACTAAAATACCCCCATTGACCTTTCTGGGGGAGAAAGGGGGCGGTAGGAAAAAAAACGGACCCCGTGTCCTTAGCCCCCTCCTAAACTTTCCTAGCCTGAAAGCCATCTTTCCCCGATGAAGGCTAGTTCAGCAGGTACAGCGACGTGCCCTCCCGAGCGTTCCCGGGCTGTCTCTCGGAGAAGCCCCCTGTCCTGCGGCGCTCATAGAGGGGCTGTCCCCGTCTCGGTGTGTGTGTCCCCAGCCTTCCCTGCGCAGCCCCCGGCGGCGGTGACGGGGAATCCTCCCCGAGAGGCTGGGATAAATACTCCGTCGTTAGTACAGCTGCAGGCGCCGGGATCACAAGCTGTGAAATTGCTTAAGTTTTTTGGGGGTTTTTTTTTTTTGTTTTTTTTTTTTAACCTAGCCCCGTGCCCCCCACGGCCTGCCCCCCCGTACCCAGAGGCGGCGGGGGGGCCGGGGAAGCCGGTGCCGCCGCAACCAGCGCCCGGGGAGCCAGCTGTGCCGGCAGGCAGCTAATGACCGCCGGGCTCAGAAGGACACCGTGGCAGCTGGCGGCTCCCTCCCCCACCTCCCTCTTTTCTTTTTTTCTAATTCCTTTTATTTATTTCCCCCCTCCCCGCTCCTTCTCCTTGCCTTTTCATTTTTCCCGGTGCTGGTAGGTGGGCAGCTCCTGGCCCCCGTGTCGTGTCCCTCGCCCCGCACCCTGTCCCGGGACCGGGCTTGCTCCACCCGGGCCGGCGCTTCGAGCCCTCTGCCCGCGGGTACGGCGGCGTGTGCCCCCCAGCCGTGTGTGCTCTCCCCTCCCCCGGGGTGGCCGTGGGCGGCCGTCAGCGCCCCCCGCGCGCGCGCACCCCCTCGGAAATGACTTTTTGTGTTTCAGCTGCGGCAGCTCCCGTGAGGATGCCGGAGGAACGGCTGCCCGGCCAAGCACCGACCGCGGGGATGCGTCCGGAGGAGGAGGAGGATTAAGCGACCCCCCCCCCCCCCCCCCCCCCCCCCCCCCCCCGGCCCCCAGCCCGTCCCGTCCCGTCCCTTCCCGCCGCCCCCCCCCCGCCCCGGCCACCATGAACACCAACGTGTGCGTGGAGAGCGGCCCCAACCCCGAGGCGCCGGGGCTGCCCAAGGACAGCCACCTGCCCGAGGGGGCCCTCAACAGCCTTGTGGATTACAACTCGGAGATGGAGAGGTACCGCTCCTTCGCCACCTTCTACAAGACCAACGGCGGCGCCTTCCCCCAGGCGGCCAAGATCGCCCGCATCACCACCCCCATCTTCCCCAGCGCGGCCGCCGCCGCCGCCGCCCGCATCGGCATGTCCCCCTGGAACTGCGACACCGCCACGGCCGCCGCCGCCACCGCCATGCTCTGGGGCAGCGGCGGCGGTGGCGGCGCGGCGGGCGGCGCGAGGAAACCCTCCGCCTCCTCCTCCTCCGCCGCCGCCGCCGCCGCCTCCGCGGCCGCCGCCGCCGCCTCCTCGCTGCACGCCGGCAGGGGCGGCATGCACCACCGGAGCGACTCGCAGCGGCTGGGCAAGCCCGGCTGCCCGCCGGCCGAGCAGCCCGCCCTGCCCATGGCCAACGGCAACTTCCTGTCCACCCTCGCCCCCGAGCACTGCCGGCCGCTGGCCGGCGAGTGCATGAACAAGCTCAAGTGCGGCGCCGCCGAAGCCGAGATCATGAACCTCCCCGACCGCGTCGGCACCTTCTCGGCCATCCCTGCGCTGGGCGGCCTCTCCCTGCCCCCCGGGGTCATCGTCATGACGGCCCTGCACTCCCCCGCCGCGGCCTCGGCCGCCGTCACAGACAGCGCCTTCCAGATCGCCAACCTGGCGGACTGCCCGCAGAGCCACGCCTCGGCCTCGCCCGCCTCCGCCCTGGGCGCCGCCGCCGGCGCGGGGGGCGGCGGAGGCGGCGGCGGCGGAGGCGGAGGGGGGGCCGGCGGCACCGGCGGCGGGGCCGGGGCCGGGGCGGGCAACCCCGCCAAGAAGAAGCGGAAACGCTGCGGGGTGTGCGTGCCCTGCAAGCGGCTCATCAACTGTGGAGTCTGCAGCAGTTGCAGGAACCGCAAAACGGGACACCAGATCTGCAAATTTAGGAAATGTGAAGAGCTTAAGAAAAAACCTGGCACTTCGTTAGAGGTCAGAGGAGATGATTTCTTTTTCCCCAGCCTCCCGCCGTCCCTCCTCAACCCCCTGCCCCCGCCCCTCCAGTGTTTCTTGTCTAGCTTCAAGATGCAGCATCCCTTCTCCGAGGCCTCCTTCAGGCTCTGAGGGAGCCCCCGCCGCGGGCGCGGTTCCCCGCGGCGCGGCCCCGCCGCCCGCCCCTCTCCGCCCCGCAGGGAAGAGAAACGCCGCCTCCCGCGGCGCCCCGCCGAGCCGGCCGCTGGCCCCCGGCCCCGGGCCGAGGAGGGACGGCCGGGGGGCGCCGGCCCCCGCCCCGCCAGCTCGTGGCCGTTACGGAACGATGCTAACCTGGTTTACCTGCCGTGCTGTTTCCATAAGACTGCTGGCTCTCTGGTTCCTTTTTATTTTTTTTTTTACTTCTCCCCCTCCCCCCTTTTTTTTTCCTTTTCTTGTTTAATTAATGGCAATCATGATTCGGGGCGGTTTGTAGGAGCAGGGAGGTGGGAAAGGGAAAGTTTTAGCTGAACACCAGGGTCTCGCTGTCAGAAGTTCAGGGAAAGCAATGGCAAGTTCATCTCCAGGTTGGCTGGTAGCAGTGTGTCCCAGACAGACAACGGGCTACGGAGCCCAGTAATAGGTGAAATGCACCCAAGTGATCTCTTTGGCAATGTCTTTTATGAAATAATCTACTCATGGTGTATTAAACCCAATGGAAGAATAGCACAGGTGTGACTGAACTGATTTCTCACTGAACTGTATGTATGGTTATTTTTACAACATTTCCTCGGAACTGACAATGTATTGTGTTCCCCAAAGCTGTAACAACAGGTTTTCAGATTTGCTAGACGTGCAAGAGACAGGCAGATCCCATGTTGGTTATTGTATTGGGTACGTCAGACAATGGGAACCAAAATACACAACCGTGAGGAAAGTGGCAATTGGATGGTATCGTTAGGGGAAGGAAACAAGTGAGAGGAAAGACTAGTAATCATACTTAATTCCTTGTCATTATAAAAATTACAGTGTTGTACGTTCGACACACGTCTCAGATGTGTCTGAAGGTGTCGAGGATGATGGATTTAGTACAGAGGAGTAGTGTGTGGTGGGTGACACCAAGATTTGTAGTCACAGAAATCAGCAACTAAGTGAGAAATTGCAACTTCCCTCTGTGTGTGTGTGTGTGTGTGTGCCTGTGTGTGTTTGCATAGCGGTTTATTCCCTTGCTCATTGCTCGCAGGAGCTCTCTCCAAGAAGAGATGGGATGGGGGATTCCAAGGAAAAAGCAACACTTAGAGCCAATTAATTTGTTCTGTGTTAAATAAATTGAGATAATAGTGTTGGTATTGACACTGTCATGGGACAAAAGCAACATTTGGGGGTTCATTGACATTTGGCTGATAGCATTAACTCTTTCCTAACCAGCCTCATCAAAACAACAGTTCCTTCTTGCAGGAGTGAACTGTCCCTGCTGAAAGTTTAATTCGTAGCTCTGCATCCTTTTAGCTCTTTTTTTGTGAATGGTGACCCAGCATTGCTAACACAAAAACCAGGATGGTCTTTCCAGGGGATAGAAACTAGACTAGGTTTCCAGCTCTTGCTTTTCTCAATAATATGCCTTTGTTGGTTTTGTAGCAAGTTTGCAAAAACGATAGTTAACACCCTGGTCTGTTAGTGCTGAGTACAGCCTAACAGAGACTCCCTGAACCACAGACATGGAGAATTCCCCCCACACTACCCAGCACTGAGAGTGCCTTTGTGTGCCAAGTTCCCTCATTAGGCTTGCAAACCAGGGTGCTGCTGGGATTTAATGTTTGTGATAAATGATAGGTTCTGATGGTTTATCGATTTGTGCAGAAAGTGAGCTATCTCTGGAAGAAACACATTTGTACATTATCAGATCTTCCTATGGGTTTGTGTGCATCTCTGAGCACATTCCCAGAACTTCCTTGCTCCTGACAAAGGTGTTTAGTAGTGTTAAAAACTTTTCAGGTGTGCTATGAGAATGCCTCCCATTAAAATCATTTAACCACTGTGACTAGTAAAACCCATGGTTTAATTAGCCACTTGTGTGCTCTCATAACCACCTGCCTTCACTTCTTTTCTTCATTCTCTCTTCCCCCACTTGCTCTCTCCTGTTTGTGCTCTATCAGATACGTAAACACAAAAGCTCATCTGCTGCTGTACTGTGACTTGAAGGAAACGGGTTTCTCTTTCCAGATGTGGAGATGTCAGTAATGCATCGCTTCTCTGCAGGTCATGGCCCATCACAAAGTTTTGTCACAGGATGTGGCTAATTTCTTTACACAAGTGTGGTTTGTAAGTAGGAGAGGAAGAATAACTTATTTACATAGTTGTTTTCCTTATATCTTCTTTCTTCTTTATAAAAAACTAAAATTAATAAAGTGACAGAAGGGCAGCCTACAACCCAGGTGCAGCAGCAGTACTCTGGCTGTGCGGCCACCAGCTGGAAGGGTGTCAGAGGGTGACAGGGCCTCCACGAGGGCCCTGCAGCAGCAGTGTTGGTGTTGGGGGTGGGCAAGCACAGCCTTCCTGCAGAGTGAGTGGCTGGAGGGACTCATTTGGCCTGTGCTCCTGGGGAATCCACCGTTCTGTGTGGATGGTCCCCTGGCACCTCACTTGGCACGCTCCCATGGATATGCATCAGGGATTGAGGGGCTCACATTCCACTACACACGTGGATGATTGGTGAATTGTGCTGGACACTGGCTGCAAAGTGCAGGGGTGATTTACAGTGGCGGGGGGGGGGTGGAACCATGTTTAAAAACAAATGAAAACTTTGAAAAATACCAATAAACCATAAACTGGCTGACCCCACATAAACCATTTCTCTCATTTTCCTTTAAATCTCTTCTACTGATGCAATGAAGGCATAGGATATAACTCTGAAAGATAGGACATGGAGTTGAAGACAGATTCCTGACCCTTGCATTTTTCATGGAATGCTTCTTGCCCAGCATTTTTTTTTAAACACTTGAATTATTTTTTCTACTTTTCTTGTACTGTTTTCACATTAAAAGTGTTCCAATGCTCTAGTATTTTTCATAGAATGTTATTATTACTAGGAAATTTTATGTACGGCAATAATAAATCTATAAAAATCAGATTGACGTCACGTTGCACGCTGCCTACTTGTGTATGTATATTCTGTGTTCATTCAGATTTACAGTCGGTTTAAAGAGACATAATCTTTATTTACCCATAGAGACTACTTATTTTCCTCTGACTGGGGCACATGTCTGTAACTTCTGCTGCAGGTTATGAAGATTAGGTACCTGATGGTAGTTCACCATCCTTCTCTCTTTTAAGCAAACCCTCTTCAGTGTATGAATCTCAGTTGCCCCAGTGCTCATTTTCATTAGCGTGACAGCAAGTTCAGGCAGAGAGGCTGACTTGCATTGGCAGGGGCTGAAGGGTCCTGCCAAATGTGAAATATCAGCTGTTTAGGCATGCTGTCATCGTAGCGGGCACCACTTGCTCCCTTTGTAACAGCCCAGCTAATTGATATGTGTGCTGTTAAAGTGAGCGTTTGCATACCAACCTGACTGAGTCAATACCAGCCTCCAAATCCGAGGCACTTGGCTGAGCTGCACTTCAAGGCAGTGGGATTTTGAGATGGCCTTCTCCAGGGATAGGTTGTGATGATTGATTTCAGCAGGAACGGCGTCTGATCCCGAAAGTCTTAACACCATATGGCATTGCCACGGGGGAGAGAGGCTGCGCTGGCAACCTCCGAACTTGCACTTCGTGTTGCGGTAGCGCGTGCGAGCGCTGTTAAGGGAAGACTGCTGAGCTCTGTGGATAGGGGTCAATTAGTAGGGGCCTCAGAGGAAGCAATTTCCCCGCTGTCTATCTGGCTTTAAATTACATGCACAAGTTAAGTGACGGCATGATGGAATTGAGCAGTGGTGAGGGGGAACTGTAAAGTCTGATAAGAAGCAGGCGGCTAACACGATCCAGCGGGCTAACTGGAAGGTGGAAAGAAAGACCACCTTGTAGCTCGTGTTGCCGTTCATCCCTAAACTTCAGCAGTGCTGCTGTATGACAACAGGCTGTCTCTCCTGCCTGCCACTGTCTCGTAGCCCTCCATCTGGCCGAGGCTCCCTGTGTGCATGTGTTAAACGCTTTGCAAAAGGGCAAAAAAGCAGTCCTTGTTCCCGGGCGTTTACAGCTGGAGCAAGAACTGCCATCTGCCCCGAGCACAATTTTCATTGGCGTTGGCTGCAAAGCCCTGATCAGCCCTGAAAGCTGTTTTTTCCCCTCTTTTCAACCCAGGTTTATGACCTTGGTGGTCTGCCAGGGTTCTCTTGTTCTTCTCTTCTCAGGCCTGAGCTTGCAGGGAGTGTGCCTGGTGCTGGAACTGGCTGCTAGCGCCATAAGAGAGCCCTCACTGGGTGACTGTGACCCTCATGCCTGGGGCTTCCAACATGGTGAATGATCCTTCTGTGACAGTGTGAGCAGGGAGGGGAGGAAGTGAGAGGCAGGGCTAGATCTGGCCTTTGTTAAACATTTTGCCATAAGGTTTTGTCACTTCAGATACTGCATGTCTGGGATAAGTATGCATTCAATTATGAGTTTTCCTTTTGACCTCTGAAGGTTCCTGGGGACAGCACCAGGCCTCCTACTGCCACATCCAGCAGAGACCAGAGCAGCTACATTTTTGCTCACCAGTGCCTGATTGCTGCTCAGAAATCTCCTTGAAGGGAGTTGACCTTCTGCGTTAGGTTCACGTCTTGCAGGGCAAGAATGTGCTGCAGTTGGTGAGAGTCATGGGGTGGAGGGATATGTTTAGAGCCCAGAGAAGACAAACTTTTGGTCTCCTTGCAGTTCTGGCAGATGACTGGGTGCAAGTGATTTCCTCTGAAATGAAATGTGGTTGGATGGTGCCTGGTTTACCATTTCATATGTTGTTGTTTCCCTTTCCTCATGTGATGCTTGCAAAGCAGAGGAAGTGCCCAAACCCCCTGACATTACTGTTCAGTTTAGAGTATAAATGGCTGCTTGATCCACTATGCAGACTGTTGTTAAGAGGGGGCAAAACTGAAGTTACTCCTGCCTAAGAAAATCTCTTAGTGGTGGGATTTGGTACTGAACTGAACAGAATTTCAAGAAATTCTGCAAAATTATAGGCTAGTCAGAGACTTAACATTTCTTTCATACAAACACTGCTTTCTATTCGCATTGAAAATTGCTTGCTTTAAATCATTGAACTATGATTGTTTGCTAGTGAAATTGTCTGTATGATAAGAGAGAGGTTAACTGGTTGTGGTGGTTGTGAATTTGGATTGCATTCAGTAGTTCTTTGCATGGTTTTCTAAGTACTAGTATAGGTTATGCACTTGGAACATCAAGATTCTGTGTCAGACTCTGGATTTCAGTATTATGACTGTTTAATCTAATTTTTTTAAGCTGACATAATGAAATCTCTATGTACGGTTTAGGCTGGGCAAGCTACATGTGTCTTGAAAAAGGTGATGAATGAGGGTGGTTTGGGATTTTTTTCAGCAGTAATTAGCATAATAAGTGTCTTTTTTTTTCCCCCAAATCATCTAGGTCACTTTGAACTAGATATTTCAGTTAGAGGTACATAAAACCATCATGACTTCGAGTCCTGTGCCAGCTACAGGATGTTTGGAAAATCTTTTCCAATTCTGTGTTTGTACAAATTCTTGTAGAGTATACACATCATGCCTGATTCATATAAGGAGACTTTGTTTAAGTTGGTAGATATGTGAATGTCATGCTTCATAGCACTGATTAGGGGTGCGTTACAGTCTCAATTTTTGTCTGCTCATTCATGTTTGTTCATATTATCGAATCTTGGGGTCCCTTTTCACGCAATTCTCTTTGCTAAGTGCACACCTTACACCTTTACTGAAGTCAGGGAAGACCTTGCTCACTTGAAGAATGGATTAGAATATCAGCAAGCAATCCCTTGGTACTGGGGAAAGAAAAGGAACAGAAACTTTTTTTTTTTTGGTCAGAAAACAACATCCTGGTACTGCTTTTTGGGTTTAAAAAAAAAGTGCCCTAAAGAATTGAAAAAAGGTTGATATTAATTTCTGTATGCTGTGTCATGCATTTATGCATGGCAACGACTAAGAAAAGGTGTTTTCCAAATATTCTAAAAATTTGTATTGTTAAAAAGAAAACTAGTCATCTTACAACTCTTAACATGCATATATTTTAAGGGTTAGGCTTGGTGAAATAATTCTAAGTAGGCAAACCTAGAATGTACACCTTAAAGACTCATCAAATACAGCATAATCCTTTTGATCACTGGTTGCAATGGGAAATGGCTGCTGCTTGCATAGGGATAAGCTTTTTGGATGTACCCAAGCAAGCTGGGAGCAGTAAGTAACTTGTGTCACTGTAGCCTTGGTGGCTAATAATTCCTAAGCCACCAACTACGTGCTTAAAAACTGGCAGTAGACACCATGTCTCCAGAGGAGTGCCGCCACCCAGGGAAAGCATTTCTCTACTTCTGTAGTGTCTGTGTTTTTGATAGCTCATCTGGATGATTGTACTGAACCACAATGTCTTGAAGCATGCAGCTTCCTTTGACACCTTTTTTGCTATTTGAGAGCCCTGACTGCATGTCTGCCTTCTCTCTTCTTTTGGGTACTTTTCTTGTTTTCCACAGTCGTATCTTGCTCAGTCACATGCAAACACCTGTCCTGAAATTGAATTAGTCTGTGGTGTAATCTAAAGTCATCCCCCATTTCAGCATCCTGTGCTTTCTGTTGTGTGTTGAGTTATCTTGCGCTGTACTTTAGATGCGACAGCCATTTAATAATGTTGAAGCCTTAGCTCTGCAGGGGCTAAAAAGATCCCAGCAGGCTTGTTAACTTCTACTCTCAGACATTATGGGAAATATTTTCTCCTCCCTGCAACTCTTCGGCATCCTCTTAATTAACACTATAAAAATCCATAGCCAGGTATGCATGAAGCCTGTTTAATTCTTTTGCAGTTTTCCAGAGTTTCTCTGTTCCTTCCTATTTAACCAGACAGTGGTGCCAAGTGAGATACGAGAACATAAAAGGAATAAAGGCAGCCTGGGTCATGCTGGATACTGTGTTCTTGTCAGGCAGCATACTCATCAAGTGCCTTTCCCATAGTCACCATAGGATCTTATTTTTTTACCTGCTCTACTCAGTATTTTTCTTTATCTCCATCTCTGAAGTGTTGGGCATTTTAAAACTTTGCACCTCTCCTTTCTCAGGACAGGATTCTTTTCTGCTTCAGACTGCTGTGGTCGTGGTGTCTGTTGTACTTCTACATAGGATCCCCACTAGCTGGTATCAGACTCATTTGACAGAAGTTATCTGTCTATTTGACTAAGAATCTGTCTGTGACAGAGATGAGAGAGATTATTCACTGGTTTAGGAAGTGGAGAAGCAGTATTAAAATTTAAGGTGGAGAGAAGAACTTAATACATACTAGAAAATGGGGTAAATCCAAGGGTGTTCAGGATGGATATCACTTAAGATGAGGGCAGAGGAGGAGGAAAGAAGAGCAGCAAAGAGTTCAAACAGAGGTAAATTCCAGAGTGGCTGAGGCTTGGTTATACTGGTCTGAAGCCTTAGTGAGAGCGTGTCTGCTCCTCCACAGGGGTGACTCAGCTACCTTGGGACAGATTGAGCACTGAAGGGTGCAGTAGTAGGGCTGAGATACAGTGACATTTCCCTTGCTGAGAAGAGCATGAGGTGTATTTGCTGCTATGAGTAATAAATTAGTATTCAGGTGAGGCAGTTGAAGAGCTCACCAGTAACCATCTTCCCAAAACTTCAGCGGGGGAAGGCCAAGATTTCACAGAGCTGAAGGGAACCTTGATGAGGGTAACCAGGGCTTTCCCGATGCCCTTATTGATATAATAAACCAGTTTTTAAAATTAATTCTTAAAAATTGACTGGAGTTTTGGAGAGTTTTGATATCAGGGTGAGCATTTAGTATGGGTGGAGTATTGTCATCCAAACAAGTTATTCAAGGGGTAAGAAAATGAAAAAGGCATACATACAGAAAAGCCAACAGATGTGAAAGAGGGAGGGGAAGCTTGCAGAGGAGAGGCTGAAAATTATTTCTTGCACAAGAACTTCTTGGTCTTAAAGGTTTCTTTGGTGGTGTGTACTGTATTTCCTAGGAAAGCTGGAGCAAGCTGACAGCGTATCAGTCTTGCTCTGTGTTACCACAAAGAATTTGCCCCATTGTCATGAAAACAATACCCCAAAACAACTGCAGTTCAGTGACATCTGTCCTACACATCCTGACTGCGATGGGGGATTGGAGATTGGGTGCAGCAGCCTTGGCAATTATAGGCTAGGAAGAGAACTGAAGAGCTCTCAGATTCTGTGTAGAAGCTACAAGGAGGGCAGAGTGAGAGTAATTAAAGATGCTGGAAACAGAAAAGGAGAGGCAAGGAATATACGTTCTTAAATATGTGATTTCCAAAGCAAGTAGTATTAGTAAAAAAAGGCTTTTTGTTTTAGAGCAAACAAAACAAATGTGGAAGGGTTGTGTGACCCACATGGCAGGGGGTGAGAGAGGACTTGGTCACACCATCTTAGTAATGATGTAAAACCCATTCCCTCTACATCACCAGTTTATCTGAGCTCTGGGAGGTGGTGAAATGGTTGTCTGGTTGCTTGGAAGCTGATGTAGAGTAAATCGGAGGTCAAAGTCTAGTGGAAGTCACAGTGTCATGAAAATAATTACTGAGATGGGTCTTAATTGTCATCCTTGCAAATTTCAGAAGGCACACCTAAGAAAAAAATGGAATTCAAAACCCTTGACAATGTATTAATGTTTCTCTCACCAGAATTGTGGTGACCTGTTGTATGAGAGCGTGTTGCTGCTCCTCTTCCTGCATCGAGTCAGACAATACATGGTGCTCACCTTGATGCTTGGCTACAAGAGAGCCAAACTGGCACCTGGGATGGGTCTTAGGCATTGGCTGGTTATAATCCCTCAGCTCAGATATCAAGTGCTGCATTCGTGTGATGTATTTATGTATTTCTCCTTCCTTTTTTTTTTTTCAAGCTTTGCAGAAATAGAAACAAGCAAGCAGAGACCAAGAATTTAATGGATATTTTTCACTGGCTCTTTTATCAATAGCATATGAAAAATCCCAAAGGACAGAAGCAGTTAGCTAACCAATGAGGCATCATAGCTGATTTTAGGTTCCATGCAGGAGAAAAAGATACTGAAACCCCAGCAGCTCAAGGGGAAAGAGATTTAAATTTAGGTTTGGTACTAAGAAATGTGCCTCTCCTCTGCTTGGAGACCAGACTGTAAGAGATTACTGTACCCCAGGGCAGCAGTTTGGAGGATGATAGAGATGTCAGCCTGTGAGTGCAAAGACTTGTACCACTGGATGATGAACCAGCAGGGATTTCTCATTAATGGAATGAATGTTAACAAGAATAATTCTGTTTTGTGAGCTGGTGTGTGTGGGAAGGATAAATGATAGGGGTTGATGGATGGTCTTCACAGAGATTTGATTAGGGAGAAGGTGAATGGCAGTGTGTGAGAGAGGGGGAGGTGTATGCACATGGTACATCCATTGCAGTAGGCAGGCACACTTCTAGTTGATAATGTCTGCCACAGAAGTCAGCAGAAGTAACCAGACAGGTCCTAGGCAAAACCAGAAGCTGATCATTGGTGTGGATATTTGATTTTTAGTGTCTTGTGCATTGTAGAGTCTTGGGTTTTATGTTGAATTGTGGTAACAAACCTGTATTCAATAATTTCTCTATAAAATTTTTGTCAGTACAAGAGCTTTCTGCTTTCTGCTAATAAAGCATTTGACTACTGATCTTAATTCCCACAGTCAGTATGGGGGCACTGAATGACACCTTTTCTGACCTGCTTAGCATCATCTTTGGCTCTGAAGTAACACTCCTAAAGCTTATATGAGCCCTTCCTGAAAAAGCAGGAGACAGGCCAGACCTACTGGTTGAGAGGCCAGGCAGAACCAACAGAAACAGTCTCTCATCCTGCCTGAGGTCTTCATATGCTGGTGGAATGCAAATAATAAATGAAAAAAGGCAGAATAGCCACATAAGCTGAGTAGGCACTCCAGCAGACTTAGCACCTCCACCCTCAGGTTCAGGGACAGCTGAAGAAAGTGAAGGAACTGCATGAACTGCTCTAAAGAGATGTAGAAATAGGGAAAGAAACGTGAATCCCTTTGAGAGCAAGGTGCGGGAGACCCCTGACCCGCCAAAGCTCGGCTGTGCTGCCCGCTGCCGTTGGCAGGGAGGCGCGAGGGGCGCGGCCGAGGCCGGCGTGCGGCCGGCTGGAGGCAGCGGGAGAGCCGGCCGGCCGCGCCGCTGCCCGCCCGCGGGCCGGATGCCAGGCTGGGGAAGCCGGCGGGTGCCAGGCTGGGGAAGCCGGCGG
>QUSF01000005.1:1032028-1175466 GCA_003676055.1 Chloebia gouldiae | reverse complement strand
TGCCAGGCTGGGGAAGCCGGCGGGTGCCAGGCTGGGGAAGCCGGCGGCCAAGCCGTGCTCCCCTCGGCAGCGAGCGAGACGGCAGAGGTGGAGACTTGGCTCCGTCCCTCGGCTCGCTGGCCAAAAGCGCTGCGCTGGCACGAGGGAGGGAGCGTGCTGGAAGGCGTCCAGAGCCAGCTACCCGCAGCCTGGGAGAGGATGGGCAGAGGAGGTGTGCTCCTGCCCGGGGCTCTGCTCTGCCTGCATCCGTGTGCCGCTGCGCTGCTTCGGTGACTCCAGCTGGCCCCTGCGGCTCTTGAGGCCGATGGTGGAGCATGGGAGCTGCGCTCCTCAGAGCTGAAGGTGATGCTCACCGGCACAGAGCGGGGCTCCAGGGGCTCTAACATTTCCTGGGAATGAGCTGTTTTATCTTTGACAGCATTAGTCTGGATTCCTTACGATTTCTGGTCTGTAGTTGCCGTCTGTTTTCCCCGATGGCATTACGCATTTTTTCAGATCAGGTCCCCATGCTCCAAAATTTGATCTCATCTATATAGTGAAAAAAAGTTAATATATCAAATAAACTGTGGTGTGCAGTGAATGTAAATGAGGGATACCTTTGCTCCTTTTTTCTCCTGTGGAGAAACACATTAGTTCTCTGACTAATCCTATTGATTTGGCTGAGGAGCTCTGGCCTGCTGCTGATGTCAAGTCCAAGTGGCAGGATCCGGCTGTACAGTGGCAGGTCTCCGTGGCTGTTGGCACAAATGCTTTATTCCCCAGCTGACTCCTCTGAAATCTCCTGAGCTTACCTCTGAGCTATTTGGGAAGAGCTAGGTTTTCAAAACATGACCCTGACTTAGGAGTACATTTAAAAAAATTTCTGCTTGCAATATCCTGTGGCAAAGGTTTACTTTTCACTCAGTGGAGCTGGCGGCAGAGAAAGTCAAATGAGTTTTCCTAATCTGGTATGTTCTAAATCTGGTTTGTCTCAAATACAGGCTGAGAGATATGCAGCACAAGTGGAAAAATAACTACCGGCACGCAGATGCGTGTCCTCTCGGAGCAAATAAAGCTGGCTTTTAAAATAAATGTTAAATCTCATCCTTGGTATGAAGGGAGACAGGCCTGTAGCTCAGGTATGGGGAGAGATATTTTAAGGTGGGCTGTGGAAGAAAGCTCACTGCCAAACTTCTGACCCAGCATACATGTCCCTTTTTATCTGCTAAGTCCAATAATAAGCTTGTTATTAGAGGACATCTGTTACTGCCTGATAACTCGTACAGTGAGCAGGAGCACAGTGTTGGTGGGCAGCCAGGGATTTTGGCAGCTGTGGGGAGCGGCAGCTTTGTGGACTGTTTCACACCTCGTCCAGAGCTGGGGCAGCACATCCCTCTCGTGGGCCTGTGGCTGGGTGGGAGGATGCCAGGAGTTTGAGGCGAGGGCTGTTCCTGCACGGAGCTCCCCTGTGCCAGCTGGTGTGCACATGTGCCAAAGCCTCATCCACTCATCCTCCTGCAGCCACAGCTGGCCCCCTTGGTGCCGGGTCAGCGTGGTGGGTCTCCTGGCATACCTCCAGGACAGGCAGCAGAGCAGCTGGGAGAAACATGCCACAGGCTGGGTTCTGCTTTTTCCTTCTGCATTTCCAGGGGATGCAGTTCACACACTAGTTTCTTGCCCCCAAGCCTCCTTGCCTGAAGAAAAACAGTCAAGGAGACTGTGTGAGCTGAATCTGAGCGTCATGAGGTTTTCCCCAAAGTCATTGCTGTAGGTAATGTATATTTATGAGCGGAACAAAGTGGGCTGCAGGTACTTTGAAAGGCTGCTTTCCTCTCAGGGTAGCTTAGCATTTAGGCAAGTAAGGAGTGGAGATGTGTCCAGGCTGCTGCTGCCAGTGTCAGAACAGGCTGGTGCAGGACACATGGCATCTTCCACACGCCTTTCTGTATGTCAGGAGATGCTGATGCTCTGTGGCTCAGGAGATGGTTATCCCTCCAGTATGTAGAAGGAGCCTATAAGAAAACTGGAGAGGGACTTTCCACAGGGGCACATAGTTGTAGGAAAAGGAGAAATGGCTTTAGACAGAAAGAAGATAGGTTTAGATTACATATTAGGAAGAAACACCTTATACTGAGTGTGGTGGGGCACTGGAACAGGCTGCCCAGGGAAGCTGTGGATGCCTCATCCCTGGCAGTGTTCAAAGCTGAGCTGGATGGGGATCTGAGCAACCTGGTGCAGTGAGTGGTGTCCCTGCCCATGGCAGGTGAGCTGGAGGTGATCTATAGGGGTCCTTCCAATCCAAATCGTTCTATGATCTTACAGTGCTCTGCAGGTCAGGAGACTGCATCCCTCTGCTGGGCTTTAGCCCTTCACAGTGTAATGAGACTATGCCTGTACCACCCTGTGTGCCCTGAGCCCAGCTCTTGTCTGGGGAAGAGTCTTTCTGGAGAGGGAAATCAGGGAGGGAAAATGAGTTTTGAACTTGCACCAGAGTCTGCACTGTTTATGTATGAGCAATGCTGATGTCATTTCCAGGGTGACTGTCGGACACCTGAATTAGCTTGTGCCACCAGAAATACCAGGTGTGACATAAAGGCTGCTTTGCTTTCCTGCTGGTGATCATGTGGGCTCTGTGAGACTGATGAGGTGCATAGCCTGCATTCACAAAGTGTAGGGAAAGCATACAGGCACTGGTTTATGGCCAGTGGTGGTCAGTATTTGCTAGGCTGGGGTGCTGATTAATTCAAATTGCATTTCATGCAGAGGCCAGGACTTTCTAGCTGAATTATTTTGGCCACCATAGAGCACCATATTTCTATATCAGACCATATATCTCTATATATATAGATATATTGAGATATATGTAGACACACAGACACACACACACACATATATATATATATGTATATAACTTATTGGGCCAAACTGCTCCTCATGTGCAAGACATTTCAAGGAGGGATTGTTCTCCAACTTGAGAAGCTCATGTTGGATTATCTGCAGATCTTGATAAACTCAGTTTTCCCTGTGTTGCTAGCACCAATCCCACTGCTTTGGGAAATCCACCAGTTTCATGTCATTTGTGATGTGAATTTGAGATTCATTAATGCACTGTCTATTTCTGTGGTTGTATAGGTCTCTGTAAAGACCACCAGGTAGCCCAGATTTTGTTTGACTTAGCTCAGTTGCCATATATTTCCCAAAGAGCCTCTGTTGAGCTGGATTGATTCTAGGGCTCCTCAAGATGAATGAGGAGTGCCACATCTGGCCAATAATTTGCTGTAGCCAACATAGGAGTTTACTTCAATGAGAGCAGAATTTTTGCTTGTGGATCAAACATCAAAGGATTCTTACATAATGCAGTATCTTTTAACATTGGTAAAGTATTAGGTCATAATCATGTAGTGCTCTGATATATTTTATTACTGTATTTCATTTCTGAATAAACCTCAACTCAAATGATTCCCTAGCCTTGTAGAAAACAGTAATACAGGTGACTTACAGTGAGTCTTGGTTGGATATCTCTGAATTTTTCCTGCACCCTAAGCAGCAGCAGCAGCATCCCAAGCAGGTGCAGCCAACTTTCTCGATTCCTTGTCTCTCTATCACATCTTTCAGGTGGCTGTGAGACTCCGAGAGCTGAGGAGGGAGGATTCTCTGGCAGGTGGGGTAGGCTTGAGCTCACCAAGGGCTGGGCTGAGCAAGCAGGTGGGCCTTGGATGAGCAAATCCCACTGTCTGGCATCCCATACCTCCTTCAGTTGGTCACCCCAGAGGGCAGTGGGAGGCATCATTCTTTACTGAGTGCTTTTGCTGAGAAAATGCAAGTATTGAAACAGACTTTGGTGAGGAATTTACAGCTCCTGCTAGCATGCTGTTTTTATGTGTTGCATACAGCAAGGGTCTGCTTTTACATTTCCCTGTGGGTCGTCCAGGACAGATACATAGGTATCACTTTTCTGCTTAATTGAGATTTTCTGTTGGTTTCTGTTGCCTGTTTTTTACCTCCTTCTCCAAAAATGTAGCATGCTTGGTTCCCTATATGAAGCTCATTTTTCTAGGCAATAATTAGATTTTCAGATTTCAAATATTTGAACTACTTTTTCTACATGGAAAGCTGGCACATAGGGAGCAGAATAGAAAGTTTGAAAGTGTGGAGGACATTTCATCCTGGGTTTATATAGGGATAAAGACTCTCCAGCTCCATGCTTTATGGCATTACCCACTTGGAGAAGCCAGGGCTGCAGGTTTCTGAGCATCCTCCTGAGAGCAAGGCTGCCGTTTGTCAGCATTTGCACCAGCATGAGCAGTGAAGGCTTTTACAGCAAAACTGCACTGATCAACTCTGATTCTGCTCCTCACCACCCCTCCCTAGGCTTCCAGGGGATCTGTCTTTCCTGTCACTCAGGATAACCATTTCCCACCAGCAGCACAGAGATCCACAAATGCTCTGTAATCTCGCCAAGAGTTTGATTCCCCAGCTGGGAGTGCTGGGTTTATACAGCCAAGCAGTAGATGGTCATTGCACTTAAACTTGTGTGTGGGTGTGCTAAACCTCTAAATGGGCTGAAGGGTCTCTCTTTGTCTGCAAATAACCTTGATTCTTGGAGTGGTGAAATCTATGGATTTCATTGCATATACTGGTTAAGATTTTACTTGATCTAGCTGTTCAGTTTTAAAATATTTCTTTTTTTTTTTTTTTTGTTTAAGAGTGGATTAATAATTCATTCCCAAATTGGTAGTTAGCGCAGTGGATATTTAATTGTAAATGTATATCTTTAATTAGAACCTGGTACACAGATGCAAAAATTCCTTATCTTGCAGTTTTTCAAAAGCATACATATTAAACCACAGCCTTGCCCTTCAAAAATACTGTTCTGTGTATTTAAAGGTCTGAATGACCTTTTAATCAGACATTACACCTTTACTTCCAGCTGATATGACAACGTCTGACAGTAACTCAACCTGATGTGGCAAGAAAATAAATAAAAGCCGTCTCAGTCACTGCGTCTTTAAATCTCTGTCTAGCTGTGGTTTTGTGTTCAGGCAGATGGACCCACAGCAGAATATTACATTTAGTTTTCAAGTGAAGACAATGTATTGAGTTTAATATGTTTGCATGTTTGACTGTTCTTTTGAGGTCAATTTAGTCATATGATTGTTTCCTGCCATTCCGAACTCCAGCCTCTTCTGCAGCCAAGCTCTTTATAAATTATAAATCTGTAAACCTTGCTCTCAGCAGCCATCTTACAGCCCACACAGACCGCTGTGGATGGTCTAGAAATTGCATTAGCTCTCCTCAGTGTACCTGGGTGCGAGGGCTGCCGTGCTCTGTCACTACTTGTGCTCATGCTCACCTCGCGTAAACGGGCAGAACAGGGACTGGTAAAGATGGATATGAGCAATTCCTACTTTTGCACCACCAACACAAAGAGAACTCACACTAGTCAGGGTGATTGTATTCAACACACCAGCTTATTGTCCTTGGAAGTTAATTTTCAGATGATTTATTGAAGTGTAACATTTGTGGAGGGGGAGTGGATATTGAATTGACAACAGGTCAGAGTTCTGATAATACAGCAGAATTATTTTGATGTCTGGTATTTCTAAGTGCTGAAGCAATAAACGTAACAATAAAAAGCTCCCCTTTCATATGGCTTTTACAAAAAGAGAAGCTGTGTACTGCTTGAGCCTGTTTATCACAAACTGGGCTAATTGTTCAACAAAAAATACATGCCATACTAATGAGCAGTTCCCTGGAATTCAGAAAGTAATATTGTGACACCAAGTACAATGCACGCGTACACTGCAGGGTCCATGGTTTGTTGGATTTTTATGGAAAAACTAGGAAAACATTAAAAGGGTCTTCCCTGAAACAAAAATAAAATAACTCTTTCAAAAAGAGGCATGTACTTAAATGTGGCACCAGCAACATCCATGAGAACTTCTTTGTTGCAAGTATTTATTTGCAAATTTCCAGAGTTTTGCTTTTAGGAGATTTTTTTTTTCAGAGATAACACTACTGTTTGGGGATAGTTCTTAATGAACAAGTACTTGTGAGCTGGGACAGACTGAGAGAGTGTCATGTTTGGGCTCACTCTCCCCTCCCTGGACAGTGCAGTCATTAATTCTGGAGTTTGCATGGGTTCAAGGGCACTTTCATCATCTTTTGACTGAAGGAAGTTGAGGATGAGAAGTACCTCACAGAAATGACACAGCCCTTGCAGGTTAAGCCCCTTCAGCCTCTCATGTACT
Organism: Chloebia gouldiae; assembly: GCA_003676055.1. Lineage (NCBI taxonomy): Eukaryota > Metazoa > Chordata > Aves > Passeriformes > Passeridae > Chloebia > Chloebia gouldiae. Next base: position 1,169,236 of record QUSF01000005.1, on the reverse strand, counting down.
TTAAAGCTGTGAAGGGAATTTGCTGCTACTCAAATGTGTATGGAGGCACCTGGATGCAAGTGGATATCATTTTCAGGGTGCAGCAGATGGGGGAAAGAGGGGGGTAGTAGCTCTGTTTACACAGGACTGTTTCTCTGTAAGACAAGGTCCTGCACATGTGTGCAAGAAAGGACAAGGGCAGGCTGGGCAGCACCCCTAAGTCAGCAGGGTGATTGATTCCCTCACTGGAACAAAGTCATGGATGTGTTGTCAGTTCTTTCTAAATTGCAACCTAAATGTGGAACAAGGTGAGGTTTGAAAATGCCAACCTCTCCTCCTAAGGTGTCTGAAGACACAGCAAACTTTCTGAGTGACAGAGCAGGGCCTTTGCCACTCCACTGTCATGAGCATGGTTTTGCCAAAGTGTCCGTTTAACCCACAACGCCACCAAGCCATAACTGCATGCTCAGTATGCCAACTCAAGGCAGAAACTTTGTACAACCATGTGGTATTTCTAAAAGCACTGTCTGTTTTCCAGATATTTTTTCTAGCAATGTTTACATTTCCATGACTACCTTGTTAACAAACTAAGGAGAAGACCACCTATTGGGTGTGTTACATACTGAGTATAATGTGTTGCGTGTGATCCTAAAATGGTGTGTGTTTGGAGAAGAATGTTTCTATTAATTGTCAGGCAATGGGAGGCATCATATTGTTCCTAGATAACTGAAAGTATGCCTAAAATGTAAAGGAAAAGAACAACTAGAACTCAAGTATGCCAATGCCACAAAAGAAAGCTTAACTTGTTTTCTTGCTTTTTTTTTAGAGAACACCTGTTCCCAGCGCTGAAGCATTCCGATGGTTCTTTTAAGCAGTAGTGTATCTTATTTTCAAGGCAGTCCGAAGTGAATGGCAAGCTAAAGTCTTGTTTTAAGAAACTGCTTAGTCCACCATTGAAGAATATACTCAGATACTATTTTCCTTTATGTATAGGGGTTTCCTCAAAAGCAAAAGACAAAAATCTGTGAGCCTGGGGAATTGGCCAGCTTCTTCACATTCAGTACACCAATTCTTTCTTTGATGTAACTTAGCTATACTAGTGAAGTTGTTGTCTATTTTTAAAGTGGCTGTAAAAAAAAAAAAAAGTTTGGGTAAACCCCTGCTATAAAGTCATGTATCTTTGAAAAGTAACATATCTATACTTCATTTTCAAATATGTGTTTCAGTACTGTAAACTGTACAGATAGCCGCTTGTATTTTGTGTGTTTAGACACAAGGAGACAATCATGTCTGAGCATCAATGGAGATAAACGGTTTGTACACAACAGTGTGGTTCTGCAAATTAAATCCGGAGCAATAAATTCTAGCTTTAACTATTATTTTGCTAGTTGTTTAGCAGCAGCAACAGCAACACTGTTTTACCATGCATCCTTCCATAGAAACTTGATGCCAAGTTTTCCAAGATAAAAAGATTGTGACACATCTAGCAATTACCTTCTGTTGTGGTGTTGTGAGAGAGGAAGACATAACACTTAAAATTAATCCTTCAAGCACTATATTAGAATAGTAGTTTGTGCACTTGCATTGCTTCCAAAGGAGCTTTACAGAGGGGTATCTCTCAAAAAATGCTGTCTGGTGTCTGACTTATTTTTTCACTGTGCCCAGCATAGGCAAATGTGCAAAACTAGTCATTTAAATAAAGTTTGTTCTAGGATACAAACCAGAATATGAGACCTTAGGAAAAATGGTGACTCAGCTTAATTACCCTTCACCTACAAGATCTTATGTAACATTTTTGGTCAATGGAGTAAATATTTTATAAAGTGGAATGCCATATTTTTGGTTCAGGTGGAGCTCTTCACAGTTAAGTGAGTTTTGACAATTGGACTGGTTTAGGTCTCACTTGCACTTGTGCTCATTTTAGAGCCTGGATATTTTTGTGGTATAAAATGATTTTTTTTTAAAAATGCTTTTAGAAAAAGACCATTTCTCCCCACGTTTCTTGGTCCACTGATCTCAGCCTTGCCGAATGACTGATCCCTTAAGCCCTTACAAAAATGCTTTGCTGTTCTTCTTCCTGTTCTAGCTGTATGGAAGAAATGTCTACTACATGGAAAGGCGGCACACAGAGGGATATAGCTGACATGCCATAAAAAATATGGAGGATTCTTTACTTAGGGATACTTATTATCAGTTGATCATCACTTTTTATCACTTGGTTTTGTCATACCACTCACGAGTGAGAAGGCCATGCCACCAAAGTAAGTGAATGCTGTTGTGCTATGTATTTGATAGATTTATAATTTTATACAAGATAGGCCTGCCAATAGTTTCACAAACAAGGTGCTGGCCATAGAAATAACCAGTTAATGTTGCACAGCACATGTAAATCTCCTACTGTTTCAGCACTTTCTTCCAGTTTTTGCTAAGTACTTCAGCCTTTGGCACCTGGTCACACTTACTTGGTGAAGCACGAGGGATGGGTTGGGAATGCTCCAGTGGGACCTGTGCAGGTGGGGAAGATGCCAGCTTTGGCAAGTGAGGGTGGGCAGGGAACAGCCCAGAAAGTGAAGATCAAGCAATGGAGGCAGAGAAACCTCCTGAAGTCACAAGTGTGTGTCAGCAGGACCGGGCAGAGCGTGGGTGACCCAGGGTAACCGGAGGGCACAGTTGGGCTGGGCTTACCCCTGCATCCTCAGCTCAGGGTCAGTGCATGTGTCTGTGTCCTTGCGTTGTATGACGTCGCATACATGCCTTCAGAGGTGGAATGTCACGCTTAAAATGCTTCTATCATGGTGCCCCTTTTACAGTTTGTGAGATCCTCAGCTGAATACTCATCCAATGCCCATTCAATGAGCTTTGTGTCTGTTTGTAGGGCAGCTGTGTATGGATTTTTTTTGTGTTGGAGACTTTTTGGTTAGGGGCCTCTGTTACTGATCCACTAGACCAATACGAGCTCTGCAAGGTCTTCTCTACCAAAGTGCTGATTGACTTACAAACTGAAGCCTTATTTGCACATCTGGCTGGTAAGCTTGCCTTGCTCTTTGGAAAACTTTCATTGCTCTTACAGAAGCAGAGGCAAAGTTAAGTTCAGGCTACATTAGGTGTACAAAGATACTCATAGCAATGTACTTACTGTCTAATACCCTAATGTTGCATGTCTTGTTGTGGTTCCTTTTTTTGTTCTGTTGTTTTGTTTTAAAGAACTGATGGATCTGTATATTGTAATTGTGGTGTTTTACATGTCAATCCAAAATTGTTAAACACACAAACAAGCATACCTGTTAATGATTGAAAATTAACAAGAGGTGATTTTTCTTTGATTTATCCTTATGAGTTTCATTTCAGATGTTGTTCCTTTGCACCATCAGGTTTTTAGATTCTGCTGAAACAGTATTTAATATGATGTTGTGTGCATAGAGCATTTTAATTAGTGATGTTTGAAGAAGGAAATCCATTTTCTGGCCTGTCTCTCCCCACTGCCCTCCCCAACCCTCCCCATTTATATACATATTTGTCAATTGGATTATTGTCAAGTTCTAATTACCAAATTTGTGCTTTTCACAAGGTCCAAGACTGTTTTCCAGTGTGAAAATTTGTATTCTTCTCCATTCTTCATTTTCACAGTGAAAATTAAAAGAAAAGGGGTGTGGGCACAAAAAAAAAAAAAAAGCAGCAGAACTCTTTCTGTCTTCTAGGTGTGAGCGCTAAGCTTAGTGGAAGCATTTTTGGCATACCCCAGATAAACTTATGAAAAATGGTAAGCTTGAAAGGGAGGCACACGTACCTATTCTGTCAATTAATAACAGACCCTCCCTCTGAGGGAAAATACTCCCTTTTGTACAGACCCCCTGGTATGTAAGTCCTACAATTAATGTTGAAGAATGTAAAGTCTTTAAACGGGCTATATCTGTAATCAAATAATGAAGAAAGAAAGTAGTTAAATGAACATACCATTCAGGGTCGAATGCATTCAGCAAAAAGCAGTAGTGGGTCTTTGATCATGGTTAGATGCATAGTGATATCAAACAGTGGGTTCTCATGTAACAGCTAAATGTTTCAGATTTTGTTTTTATTAAATTTGGCAGTTTCACGCTGAGCTCTACTGTATTCTTAGTGAACAAAAGACAGCTCCTATGTTAGAAAGTACTCCATTTTCACAATTGCAGGGAACTAGGAGGGTATTTTCAGAAACATGGGCCACAGAAATGTACTCCTTTCACAGTGTTCTCCTATTTCTGAACTGTGCAGTTATCTATTAAATTTTCTAATAGATATTTGTGTAAGGTGTATGTATGCTTGTGCAATTATGGAAAAAAACAGTTTTGGAAAACAGTGTATTTATGAAAAAATAATCACTTATGGGGCATGTACAAAACTGTATAAAACACTCAATTTGCCCAGTAAAGTTGTTTTTGTGATATTTCTGTGTTGTTGAATAAAGGACTTTAGTATTCAAAATATCTCTCTTTTTCCATAAACAGGTCCTGTTTGTGGGATCTTAAACAAAGAAAACCTTTTACAAAAGAACCCTCAAAATGAGCGAGAAGGTCCAAATGCTGACCTCAGTCTTGCGTATGGGAATGAATGCTTATGAAGTGATGGTACAATAGCCACAGAGCTTATTCCTTCTCAATTGGCAATTGTTGTTTGATGAACCCCATAAGTTGTATAACTGAAGGTAACATTGTACTCTGGATTTTTTTAAATAGCAGAAAAAAAATACTGCCTTTTCTTCTACTAGGAATGTTACTTTGAGATTTTGAGGCTATGAAAGGTTAGTGAAGTAAGAGCAAGACTAATTACAGAACAGCCTTGAACCCATTAATGCAGACCTGTGTTGTATAAAAAGAGTGGACTAGTGATAAATTAGCAATTAGCTTTGTATGAAGAAGCATGCAAAGGTGGAATCCCATCTGTAGCTCTTGCAACAAACAGTAGTCCCGAGGATAGATCATCCTGTTGCTGTTGAAATACTTGGAATTACAAATATGGTTTGTGAGAGAATGACAACATTGTCTTCCTTTCTGTTTTACTGTTTCTCAGTTCAAAGTTCAGCTCTCTACCTGTCTCAAAAACTATACCTAGCTAAGGAAATGTTTTCTTCTTGACATTTTGTTTCCCCATACTACTTGCCAGCATTGAAACAACTTCAGATAGGTGGGAAGGTTCGTGACAGGCACGTCATCTGATTTTCGTGAAATTTGGAACGTCATTTTTCTGCAAATATTCCTTTAATCAACAGAAAGTCTGCTCTTAGGTGCCAAAAGAGAATTTTGAATGAGTTTGAAAAATGAGGTAGGTCCTTTAGTCTGTGAGATGCCTTCAATGCCAGCTGATTTTCCAGGGGGAGCCTTGGTGTATCCTTTTGTTTTTTCAAGAAAGCAACAAAAGAAAAAAGAACAGAAGTGGATTTTCCACTGATCCTGTCTGCTCTCATCGAAATCCATAAGGATATGTGTTCTTGGGAGACGCAGACCGCTCATTAGACAAGAATGAATCTTGAGGTCTGTTTGAAGAGGAGGAAAAGGGCTGCCAGGTTGCTCAGGCATACTCAGTGATCTCTCTGGATTAAATATAGAATTCACAGGGAGGAAATACACTCATTTCATGAGACGGTCGATTTGGAAGCAGGAAGAGGTCTCTGAGTTCCTATTCTTTTAATGCTTTCTCTTTCAACATTTTTTTCCCCTCAAGTATTGTTTTATAGTGGTCTGAATGAAAAATGTCCCTCAGCTCTGAAGAAATACTCGCCCCAGATATGAACCTTGCAGTTTAAAACTACCTCTAGTTTTTTATAGCTTTTATTTTTTAATTAAAAAAAACAAAACAGCAAAACAACAAAACCAAGCAACTAAAAGTAAAAACCAAGTCAAGAAGCAGGTAATTCTTCAAAGCTAAAACTGACAAACTTATTACTGAGTCTATTAAAGGAAGGAAAATACCCTTTTGTGTGCAAACTCAATTCTTCTAGGCTGTGTTGGGCTCAATTTGGTATTGCCACTAGCCATGTCAATGCTGTCTTATATATTTCCAAGGAACAAGTCTGAAATTATGAACAGTCTAGTGATACAGGGCAGTGTGCCTTCTGGGAGGCTCCAGTCCTCCCCATGTTCCCATGGGTTTTACCAGATAGCTCATGGAATTGGATGATATTATATAGGTGGCTTGGTTATAAGTTTGATCTTACTTCACTGTAAGGATCTACTCAGTTACCAGTGTGCACTGAGCATGGATAGATGGCCCCAAAATCTATAAAGGAAAGAAATTCTTCTTCTTCTCAGTAATAACTGCAAAACATGCAATGATCTTTAAAACCACTGTATCTATCTGAGGAAAGAAAGATGAAGTGCTGTAGGATCTGCTCCCCCTGTGGGTTTGTCTTGGTTTGCCGTTTGGTTTTTAGGGTGGATACGCTCAGCTGGGTCGCTGGGTGCTTCAGCAGAGCCGTTTTGCCCAAGGCAGGCAGAATGAAGGAAACACAGGTAGCAAAATGTTATTCTTGCAAGACAAGGATCTAGATTACCTGAAGAAGCTGTGATGTTCTGGAAGATTTTCACAGCTCTTGTAAGTTCTCAGATGATATTAAAGGATTGTTACATTAATAGTGATGTAATAATCAGGAAGAATTTGTCATGCTACCACCCACTCCTGAAAAAACAGGTTTTAGAAGTCAGCCTTAATGGGTTAATTTCCCAACCAATTCTGAAGGTGCTTCTTAGTGTAATGTGACTTCCCTGTAACAGAAGATGCTGTGACAGTGGGTTGATTAGCCTGTATAGGGCCCTGACTTGCAGAGTCAAGGATCTTTGATAGAAAATAATTCAGAATTCTGGTAGAAGGATCTGCAAGTGTCATGATGTCAGCCAGAGCCTGGATTAATTGTTCAGTGCAGTTCTCCCCAGCTTAGTTTATGATGTGTATAAGCAACCTACACTTGAGAAGAAAGCACCTTTCTTCCTTTGCTCCTTTAAGTCTGCTCTCTTTATGAAGTTAATAAGACTAACCCTCTGCACTTCTTCAGGAAAGCCCAAAGCATTAAAAGAATACATCTCTTTTTGGCTAGACATTTTCCTTTGGCAAGAGACAGAAGTGTTAGTCTAGGTCAGAAACTCCTGCTGCTTACTCAAATCTCCTAACAGGGGTTTCTCTGCTTTGGATGAGCAGAGTCCCTACATCAGCTTGGCAACTGGTCACAATCCTACAGAACATCAGCACTAAAGCAGACAGGAGCCAGTGGGGGGTGTTCCCACTGCCTTCTCCCTAGTACGTGTGACACACACAAGTTTATGCCAGGTGTCCAACACCCTTTCTGTGCAGGGGTCAGGTTTGCTGTGGCCAGCAGAGAGGTGAACTTCCCCAGAAATGAGCAGTCTGTAGCATGCTGGAGGTTTTTAAGAAAAAAGAAGGTTTTTACATGTCCAGACAGGGACTAGAAAAAACATCTCAACCCACTTGTCTCACGTTAGCTTTTGATTTATAGCTGTGAATGTTGGTGGCCACCAGGCTGTAGGAGAAGGATCTGGGCTATTGAGTATACCTAGTCTCTTACATGCCTACATTTTAGTGGTCATACCTAGTGATTGATAGTGAATTTGAGCAGTGGATATGTTGACCAAGATTAATGCAAAATTATTACAATTGGTTTTCAACCTTTTGTTGGAGAATGAGTAAATAACATGATCTAGCAAAATTTCTCACCCGCATTAGGAACTGTGAACTAATTATTGCTTTCTGATACTCTGCTCTTACTTGTTTTGCCTTTTTGTCCTGATTGTTTGCATTCCTAGGACTGATTTGCCTTTCTGATGCAATGCCATGTGATCTGCTGATTAATTTTTGTGAGCAATCATAAACTCCAACCTATGGCTGACTCCATATATTTTTATGCTACGCTCCATAAACATTCATTCATTTATTATGATTACTGTGTGGAAACAGACTTTTACAGGCTAATAAACTTGGATTTGAACTGGATGAAGCATTTCCTGGTGTCACTTCTTTGCTCTTTTTTTAAGGAAAAAACCAAAACCACACACAACAACAAAGAAGAAATAAAGGTGCAAACCTTGACTTGATTTGGCCAGGTGTCTGTAACTATCTCCACAAGTACTAGACATAGAAATACCAACAGCAAAACCTTATTCTCAAGTTGATTTCATTAACAGTGAGAAACACTCCTTAAAAATAAAACAAATTTCCAGGGCTTAAGGCTGGGAAAGAGGGGGAAGGGAAATAGGTTTTTTTTTTCTTTAATTGGTTACTCTGGTGTCTTCTCTCCTGTAGACCTGCTTTCTTAAACATGCTGACATGCACAGGGCAGCTTCCAGCTGAGACCAATTAAGCAGAGCATTTGCCTCCAGTGTGGCTCACTGGCTGTGGCCGGCGATGCTCATTGCAGGCTGTGTGTCAGCACAGGCACAGCTGGAGCACGCGCGGGCAGGCGACCTCTCGGCACACACGGGTCCAGGGCCAGCATCTTCTCACGCTCCTGGGGTCTGATGCTCCCTGACCTGCTGTGCCTGGCAAATGTCTGGTCAGAAATGACTCCGCAGGTGGTGGAGTATTTTCTTTTTCAGGTGGCTAGTTCAAACTCAAACAGCTTGGCAATACTAAGTGTAGTACACAGAAGGAACATGAATTCGCATGTCGCAGCTCCTTAAGATGTGTCAGTAGATGAAGAAGCTGGCAGTAATTGATAACCCTTTACATGCTCTCTGCAAGGAGGCTGTTGGGATGGAATGTCATTTTGTGCAGAGAGAGGCAGCAAAGCTAAAATACATTGGCCTGATGTCTGCACACAACTACATTTAGTCCTCTGTGTAAAGAAATCGTCATCATTTCTATTTCCATATGTTCATCTGAAGTGTGTCACAACCATTATGCATAAAAATGGTATTTTTCAGTCCGCTGAAGGCCCAGTCACACAGGTAATATTAATCTCACCGAAGAGGAAATGAGAATTTAAGAGCAGAAGGATGGTTCATGTTTTGTCAGCTTTCATGCCTTGAATGCAAGCAGTGAGATCAAGTGTCACTGGATGGTGCAGCTGGACTGGACAGGACCCAGCCTCCGTGTACAGTGATCCCTGTCCTAGTCAGGGATCTTTGGGGACCACTGCTCAGGTCCCTACATTTCCTAGTTCTGCTGGAAAGAGTGATTTTTAGAAGATCGGGATGATCCTGAGGCAGTCTCACCAGAGATGAAGCACAAGCAGGATTATTAGCTGATGATTTTCTTTTTCTCATTGTGACCCAGCACATCTTACTTCAAAAACATAGCTTGAATTCCAGCAGCCAGAGAAAACTGCAGCTCCCCAGCAAGGCAGAGGAAAAAGCTCATTTGCTCACTCTTTCTCATTCTTTGTTCCCCTTTCCCCTGTATTTCCTTCCTTTAACTCCTCCCTTCCCTAGAGGAAGGCAGATATGGCAGGCTGTGGCTCCTGCCAGCAGTCCCTAGCTCCATGCTTTGTGTCCTGGGAAGGTTCTGTGGCTGCAGCTGCACAAAGGCTTGAGCTCCTGGAGGCTGGAGCACTGCAAGGTAGGTGCTTGGTGTGTGGAGTGGTGCCCCAGCAAGTGTGTGGGCTGCTGCTCTTCTGCTTGTGCCACTGGGTTCCACAGGGAAATGGGGGCAGATACTGGGCTGAAGCGGTCGATGTTGGACTTTTTACATCCCCAGCGTGGCAGGGTCAGGAAGCTGATGCAGATTGCAATGATAGCAGTGAATGTATAGGTTACATGTGCCCTAAAATGCTGGTACTGAGAAAATCTAGGGGGACTTCTGAGGGCCAGAGAGTAAGACATGTGCTTGACCCATCACTGATATGTCCTAAACTTTCTCTGGCCACAGCAAGGGTTCTGGAAAAGAGGTTAAAGAAAGCCAGCCAATTTTTTCTGTAATTATTTTCTTGGAAACAGCTGAGTTGGTTTTGCTAGGAATTTGAAAGCACACCTAGCTCAAGTCAGGCACTGAGCTGGAGGCAGATGTCTTGCCTGAAAGGTTTCAGCCTGCAGGATTAAAGGTCTGAGTAAAGCTATGAACTGCCAAAAATGGGACCTTGTAATAGGCACTTTAGGTGATGTAAAGTGCAGATGTTGCCACCAGCTTTGCTAGGACTGAAGGAGGGTGTGAGAAGGGCATTAATTCTGCAGTGCTGCATGGGGAGACTCAGTCTGGTTCTCTACCAGCAAGGCTGGAAGCAGCTGGACTGGGTGAGGGATTTTTGGGTGGGCATCCCCTAGCATAAAATAGCACTTGTACGATGGCAAGGAAAAGCTGGGCAAGAAAAGCAGATGGCTGTGAAACTGCTGGCCAAAATGCTTCCCAGAGACACCAAACTGTGCCTCAAGGAGCAGGCACAGGCACTGCGAGGGCTGCAATTTCTGTCTCTGGTTCCACTGAAAACAGCCAGCAACTGAGCTCGTCAGCTTCCTAGCCCGGTGTGCTGAGCACAGAGGCAGGTTATATGCAGGGTGGTTGTTCACAGGAGTGTGCTGGGAGTGACAGTGATGCCCTGGCAGTGGCACTCGGGGGGGTGGGGTGGCCCCCTCCCCACTCCCTGCTGATGGGGTGCAAGCCTCCGCTGTGTTTTGATCCAACACTCCACACTGCTGTTCTGACACTTCGCTGCTCCCACTGCGATTGCTGCGTTTCTCTTCTGCTTTATGTTAAAACAAGGGAGGTGTTTAAATATTTATTATCGCTAGAAACTCCAGAAGCCAATGTTCATTTGTATAAGCCGCTGGGATTTTTTTTTTTTCCAATTGTCAGTAATAATTCATTAATTATTATTTTAAAATTGTTGTTCTGCCTGGGATGTGTCACCTTCCCACTAATTTGGCAGCAATCTGCACAAGATGTGGGATGTACAGTGCCGTGGTTCTTCCTCCTGTGGGTTGTTGCTGCTCTTTCAAATATCTTCCCCTTAAACAAAGTGGGTGTTGGAGTTCCTGGTGTCTGTTCAGCTAAAGGGAGAATTTTTTCCTTATTCTTCCTCCACATTATTTTTTGGGGGGGTCAAGTGCCTTCTGCTGCCATTACCTCACCTGTGGAACTGGGGTCTGCTCCTGCCCCTCTGCAGGTACAGGAGACAAAACTCGTGGCTTTTGGCACCAGGGGATGCTGCATTTGGTTGTTGCTGCTGGACGAGCATCTTCACTTGCTGTAGTGGCTGCACTGAGCTGTGCCAAGCCTCAGTGGTCCTTCAGGCTCTGAGCATCGAATTGGCACAGTCTGGAATCCAGAGCCATGAAAAAGCAATCTTCTCTGGCCGTGGCAGGTCGGCATTTTTCTTAGATTGCTCTAAATGCAGAGTGTTGCTTGCTTTCCCATGCTTCTGCCTGCAAATGAATGGGGAGGTGGCTGGCAAGTGGCAGACTTCATCTACGGGGAGATGGGAATGGGGAACTTGCCCTGGGAAATGCTTTTTGTTTTCAGCCCAGAACGCGGCATTTGTCTTCTGAATTCCCTATTTGCAACACCTTTCCTTCGAACACAAGTGGTAACTGTTGTTACCACTTGTTTGTTTGCCACTTTTGCAGGAAAGGACAGTCTCAGGGAGCCTACCAGGGACATGCCTGTGCCTAATGCCACCACTGCCACATTCCCATGGGTCACGGCTGAGCTGGGTACCAGAGCTGCCAATAGCCATGAAAAACAGTAGCAGGCTGCTCAAGGCTGTGTCCTAACTGGGCTAACCAAAACCTCTTACAGGAACTGGGGAGGAGATGGGGGAAAAGCCACTGGGGTTGGTGATTTTCCTTTCACCTGAGGTAACCACAAGAGCTGAGCATTCCTGGTGCAGCCCATGGGGCTGAAAGGAGAAACTGCCCCTGTGGGCTAAGACATGCCCAGGAGGATTGCCTTAGGGTGTCCCCAAATGCAGCTGGCTGGCTCCTGGCATGGCTGGGAGGGGCAGCAGCTGCTCTGCTGGGCTGTTCTGGTCTGTACAGATGGGGCTTCTCTGCTCCCAGAGCTTGGGGCCCGGGACACCTCCAGGCAGAGAATCAGGGGTGGGTGGGTCTGTGGGCATGTGTTGCTGCACACGACTGCAGGTATGCCTGCAGCTGCCTCTGTGTCCCAGCCCAGCCAAAGCACACCAGGCACAGCCCAAAGACTATCTCTGCTGTTGGACCTAGGCAGTGCTGGGCTGGAAATTAGGTTTGTTAGTCTTTTTACTTCTTTAAAGACATGCCATGTGATTTGGCTCTGTTCCCAGTCCTCTTTTTCTCCCCTTCTTCCCTTTCCTTTCCTGCCCTTGCCACTGAATGGTTCCATAACCCCCATTTCCTTATGGGGAGAAAAAGAGGGAAAACAGACCTTGATTAGTGCAGCTCCAGGAGATCTGGCCTCACTCTCCCTGGAAACCCATGCACCAATAGGGCAGCAATGCAGGAAGCCCCTTCTGGGGTATTTCAGCTGGCAGCTCCAGCTTGCAGCTGGAGCAGCTAGGAGTGAATGCAAGTGCGGCAGCACCTGCGCTCATAATTTTTTGGGGGAGTTGGGAGACGTAAAGCTTTGCCTGCTTTCCACCGGATGGAGTTTTGCCTTTGCCACAGTAGCAGCTCTTGGGAGCTGCCTTCTGGGAGGCAAGGCGAGCTGAGATGCCAGGCTCAGCGGGATTCGCCGTCCAGATAATGCACGGCCAGGCTTCAGCCTGAATGGCCGGCTCGCCCTGTGTGGTCACAGGAGTAATTTGCCGAGAAGGGCTGAGATGAATTGTTTTGGCTCCCGAGAGGCCCAGGAGCAGGGGGAGCCCAGCCCCGGCGAGCGCTGCCTGCGGCTCCCGCCGGGCTTCTGCCCGGGGAGGAGCCTCTCCCAGGAGCTTTTGAATGGGAAACCACGCTCGGGTCAGGATCGCCAGCGCTGCCGGAGCTGTGGCACTGATCCAGAGCTTTTGCTGAGGGTGCTTTAGTCAGAGAAGGAGTGCTGAAACACTGCTTAAAACATGCACTTCCACAAATAAAGGTGCTACAGCTCTGCAGGGGTAGACAGATACTAAAAAGAAAAACAAACCCTGAGAGCATCCCTTATCAAATGCATGCATCACTTGCTGTGCTGGGAAATGTGCAGTCAGTCAGCCCCCAACCCTTCATTCGAGGAAGGTGGCAGCACTGCAAGGAGAGGAAATAGGAGAAGGAAAAAGCCAACAGGTGCTCTCTGGGTGTGTGTAGGGGAAGCAAGCATGGCCGTGACCCCATAGGTGCACCTGGCCTCTTGGCCCTGCCCGTGGCCCTTGCTGGTCTCTCCTCCCGTGCTGCATCAGAGCATTTGCCTGTCCCTGGCCCCTCAAGAGTGGAACTTGCTCCTCATAGCCCTTGCCAGTGTCTGAGGAACCTGGCAGTGTAAGGCACGTGGCCACATTTCCAGGAAATGCCCTGCTTGGACACCCTGCTCTGGCCATGGGCCTGGCATAGGAGAGATGCGGTGTGACACAATGCCTGCGCTGACCCCAAGGCTCTGCACTGTCTGGTGCTGCTCTGGGCTCTTTGTTTCAGGTTTGGATGAGACTTTTGTTTCGTTTATACTCTAAAGGACATCTGCCACAAGCAGCTTTCAAGCCCATTTTTACTCTGTCTCTTACTTGGCCCACAGAGGTACAGGCAGCCCCTTGGTGGGACACCAGAGGAGGAATTCAGGGAGCTGCCATGGTGTTCAAGTGATGTGGTGGGAACTCCCTGGAACAGGGTGGGAAAAGGGATCTCAACATCCACCAGGAAGTGGTAGCTTTTTTTTTTTCCCCAGGACATGCAAGGAAAGCCCAAAGCTGTGCCACAATAAACGGGGGTTGCTCTGGGTAGTGGCTGCCTCCTGCACTGATGCCTCATCTATGACATGGGCTTGACTTCCAGCTTCATTGCCAGATCAGGATCCAAACAGGAATTGCTGTCTTTCACAGGCCACGGTCCCACACCAGCACACCTCTCCTGCTCCCTTTCCAGACCCTTGGGCACTGGTTGCTGTGGTTGCCAGCCGAGCTGTGGGTGGCAGTGTGCCTGTGCCCCTCTGTGCAGTGGAAGGGGCCATAAACACTCCTGGTGTGGAACTATCAACGTGTGGAGAGAGAGCACCAGTGGGCTGATCTGCCTGCACTGGTGTGACTTTCCTTACAGCCACCAGCTGGTTTCTACCAAGCTGATTTAACTGTCTTCCCCTTCACAGCGTGGCTGTGGAATGCCCACCTTCAAAAAGGTTGTGCTTACTGCAAAAGTGATTTTTTTTTACTTGTGTGCTGACGGTATTTTGCATGGATCGTTGTATAAGAGTATTGCAGGGTGGACCTGTAGTCTGGGTTTTCTGCTGGTTCTGCCTTTATCCAGGAGTGTCTCCAAACCAACTGCATTTCCAATGCTGACAGCAACTAGGGTAGGAGTAATTTGCTGGGCTGGGGTGTCACTCAGCCATGAGTGGCGTGTGACAGCCGTGATCGAAAGGGACATTTATTTGCCTTTAGGATGGAAGAGACGTGACACTTCTTGTCAAATCCCATCTTTGCAGATGTGGTTTGTGAGGCAATAAGGCAGAGGTCGTGGCAAAAGGTCAGACAAAGCAGCGCTCTGCCTCGGCAGGCGTTTGTCCTCGTGCTGCAATGGTGTGAACATGGCACGGGATAGTGGCAAGTGTGAGGAGCAGCTGGGCCACCTTCTGCGGGCTGCTGCCCCTAACAGCTCCAGTGGTTTTGTCAGTAATGGCTCACATGCTGTTTTGATACATGCACATGTGATTTTACACCTTGGTGTTATTTTACACCACAAGAGTTACTCAGAAGACCAAAGGGTGCTTCATGTGTCACTTGCTGGCTTGGTGGAGCCCCACAGGGATTTCTGCTCTTTTGGAGGCCTCTTTGAGAACTGGAGACATGCAACCTCTCTGAAGTATAGGTGTGAGTGTGGATTTTAAAAGAAATCCTTTTGTTTAAGTATGGACTCAGGTCTGTAGTTGAGCTTTGGTGGTCAGCATGGACTAAAGCAAAGCAAACTAGAAGTGACCATCAGCTGTGCACAATGGATTCCCATGGCCTACTCTGCTGCCATGAATATAAAGACAGGAGACTAAATAGACCAGGAAAACAGCGATGAGGGATTTCCACACCCAGAGAGGGGAATTTTTCTGGGCTACAGCCTGACACCTGCCACTTCTGGGGCATCAGGGTTAGGTTCTGGATCTCATCCCACCATTCCTGCTATTGGCAACATTCTGCAAAGCTGTGGCATGCATGCAATTCCTGCCTTTTCCTTCTCCAGCACTGTCTGTGATGCTGAAAGCTGATCTTTTGCAGCATTCATGGAAAAACCAAACCTACTGTTTACAAAACCCTCTCTGCTCCCCTTTTCCCATTAGTAAATGCACATAACCAGCACTTTGCACCACTACACCTCCTTAGAGATGCAGAAAACACATAGGTTGTTTGTTTTCACATATACCTACCTAATTGATGGGTTGGGAAAGGGGAGGCGGGAAGGGAACTTCAGCCCTATTAAACAGTTGGGAATTGTGTTCCTTAGATTAGAAGTGTTTGTATTATAAAAACTGTGAAAAGCTGAGGCAGAGTGAGCTGGATCTCGGCATCTGGGATAAAACCACCAGCCATGGTGGAGCCCTTTATAAACACTGGTGTTTTCCCAGATGCAAGGGATAGTTAATCCAAACTACACACCTGGAATTCAGTTCCCATGGCTGTCAACATTGTCACCTCCATGCTGGACCAGGACCTTAGGCAGCAGAGCCGAGATGGGCACACATCCCTGCCTGGTCCTGTTTTCCAGAGGAGCTGCTGGAAAGCCATTCCCTGGGTGTAAATACCTGCAATCTTTGCAGGTGGATTTTTAAATCTAGAATTGAGCTTTGCTACTTTGATCTATTTATAGACAGTGCATGGGGCAGAAGTATATTCAGGTGAAGTTTTTCAGGAACCAGAGAGATTTGTGGCTTGTCTATGGCTGAGCATAAAAGAAAACAAACAAAACAATAAGGTCCAAAAACCACCCTGAGGTTTTTTTTTTGCCAGTTGTTTTTTTTTTTTTAACTTTATGTCTGTACACCAGACTAATGCTTAACCAGAAACTGAAGCAGACCTAGAAAAGTGTCAGAAAAGCCATGTTCATATTTCTCAGGTAACACTGATGGTTTTCTGTTTCTAGGAGCAGGGCTGCATCCTGCAGGGTCATGGCACCTGTGGAGAAAAGCACAGTTATTACGTAAAACAGAACGAAACGGATCCAATTCCATCTTCCTCTCATTTCAAGGGGTTGCTGTGAAATCCGAATGCGTAAAACCTCCTTTTGGAGCCTTTTGCTTTTATCCTGATGGACAGGCCTGACACAGTGTGAGCACTCCTAGGTTAGAGATTTCTCCCTATGCTTCTCCCCAGACCCACATCCTTAATGGTGGGCTGCTGCCCTGGCCCCCGTTGCCTCCAGCTCAAGCCAGACAAGCAGTCGAGGGCACTTTGGAGAGTTGTCAGGTGGATTGGGCCATGCTAAGTGAAGTGTGCAAGGAAGAGATAGGGGGAAAGAAAAATACCAGGGCTGTGTGCCAGTTCTTCAACCTCTGGTAGGGTGACAACCTCGCAAGGGCAGCAGAGCTAAACATGACTAAAACGGATCCTCTGGGGTGGTGACTCTCCACTTGTCATCTCCAGCACAGGGCTGAACTCAGCCTGGCCGCCTGTAAAGCTGGGGGAGCAGATGCATGGATTAGTGATTACCTTTCCCCTCATAAAAAGGGAAAAAAAGGGAGAGCGAGCAGCGGTCCTTTAGCAAGTTATTGCTTTTATAGCTGCACCTCTGTGCACTGAGCTGAGACAGCTTCCTCTGTGCATTCAGCTGAAAACAAAGAGTGAGAAGGAGAATGAAAGAGCAGGATGCAGCCTTCCCCTCAGCTGGCTCCCAGACCTGAGCCTCGCTCTGCTGCCTGCCTGCACTGGGGGACAGCCTGCCCTGGGTGTGGGGGCTGCGGGGGGCACCCCTCAACCTGTGCACTCCTGCCTACCTGCAGCATCCTCAGAAGGGTCGGGGGAAACCACAGCCAGGGGCAAGAATGCAAGTAACTGAGAAAGGCATCATTGAGAAAACCCCAAAACCCACTCAGGCTCACTCAGGCAACAACTCCACTGTGCACAAACCAGTGTAAAATGGAGAGCATTGCAGAGCCACAGCCTGGTGTCGCTTAGGTAAAATGGGTGCATTATCTGCAGTAATACAGCGATCTCGCTCTTTCACCTCCATGGCTCTGCCGGCATGGAGGCGATTGCACAGACAATGTGCCATCCCTCATTCCCTCCACTTTTAATTCCTCCCCCTCCTCCCGTGAATCTATGCAATTTTCCATTAATAAAAAAATAAGAAAGAAACTAAAGCTCTTCCTCAGAAATCTAGACATTAGCATACTCGCCCAAATACTTTAAAACCCGTCATTGTTTATAATCGGGCTACACATAAGGTTACACACAATGCTGACTGATTTATCTAAATATATATATATATATATATATATATATATATATATATATATATAGTTTTAATTGAAACGGCAACATTTAGGTTCCACCTTAACAGTGCACCTTAAAAGATTATCTCGGTTATTTCACAGGCACCGAGCCGGCACTAATAGTCCAAGGCAGATATTGAAAAGCAGCACAGGGCCAGGCAGATCTATTAGAAATTCCCATCCACGCGCCTCATACATATTGATTTCTGACACCAAGCAGCAGTGAAAGCCCCCGTGGGAATAATATATTTAGCAGGGTTCGCTGCGAGGAGGTCACAGAGTGCATACAGATTAGCTACAGAGGACCAAGGCACTAGTGTTGGAGCCAAATGCTAGATTTTATATCATTTTAATCTGAACTTTTATAATCCTTTTAGTTCTTCTTTCTCTGGATGGCAGAGGAAAGGCTCCTCTGCATGTATCATGCATCTTTTTTCTTTTCCTTCTTTATTCCTCCTATAAATGTGCAAATGCTGTTGTAATGGGGAGGAATGTACCCTTAGCATTAGCAGGAATAGGCACAAACAGATTTGGGGTTTATATATAGGTATGTGTGCATGTGTATATATACATTTGTATATATGTGTGTCTGTGTGCATATAGATATCTATATATGCCTGCTGTGGATAATAATGGTCATTTTGGCTGGAGACATCTTTATTTGAAGATTTATTTGAAGGTTTCCTTCAATGAGGATGGTGGGAGGGGGTCTCAGTAAATCCCAGGCTCCAGTTTTAATGTGCAGAAATAAAGAACTGCTCTAAGACCTTCTTTTCTTTTATTTTTATCCCAGACCTTAATTGAGCAGAAGTCACATTTACGCTGTTGAGCCTCAGAAAGCAACAGCAACAACAACAACAAAAATACCTAAACAGTTTTAATTACCTTTCTGCCTGTGCTGAGGGGAGGAGGTGCCTGCTCACCGTGTGGGGGGATGTTGTGGCCGGCCGGGGCAGCGGGGTCGGGGGGCTGGAGGGGTGCCAGCATTGCGGAGGGAAAGGTTAGAGTTGACACACTTTGACACAAGAGTGAAATGCGCTCCGACAACAAAGAAGCCAGGAGATTGCAGCTAAACAGACACAAAAGCTCACGGGCATCTTGCAGGCGAGAGAAACACACTGACTCCCATTTTTTCCTTTTTTTTTTTTTTTAATTTATTTAAAGAAAATTTCTCAATTCTTCCCAATAAGCAGTATTCCCATACTGATCAAGCCCACCTGTCTCTGACAGGAAAGTCATTCCTAAAAGCTGCATGACATGCAGACCCACTGCTTTCAGTGTTCTTGATCCTGGCATGGGGCAATGAGAGTCACCCACACACTCGGACCCCAACCTGCCAGTTCTAGATGCTGCAGCATGAGTATGGGTCACTGAGTATGGGTCACTTCCTGCCTGGGAGGCAAAAAATAATTTGAGTCTTGTTTTATAATTTTTAAATTGAAAGGGAGGAGCAGCTTTTGACACTTCTGTTTTCCCTCAAGTCAATGAAGCGCTCAGCTTTGGGCTAAGAGAGGCTGAGAGCTGCTTGAGAGACATGAGTTGTCTTTTTTTCACTTTTTAGCTCTCTGAATGATGGTTTTCCATGCCAGAGGTGTCCCCCTATACCTCAGACAGTAGCAGCAGTTGAGTTGTCATGAGAGAGGAAACCCATAAGCCTGCAAGAGGTGCTGGGGAAACGAGAGGAGGAAACTGGCTCATCATGCTGGGGGTGGGGTCCCTGCTGTCCTTGACCACACTGGGGTAGGGTGGGGTGGTCCTGCATGGCCCCAGGCTTTCAGTGACCTGTGGGGCTGCCTAGCTGGGTCCCAGACCTCCACTGGGGTCTGTGGTGGCACAGTCAGGGTGTCCTTGGGACACCCCAGATAAGGGGAGAGGTGTTTGGTGCTGCAGAAGGGTCAGGTGTGGGTTTGGTGCAGGGCCAGGCACCACTTCCCAGCTCGTGCACTGTCCCCATGGACTCACTGCCAGTGTCATCATGCCCAGCCATGTGGTCGTGGCTCCAGTGGGAATGGCCAGATCTGGCTGGGCATCCTCCCAGCTGCAGCACAAAGAGCAGCTCAGCCTTTCCCACCCATAGCCTGAACTTACATGCACGTCAGTCATCCACATGAATTATGACACTGTTTGCAAAGCATTTCTGATTTGAAGAGCAAGCAGCAGTACAGTCCTACCTACCTTCAGAGCTGACTGCTTGAGCATAGGATTTATTTCCAAGATCTGAGTGTCTGCTCTGTTCTGGATGGGTGACTATTCGCACCCGGCTGCAAACTCTTTTGCAATGGGTGCTCACTGTGGACTCCTTGCTGGCTCACTCTCTGTTGGTCTTGTCTTTAGGTGCCTCCTAAGAGCAAAGATAAGTCCGCTTCTTCCTTCATTTCTGCAGTCAGAAGAGTTATAACCTACAAAGAATGTGCTGTGTCATTAGAGAGAGCAAGGCTCTTCTTTGCTTGCCTTTCAAAAGTGCAATAGTCTTGAGCATCGTGCTTTTGTCTTCTTCCCATGCATCAGCCTTATGGCCCTCCCAGGGACTGATGGCTATCACCTCTGTTGGCACAAGCACCCATTCCGAAGTGTGGGCTTTCACCAGGGGTGTGAAACTACATCTCCCAGCTTGCACAGGTGCCCTCTCTTGAAAAAACCCTTTCCTTCACACTTGTGCTATCCAGGGGCACAAATCCTGTCACAAACTCTGTGGCAATGGGTACTCCCAGTCCCAAGGCTGCTGTGCTTCGGTTAATGCACCTACCTATCCTAAAGGTGAGCCTTAAAAAAATTACACCAATGGTCAGGCCAAGAAGGTTGTCCACTTAATCATCAGGTTATGAACTTGAGGCTGCTTTCTCAAGGCTCTGGATAATATGTCACATCAGCGTTGCTCTGTAATCCCAGACCAGGGCTTAAACAGATGCCAATGCTTCTTGGGGAATATGGGACACATTTTCCCACCAATGCACTTCATGGGCTGCTGGTGGTGGCCACTTGAAGCTCACCCCTTCCTGTGAGAGCTTGGGGGGCATTGATAATTGCTTTGCTGTGGCTCTAGTAAAACACTGAAGTGCTGCACAGAAAATAGGTCTCTTCATAACATCCTCCCATTCCATAAAACTCAGCATTTCTTGTGACTTGTGCTGATTGAGCCAAGTGCTGCCATTTCACAGAAGGGTTTGGTGGGAGCTGTCCAGCCCAGTCCTCTGACATTTGAAAAATGATAGGTCCATGTTACATCTGCACTGCTGGTGAGGTTATTCAATTGAGCAGCGGCCTGGAGCCAAGTCCCACCCACAAATTCTTTGTCTGAGTGGGAATTCAGTGCTTGGGCACAATGCAGGTCTTGCCAAGGGCCTCACTTGTCAACTGAAATATTTACAACCCCCTTATTATTTTTGCCAAGATAAAAGTTTGGTGTTTATACTCTGTTGTTCACTACCCTATACTTTAAATTAAATTGAGTTATAGGTGAAAAAACTCCATGTTTGTTGACCTTAAAAATACAGGGTAGGGAGTACCTGATGCAAAGCTTTACAGCAACAAGAGCTTGATCTGTATCAATAATGACACTGAACAGAAAAACATATTTTAGGTTTATATGTCACCTCAAGTACCTGGCTGCACTTCTTGTTTTACCCAGGATTCCAGTCCAATATTCACCACTTAAACAAGGTTGCTACTGACAGCACGAGACCTACCTTCGCAGATTTTGATTTTTTTTCTTTGTTCATATTTGAAGATCTCCATCTCAGTGGTAAATACACCCACTATACTGAGGTGAGGTCATTGCTGGCCCTTGGCCAGTCTCTTCCACACAAGTGCCCTGTTTCCTTTTGTGTCTGGAGGAAATGGCTTTGTTCCTGTGTTTTGGTTGACAGACTCCATGCTTTATCCTCCTGCCTTGATGCTCTCTTGGAGCACTCTTTGTGGCTCCTTAGAAAGAACCACGCAAATCCTTGAGGGTGGCAGCTGTCTCATCTCCTGCAAGCTTTCTGCCTCTCTGAGGGCACAAATCCTATGCAATACTTCCCCGAGGCTGCTCATGAACTAGCAGCACACCTGGAGAGGTGCCTCAGGAATGCAGGGGAAAGGTAAAGGCTGATGGTGGTGAGTATGGTCCAGAAGCCCCTGCTACTGTGGCTAGGAATGGGTCCTTGTCAGTAATGAGAAAATCTGCATTCAGACCCATTATCAGATGTGATTTGGGAATTGAAGACTGTCTAGGAAGACTGCTGAGGTCTAAGCAGGGTGGGAAGGCTGGGTGCATGCAGGGTGTTTGGAGAGCAAATGGGCAATTTGGATGATTGTTCTTGTTGTGTCACTGTTGGCTGCACAGCTGGTGAGTCAGAGACAGGCACTGGCTTTGGTATGTGCTGGTGCAGCCAGTTCTGCTGTGGGGGCTGGTAAGCCACCAAAGGAGCCAGAACTGCTGGGCTCAAGGCCAGGTTGGATGGGGTTTTGAGCAAATTAGTCAAGTGGAAGGTGTCCCTGTCTATAGCAGGAGAGCTGGAAAGAAAGTCTTTGAGGTCCCATCTGATACAAACCATTCTCTGATTCCACGAACTGGAGTATGTGGTTTTGAGATAATTTCTGTCAGCAGCCTTCACACAGCTGTGCCACATGACGTGAGGTCACTTTTCCTCAGGAGCTGACTGCCAGCAGCAGACCCAGGACCAGAATACGTGGTTCTGAGGTACCTTCTGTCAGAGCAGCTCACGGGACACCTGATGGCAGGGTGTGAGCTGTGAAATTGGGAGGTCACTCTTCCCCAGGTCTTCTTCGCTGGCACATGCCTGGAGTTCATGACCTTACTTGTGCCAGCAGCACCAGTGGACTGCCAGCTGCAGCACTGTAGGTCCCAGGGTCTGCACTGGCTGCCTGCAGTTGTAGAGGGTCATTTCTGGCACAGCAGTAGCTCTTGATGTGCCGGCCAGTTTGGGATAGATGTCTGTCCTCTGTCCCTGGCCAGTGCCTCTCTGTGAACCCAGACATGTCAGCGGTGAAGAGGTCACTCCAAAATTTGGCTTTTTGATACTGCTGTGCTTGGGGTGTGTCCACAGGCTGGAATACATCTCTTTTTCCTCTCTCCTGTTCTCTTCTCCTTCCTGCCTGTTGTTAGAACCCAGAGGTCTGTGGGCTGTGCTGAGTGACAGAGGGTTATGAGTGACACTCCGGGATGTACCCAGGCCCTGGCGATGCAAAACAGGGGCCAGATGTGGCACTGTCCTTTGGAGAGCAAGGCCAAGAAAAAATGACAATAATTGGCAGATGCAAACTAACCCTATGCTCTCAGAGGTCTTTTCCCAGTGAGGCAAGAATTAATAAACCCTTCTTCATATTTTCTGACGTGGCGGGAGTTTAATGGCTACTTCCTTAGACCAGTTTTTGGGGGACTGGTTTCAACTAAGATGGACAAAATTCCCTCCACATTTGCACCGAGGCAACATTCATTTCCTATCCAGTACTGTAATTGATCTCAGACACAAGAGGCCTAAGCTTTTCTGACATATAGATAGGATCTTTTAAGCACCACATTCCTGAAAGATGCTTTTAATTATCAGGGATATCCAATATTATCTAACAAAACCAGTCAGGTCACAGCTCAGGTCTTTGAGGGGCTGCATCGTTTTTGTTGGAGTTTTGTGGGGTTTGAGGGTTTTGTTTTTGTATTTTTGATTTTTATAGTGCAGAATACTGCTTGTATTATTTCCAATTAAACTAAATATTTTATTTTTCAAAAAAGTGGTCTCCGCTTGCAATTTCCCCCTCTTGGAGAGGGAGTCCCCAGCAAATACCATCAAAGTCTGTCAAACTGATTTTTAATTTCAAAGTATTAAGATAATGTAGAGATGCTCCTTCTTAATGCAGAGCAGTGTTGGTTGACAGGAACACAGCAGCCCGAGTTTCTGTGTGGAGGAGGGGAGCAGGGCATACAGGGCTGTGTAAGTCCCTGCTCCTCAGACCCTGGCTTTGGAAGGGATGCACCACGGCTGGATTCACATCTGGCTTACACTTAAAAGACTGCTCACACGCCAGCTTCCTCCTGTTTATACAGCTGAGTTTTAAGACACTAAGTTTGTTCTGGGCTTTTGTTTCATCATGTGGTAAAAAAAGCAGCAGCTTGGTGGTATTTCTATTGGCAAGCTACCTTGCAGGCTGGGATATTTGAAAATGAGCAGCATTGGTGCTGGGGGAATGCCCTGTCCACATGCCCATCCTGCCCCTTCTGGTAGCAAAGCACCAGCTTGTTGTATACCCATACTTTTATCTTTGTTATATATTTATGTACAACTATACATTTTTATACATCCATATATATATATATATATATATATATATATATATATATATATATTCTGAGAGAGGACAAGAAGACATCTCATTCCAATGCAGATATGTTCCACAGGTATCTTAGTTCTCATGATGACCAGGAAAGGGTGACCCATTGTTAAATGAGGTGGGAAAGCAGCAATAGGTGATGTCAGGAAGACAAAAGCACTCCATACCTTTCTTATTTTTCCTCCACCTTTACCCATTTATTCGCCAATGAACGTTTTTTAGGTTGACAGTGTTCATCTCAGCAACAAGGAGGTAGAATTTAGGGTGGAAGAAGAATACAGCAGGATATTTTCCACAAGAACAGATCCAAGGGAGCTCACTGAAAGAGTCATTTAGCTGTTGGCAATTTAATTTTTTTAGAACTGGTGGCAACCAGGGGAGGTTTTTGTAGCCTGGGAGAGGGTAACAGGAATGCCCATCTTGGAAAAAAGGCAAAGCAAGGGGACTAAGGAGCCATAGACCCGTCAGCCTACTTAGTACATGGAAAAGTGTTGGAAGAAATAATCAAGCAAATTATTTATGAGTGCATAGAATATAGCATGGAGATAAGTAACAGCCAACAGGGATTTGTCAGGAACAAATCATGTCAAACTCACCTTATTTCCTCCTATGACAGGGCAATAAGCCATGTGGAGAGGCAATGAATTCATATATCTTCACTCAGCAAGGCTTCTGATGTCTCAAGCCACACTCTCCTGTAGAAGCCACAGGGATGTAGACCATGGAGCGGGAAAAAGCCACTGCCAATGAACCATCACCTCTGTGCCCCTCCCTGTGGTGGGACACATGGCAACAGGGACAGCTGGAGAAAAGGTGAGGTGCTTGAATAAAGACAAGTGCAAAAGACTGGTTTTAGGTAAGCATAAATGCACATCCCTGGTCAGGAATGTTTAGCAAAACAGCAGATCAACAGGCAGAAACGATCTGCTGGGGTTGGAGAGGATCACAAGATAAGCATGAAGCACAGCTGTAGAAAAGCAGATGCCTCACAGGGTAAAAAAAGGGGCAAATCTCAGGTGGGAGAGACTTTCACCTGAGATTTCACCCAGTGTTAGCAAGGGCTTAGGTGGCATTGTCTGCTCGAGTTTGAGCACTGCTGTTGGAGAAAAATATGGATTAATCAGCAAGAGTTCACCTGAGAGCACTGAGGATGGTGTGTGGCACTGGGAGCACGTCCTGCACAGGAGAGTGGAAAGAGCAGGGTTTATTTATGCTGAGGCTAAATGGTAGGTGCAGGAAGGTGGGGGGCAAGGTGGACACAGCTACATGCTGTGTAGCAGGAAGGGACCTGGAGGCTGCAAACGAGTGAGATTGGTGATAAAGGTGGAAAGTGCTGGGAAGAAAGTGTGTGACCTGGAGGGTGGTGGGCTTGCTGCCACAGGGAAAACTTTTGGCACAGCTGATCCCACAAGTGAGCAGGCAGGGTGGTCCCGCCGGCTCCTTCCAGCCCTCATTTCAGAAGGAGCTAGGGAGGGGTGTGGTTTTGTTTTCTTGGGCTTTGTGCCCGCACGGGGATGCTCTCCTGAAATCAGAGCAGGCTACTGCTGCCGCGTCAGCATTCGGGATATTCGCCGAAATGAGACCTGAGTTAATCAGCACAACGGGGACATAATTAATTATTCTCAGCACCTTCTCAATGGAAATGTTAGAAAGGAGGGCTAAGCTGTCCCCGCTGCCCCCCTGTAATCCTATGCCACGGCTGGCTTTATTGGCTCTAAGGGGAAAAGAGGCACATTTGCTTTCCCGCTGATAGCATGCTCACTTCACAGGCGCGTGCAGATGAAAGTGTAATTGCATGGAAGGTGAATTGATTGCAATTAACCTCGGGACTTGGCCTCGGGCTGGGGTGTCCCACCTTCCTCCCTGGGAAAGTGCCATCAGGGGCAGAGTGTGCAGCTGATGAATACGTATATCATGGCACGACATGCGCGCGTTACAGGTGAAAGTACATAAATCATCTAGGAAAACACGTATTATACCGAAATGATCAAATTATAAATGAAGCACATAAATCATGAGATTACACCATTGGATTTTACCAGAGACCATAAATTATATGGTGAAGCCTGAGGTTCACCGAGAGGTTCACGGAATAATGAAATGGGACTCGTATAACTTAAGGAAAATATCGTTATCTCCATGAAATGGAAACGCAAATATCCAGCCCGACCTCCATGTATTTTTACAACATCTTCTATCGGGAAGGCTCACAACAATAGGGCCAGTTAAGCACAATAAGCCCCAAGGAAGCCTCCCCTGCCGAAGCAAACAACGATTACACATTAAAAAGCATGTTCGAAAGATAAGTTTGTAAGGAAGATAAAAAGTCTCCAGCAGGGCTGATAGCTGGGCGGCAAAGCTGCTCCAAAGGTTGGTGACATGTGAGCAGGCTGAAAAAGCTTCTCTGCTAAGTGCAAAAAGTAGGAAGACTTATTCTGTGAGCAGCCGCTTGATTTCCTATTGATGGAGAGCGCGGGGTGCTGGGGATGGTGGGGAGCTCAGGATGGCGGCTGGAAATGGGCTCAGCAAGGCACTGCCTGGCAGCTGTAGCAAGGCAATTAAAAGTTAACATGAAAAAAAATTCAAATCGATATGCTCTACAATTGGAAACCAATGGTGTTCAGGGGAAGAAAGGGGAAAGGATATTGAGTTCAGTCATTTCATACCTGATCTTCTGCCGGTTTTTGCTTTTATTGGTCTATTTTTCCTTCCTTGCTCCCTCCAAAAAGCAATTTGCTTTCTTGCTCCCCTCCCCTAGATTGGTTTTTCAAACAGATACAATTCAGCAGAGGAAAGGCCAGTCCAATAAAATAGAAACCCCTAATTTATATTTTTCAAAGCAAAGCTTTGTTGTTAATCAAGCCAGCCATCGAGAAAGAGTCTGGCTGTCCTTTGGCTGCTGCCGGGATTCCACATAATGCAATGGGTCAGGGTGCTGGGTATTTTCCCAGTCAGTCAATGTGTCATTGATGTCAGTGCCATAGCGTGACTCTGGGATTTACATCCATTCCCAGCATTGCTGAGCTGGGGATATGGGTGGCACATGTATACCAGGGGATTCCTTAGTTGTAAACAAAGTGTTTGACCTGTTTCATTCCTCGGGGCACGAGCTGGAGCCAACTGAATTTATGTACTATCTTTATGGCCGACCCTGGAGGGGCACTGACTCAACCTATTTCTGGCTGAAGATGTTAATAAGGATGCAGAAGATGTCTCAAATGGGCAGCAAAACTAACATTTAAGGGAGAATGCCTCAAATGTTTTGTAGTACACAGACATAATTTTTAATTAGCAGGCACACCAGATATAGTATCCACTAATACTCAGTAGTAAAATTCATCTTCAATAGAAAAACTGTCTTCAGCTTGGATGCTCTGCTCCTGTAAGAGAGGGCTCCGCTCTAATTTATTTTTCAGTGAGCTTGGTATGGAAACCTGGGTTTGTATGATGGGAAAATAAATACACTTTTGAAGAAAAAAATGGGGTTTGGGCTGCTAATCCCTGGGAGGGGGAGGGCCCTGCTCAGCCTCCTAACCAAAATAAGTTGGTTAAAAATAAATAAATGGTTGAGCCTGCTAGGTGTGAGCATAATCATTTTACTATATGATCTATGCGTTTCATTAGTTGAGGTACACATTTCGCTATAATAAATGTGCTTCAGCAAATGATCTATGCATTTCTTTCTGGAATGTATGTGTTTCACTGGGGAAGGTATGTGTTCATCAGCTATGAGTAATGCTCCTGACGGCGCTGCATTATATTGCTCAGCTGGTATCAGCTCAGCACTGCACATCCATTCCCCCACAGCCGCAGCTGCCGATCCAGCAGGACGGCACCGGCCGGGCCTGGGCTGGAGGGCGCCGGCACCGGGGACACGGAGCTGAGGAGGGAATCTGGAGGGTCTGTGTGCCATGCCCGCCTGCTGGGCACACGGTAGAGGTGCAAAAAGCAGGGCAGGTTGTTGGTGCGGGCAGGCCAGGCTTTGGCAGTGCACACGAGGGCCCATCGGGAATGCAGCGGTGGATGCAGCCGGAGGTTTGCCCATCCACTCTGTCCTCAAGTCTTCAGCCATCCTTTCTAGTCACCTAGCTAAGAGTAGGATAATTTCTTTTGCTTCCAAAGATCACCCAAGGCATAACATTCCCCTGGATTTCAGTGGGCCAGCCCTGCAGAGGCATCCCCATCACCGCTCCAAATGTTGAATTTCCTTCTTGTCTTTCTTGGCATTGCCACAGTGTTTTGGAAATTGCCCCTGCCAGCACCTGAGGCGACTGAAGCTAAGTGAGCAATTGAGAAAAGGTTTCCTAACTGCTTGATAATAAGTCCCCTCCCCCAGCAAGGCTCCTTGCCCATTACAGCATTGTTATTCACTTGTAATGACATCTCTTATTACCGCAGAATACATATTAGTCTTGGCCATGGGACTAATGATTTGTATCTGAGCCTTCATTTTAAAATCACTTTTCATCAATACATCCATTTTTATAGATACAGCTTTATATAATTCATTACGCATATTTCCCTTTACTGACCTATTTTGCTGTACCCTGCATCTATCACTGTAGATGCTATTCTGCTCCTCTGAAAAAATCCTGCCTTTTCTACATTTCTCTTCATTAACATGCTCAGGAGCTGTGGTCACATGTATTTTTGTATTATCTTATAGTTTCCTCCCCTCTGTTGGAACAAAAATGGTGATTCTGAAAGGGGCTGTAAAATCTGAATGAATCTGAATTAATTAGGAGCTCTGTTGATGTTACATAATGCACATTTCAGTTTACCCAGTATATATTTTCTGATTAGTTCCACTCATTTTCTCTTTCTTTCTCAAAAAAAAAAAAAAAATCTAAACATTTTCAGAGTGTGTCATTTGGTGGAGGCAGTTTTAAAGGAAACCATTTCTGAAGGAACTAGTTCAGTGCTGAAATAGGGCTGAGTGTAGCTCGGGCTCCAAACTGGGTCAGCCAGGAACACTGGAGACCATTAGGAAACCTGAAGTATCTGTTTTCCAAGAGGGAATAAATATTTTGGGTCAGGTCCTCAGCAAGTCTAAGTTGGAATAGGTCACGGATTTATAAGCAGCTCTGGCTGTGTGTTGTTATATGCACCTGTCGGTAATGCGCCAGTCACCGAGCAACAGGATCATCATTAAGGGCCTCGTTAAGAGTGGATAATGATAGTCCCTTTTGCCTGTGAGTTTGAGAAGTGGAAATGTCATGGATGAGCCCGCTCCTCGGGATGCTTTCATCACTCCTTGGTGTCTGTGTTGGTGTAGTGCCTGCAGGCTCATGGGAGGGAAAGAATGCCATGTGCTGGGCTCAGTGTATGGTTCTGAAGGACCCAAACGAGCCTTCCTTCAGGGCTTCCAGGGGGTTGGGAGCGTGTGCTCAGGGCTGCAGCAATGAGCTTGGAGCCACAGTGGGGTGTCCTACAGGGTCTTCCATCACTTTTTCCCATTGGCTCATGTCGATGCAGCTGCCCCAGCAGGAATTCCTCCATGCTCAGGTCTGTGCCGTTCTCCCCGATGGAGTGGACCCAGCTGGAGCTGAGCAGGCTTCCTCTGTGACACTGTAATTCCTGAATGATGCCTGAGGGTAGGACATGGCCGTGCCTGAGGGTGTCCTCAGGTCCCACACAAAGGCTTTGGGCCCGTAGCTGCAAAGCTCACTTTGGGTGTGAGGGGAGAGCAGGGCTGGAGGTGCTGCTGCTGCTGCTGAACATTGCAATGATGGACACACAACAGGATGCTGCTAGTCTGCAGCACCCACCTTCCCTCTGGAAAAAATGGTGCACGATGCCCTTGCTTCCTCCCCAACATTACAACTCCTGTCTTATCTCCTCCTTCAGCTTTTTTCTCTGTCCTATTTTATTCTGGGCTTGTGGGGCACGTCAGGATACCTGCCAAATATTTGCTGAATCAAGGCTATGATTAGTCTGTGATTCTCCATACTCATTTGCTGACTGTAAATTTTTGCTTAGACTCTGGGACACACTTTTTTAATTTGCTGCGAATTGCTGTATCCCTTTCAGATGTTTTTGCTACCATAGCATTATGGTTATGAAATGAAGTTCAAAGAACGCCGGTGGGAGGAAGATAGACCGAAGCATTACTTTGGCTTGTAAAATTACGGGGGAAGGAATCCGTTTATACAGACAACCACAAATCTTAAATTACTCTGATGTTTTGGTCATCACCGGCAGCCCCGGTGGGGAGATAAATCAATTTTTGGCAGCTGCCGACAGCAATCTGACTCAGGGCCAGAACAGCCTGAGTGGAGAGACACAGTACAAGTTAGGGGGCTGCTATCACAGGAGGTTTCATGAAGGTGCAGATGGATGAGGAAGGACAGGGAGGAAAATAATCCATAAAACAATATTCCAGGTTAGCCTGTCATTTTCATGAATGCAAACATATATGCAGAGCCAGATATTTGCAAACTTTATATGATCCTGCCTGTTTTCCATCTCTAGAATAAACATAGCATGAAGGAGGTTGTAGTAGTCCGAATCCACTTTGTTGCAGTCAGCTGCTTTTTATTAGAACATGATTTAATGTGCATGGAGGAGTAAAAACTACTAGTTTCATATTCTTTTAATCTCAAATGGAAGCTAAACCTGATTTTCTAAAATGCTAAAAGCAGCAGTGGTCTAATACAAGATTCTTTAATGCTGTAATGTTGGGCTCTTGTCAGTGTAGAAAATCTTTGGTAATGATATCCCAGATTGTCAAGCTAAAGTGTTTATAATGACAATTTATTTTGCTTTTTTAAACATGGTAAAAATATTGTGCAAACTATAACTCATCTGCTTCTTTCTGCAGTTTCTTTTTTACCTTATATGCAGTTAATTTTGGAACATATCTTCACTGATTCTCAAAATAGCCTGAATTACTAGTGTGTTGCTCTTATGTTTGTTTCTTTGAATCTGCAAGGAACTGCCTCAAATGGTGAATGATTATATAATATTTGTCACAGGCCATCTTTCCTGCAAATCCATTTTCCATGTGTGATAATCACAGCCAGTCACAGACCTGTAGCCACAAAAGTGTTGAACATACGCGACACATCCATGTAATGGGTGATATTCTCATGCCAAACAATTTCGGACTACTGTCAGTGCCAAATACATTCCTGGCCTTAAATGCTGTTTCCCCCCTTCTTGCACATATAATATCTTCTTTCCCTGCCATAACTCAGTGCTTGGAGTAGCTAATGACAGCTGATGATGGTGATGATGCATTTTAATAACATCTACCAGGCCAGTACATGTATAAGATCCTGTCTGCTTCCTATTCTTTCCCCCACATCAAACAGAGTGTAGGCAAAGTCAGTGCTCCATTTTTATATTGTTTTTATCTCAGGATCAGTGACACAATATTAGACATTGGTGGGGTTAATGCAGTAAACCCACTGGGAGGATTTGTTTCTTGTGGAAATGTCTGCAGAGCTCCTTTCCAGATACCTGTTCCAGGCATTCCCAGTGGGTTGATGTGCCTCAGCAGAATTTTGGATTTTGAATCCTGTAAAACAAAAACCAAGTGAAAATCTTGGAAATAGATCAGCTGTAGGGCAGTTTCCATGTGGTATTTTTGAAACACATGTACAGGCTGACCATCCTATCCTTCAGTCATATGGGAGTGAGTGGATGGAGAAAGGGAGATGAAGAGACCAAGACTGTTCACCAGTCAAATCCACCATTTCCTTGCTGATACTACTGGTTTTTCTATTTTCTTTTACACTTAATATTATGGAAAATACAAGGTATTTCACACCTCCTTTGTGAATTGCTCTAATACATCATTTATAAGGACTGCTTAGTAAAACTTTATTGATTGCATCTCAGATTTTGATAGACTGGTATCACAGCTGAAAACTGTGATTTATGAAAATTTTTGAGTAGTAAGTAATATTAATAGGAAAGGGGACTGGGGGAACAAGCCCACAGAGGAGTAGGGAAAAACCACAATTTTTTTGGCCTGAATCAAGAATATGTAGGAAAAACATGCAGATGTGATCTTTGTCACCAGAAGAGATTTGGCAGAGATTTGACAAGCACACTTCCTGGGCTATTACAAAAGCTCATTTGGGCTTCTCCACTACAGAAAAAGCTTCCATGTACAAACTCTCCACTTGCTGTTAGAGCACAGCAGTGTCTGAACCTGTGAGGGGGAACTGCACCGCTTTGAACTCCAGAGAGGGATCCTATGGGAAACCAGTCTGTGCCCTCTCCTGGTAGTCTGCTGGATGGCTTCCCAGTGGAAAAATTGCTGGCAGATCACACAAGTATGGAGGCATATGTCTGGAAACAGGTCATTCTGACAATGACTATTCCAGAACTTCATGTTTTCTGGAGGGCAGTGATGATTCCAGAGGGCTGAAGTAGAGGAGCTAAAGGGCTTCAGAGAGCAGCAGTTACATCTTCATAGCTTAAGTTTCACCATTATCCTAATTATCATCACTAAGGGATTACTCAAGCAAAACTTTATTATTATTATTGTTATCATCATCATCATTAATTTTGAGACAGGAATTGTAGACATTACGTGTACGTACCCCGCAATTAGAATTTTTATAAGATTTAAGCTCTCATCAAGAGGACAAAGCAGAAAAATTTACTGGGCTGCTAATCTATAAAGCCTTTGGGACTTCATATTTGAAAATTCTCTTGCGTGTGATAACCAAGAGTCTTTAATTTCACAGTGGTTTTTAGTGGCAGAAAAAAAATCCCAACACTCCACAGAGTCTGGTCAAAACCTTCAGGCTGCATATTCATGCCAGCACAAGAGAGTTCTTGCAACACCCCACTTAGTGTCTGAAATACTCTTTGGAGCATGGAGCTGCTTCAAAAACATATGGTTATGTCACAGTAATCAAGTACAATCAAATCCAAGCTTCCACCTGCAGTTTGCCATTGCATTTGGATGGGGTTTTGTATAAGCAATTGTGTCATACAAGTAACGTGGATTGATTAATTCAGGGAACAACATGATGCTCCCTTAGCCTTACAGCACTGTTGCTGCCTGGATTTGCTCCAAGTGAAACCCCACATAATTAACATGACTCTCACCCTTTCACTTTTAACATGCTTCCTAATTAAGCTCTCCAGGATCTGAACTTCACTTTCTGGCTGCAGTGGCTCCAAAATGATTTATCCCCCATGATGGTCACTAGCGCCAACCTTGCTGTCAGGAAAGCACGCCGAAGCATTTAACACTTTGAATTATTTTATTCCTTCTCCTCTCCTGTTTAAGCAGGGAGGGCTGGTGCAAAACCTTGCATTTCAAAGCCAGCTCATCAATGTGCAAATGTATCCATAGGCCATCTCCTGACTGCTTTTGTATAATGGACATACACACGTAAGGGATGATAAGGGTGCATATAAAAAGCCTTTGACCTGTAATTAGCCTATCTTGCTTAAAAAAAAAAAAATCTTTATGTCACTCCATTTGCAGATTAATTAAACCTAATAGATGCAATGAAACGCAAAGGGAGCCGATCGCTTTGTAGAGATTTAATATTGATTTGTACGCTAAACTGGCTTTAGTGTATTTTAAACAATTATTGCCAATAGATAAATTTCTGCAACAACTCTGTTATGTAGAAACAGGTCCTGTTGAGGTACAAAGTCTACCTATGCTTATAGTTGATATCTAGTCCCCCCCACCCCCATTTGTATTTGCACAGCACCTCCAGCTCCTTAGCTGAAAGGTGCTGTTTACACAATATTATTTTAATTTCACATGACAAATGTGCTACCATGAAGCTAAACATTCATCATTACCCAGGCGCGCTTTCCCCCTCTGTGGGGAGAAGCAGTGTCAACTGCTGGCGCAGCCTCTCAGCAGATAACAGCAGCTGGGGAATAGCAGTCGTGTTCCACAGAAATCCCATTGCTGAAAAAAATTCATAGTGGATGTGTCCAGGGGCCAGAGAGACCTCAGGTACCATGGCTTCTGAAATGGGCTGGGATTCTGCCTTCCAAAGCCGCGATTCCCTGACTGGTTCAAATCTCCGTCGCGGTGCCAAAATGGGAAGGACGTGGAGCCGGCAATGATGATGAGAGCTCACATGAATCCCCCGGGCCTGCAAGCAGGGTTTCCTAATTGTCAGCTGTGCTGCGCCAGGCTTGTTTAAAATAATTAGAGTGCAGCGGCTTAAACAGACCGGGGAGGGTCGGGGTGGGCTTTTTTCTTTTTTTTTTTTAATCCCTCCATATGGGTTTTTATCAGTTGCTATCAGCTCCCTGCTCATTTCTGACACCATCACTCTGCCAGGCAGGGGGATGGGGAGGGGGGAGGGGGAAGCAAGG
The DNA here is from genome assembly GCA_003676055.1 of Chloebia gouldiae. Taxonomy (NCBI): domain Eukaryota; kingdom Metazoa; phylum Chordata; class Aves; order Passeriformes; family Passeridae; genus Chloebia; species Chloebia gouldiae. The sequence continues at coordinate 1,135,135 of QUSF01000005.1, read as the reverse complement.
TATTATATTTTAAGTACACGAACGCATTCAGAAAGAAAGAGGACGAACCAGCCCCAGTATATGCGATGGATGGAAACAATACAGCAAGCACACACAAACTATATTATTAAAAAAAGGGGGGGGGGGGGCGGAAGAAAAATCTGTTTGCTCCCCTTCCTCCTCTCTTTCCTCCAAGAGGGCTAGCTGAAATCTTTCTTAATTACCGCTTATTTCAATGACAGAATCGTAATTTATCATTTAGTTGTAATTTGACATATGTTCACACCTTTGCCATTTCCAATTTCCTCCTTCACTCTAATTGTCTGCCTGGCTGGCCTGTCACGCGCGCCTCCCGGGATTAATTGGAGCTGTCTGTCTGCGGCGGGCCGGCGGCGCGCTCCGCTCGGCCCCGCCGCTGCCCGCGCGTCGCGCTCCGCCCCGCCCCAGCCCGCCGTGTTTATTGTTCAGCCCGCTCTCGCACCGCTGACTTTTCGGGGTTTTACGAGACTCTAATTGCGCTCCCCGGCTGTCAGCTGAAAGGAGAGGAAACCGCGCCGTAATTAGTGGGAGGGGGCCCCGGCGGCGGGGATGCGGGAGCCGGTAGATGTCTCTCGCTCTGCCTCGAAAATGCGCACCGGCTTTAAATGCTCTGCCTTCATTTTCCTCCGCGGCTGTTTACGCTCCCCTGTCTCGCTGATGTGGCCTCAATAGAGCAATTGCAGCCTCCCTCCCCGGCTTTTGGGTCCTCCGACCCCGCTCTTCCCCTTTAACACGTCAGCTTCAGCATCCTCTTGAAATGTCCTTTCCATGGCCAGGTGCTGCTCCACCGGGGGATGGATTTGGCACAGGATGTGTTTGCTTGCAAATAGCGGGAGGGGCCCTGTGTGCCCAACATGAGTGCACACCGTGGCTAACAATTAACCTGCCAGAGGCTGTTTTGGCCACCAAGGAGATGTTTGGGCTCCTTTCCCTATGGCTGGTCCCGCTGTGCTCATGCTGACCCTATCCCCTTGTCCATGTACATCTGTAACCATGAGGCTGCCACTGCCAGGCCAGGCAGAGAGGCTTCTTCTTTTCATCATAGAAGAGATATTTCACCAGTTGCAAAGTAACACCTAGAATTAGGTTCTCAGCCACGCTTTTCATGGGCAACAGCTGAATTCACACTGTGACTTGTTACCTGGCCCCCTTTTCTCTGTCCCATGCAGATTCCTCTCAGAGGCTGTCCTGGGGCCTCCAAAGCACATATGGATGCTATATGCATCCATACATGAATGATACATGCATCTTGCTCCGGCAGAGGATCTGACACAGCAGCAGCACCTGAGGGGGACCACCCTCAGAGTTCCTCTTACAGATAAAAATGACTGGAGAAAGCCGTTCAGTGTACTGCTGCTATGGGGTTTTTAAAAATTCTTTCAGCCTTTGCCTGAAGGGACAGAAAACATCCATTCTTTCCCCCATTTTCCTAGGAGATCTTTTTCTTTCTTCTTTATATATTTCTTCCTATTTTTTTTCCTAGAAGAGGAAAAACAGGTGTATGTCTGGTTTTGCAGATGTTTCACTTACTCTTGTCCCCTGTCGGGATTTGCTATAGAGTTGGATGGGTAAAAGTGAGACAACTCGTGGGTTGGGATAAAGACAGATTAATAGGGAAAGCAAAAGCTGTGCATGCAAGGAAGGCAGAACAAGGAACTCATTCACCACTTCCCGTTGGAAGTTCAGCCATCCCCAGGAAAGCAGGACTCCCTCACATGTAATGGTTACTTGGGTAGACAAATGCTGTAACTCCATACGTCCCCCCACACTCCTTCTTCCCTCTGCTTTAGGTGCCAACACTGACACCATTTGGTGTGGGATATCTCCTGGGTCAGTTGGGGTCAGCTGTCCCAGCTGTGTCCCCTTCCAGATCCTTGTGCACACCTCACCTCCTCGCTGGTGGGGTGGAGTGAGGAGCAGGAAAGAGCTTAACTCTGTGAAAGCTCTGCTCAGGAATAACAAAAACATTCCTGTGCTATCAAGACCCTTTCCAGCACTAACCCAAAATGGAGCCCCATACCAGCTACTGTGAAGACAACTAACTCCCATCCAAAACCAGTATGCCATCCACTGTTTCATCCACATTTCCTTTCCACATGCAACCCCAGTAACGATACATAAATCAAGGCAAAGAGATAAACAGCCTATTCCAGCTGTTAAAGCCTGAAAATGCTGAACAAAACGGTTTCAGACAGAAAAAAAACCCCTCACATATTTATTAATTTAATAATTTTCAAATTATTTTAAATGTCCCACCCACCATTATCTGCATGAAAGAGAAACCCACAGAAGCAAGAGTAAGTTGGCCACCATTGTCCCCTGCATTGTAAGTGTGGATGCTGATGGAGGTGAATTTTGGAGCAGGCTCCTCTGCACTGCATCCTGCATGCCTTTTCCCCACACACAGCCTCTAAGAATGGTGAGCTCCATCACAATCTTTATTTCTACCTGCTCCCGTCAATGGTGTGGCCTTAGGTAAGTGCTTTCAGCCCAGTCTTGATGGTTCAGGTGCCTTAACAGATCCTTTAAGTGTGTAAAATTGAGCTCATGCCCTGAAAACACAAACCTATCCAACTGACACAATTCCTCCCTCCCTAAAATTAGCCTGAACCCCTTGCTCTGGGCTGTCCTGAGCCTTTCTAGGTATCACCTTGGCAACACACCACAAAACCAACCCAAGCAGAGAGTGCAAGATAGAGGTCAGTGCATCTTGGCACTTTTATATCCCAAAGGAATTAATTTCAGAGCCAAAGGACACTGGGAAAAAAAAACAACTTAAACCACCGCTCCAGTTTAGCTGGGGGCAAAAAAAAGCAGTGGTTGGCAGCACTGTGAGAGGCTGGCAAGATGCTGCTGTTTGGAAATCCCTGGCTCAGGACCATCTGCCTTCCCACAGTGGTGTGAGCAGGCACAAATGCTCCTCCAAGCCCAAGTACACAGACCAGCTAGCACAGCGCTGCTGGGAAATATTTAATGACTTGTAGGAGGCAAGACTGAATGGATTTACATTTATTTAGATTTTTTTTTCTCCCTTTCGATATCTGCTTCCAACACTACTGACCTTTTAAAATTATTTCACTACTTACTGACTTTGTTTTCTGTGTATTATCATTTTTACCTTCCAGCTTCCTGCCTTTTGCCATCTAGGATGACCAGCATTCTCAGACAGTTTTGTTTGAACACCAGGATTTTTCTGATATGCCTGCAAACTTTTAAGAGACAGCATTTCTGGCTGCCTTAGCTGCCAAATTGTGAGAAAATACAATTGTGCCTCAAGCTGAATCCTAAAAAAGATTTTCCAAATACTTACTCACATGCCCCAGCCTTGGTCTGAAGACTGGGGTATGAGGTACTTATGATTTAGTATTAGAGCTTCTCTATATTTATGGCCTATTTCTTATATCAGAGCTATTTAACTGGAAATGGTGTTGGAAATCAATGTACTCATTAGAAGTCAATGCTAAGTGCTTTTGAAAATTCACTTTCTTTTGCATTTCTCCTAGCTATCAATTTTGCTGTTGTTTTAAACCTGACTTCCCGAGGCCTTATTCATTAATAGATAAGCAGACATAAGTAGATTATGAGCATACAGGAGGCTCATCTTCCACACTGGCATACCCAGTGCACTTCCCACCTAGAAATACATCTGATTTTTCAAGGATGGCCATCTCCTTCAGCTCACAGAGGGTCTCTGGAAACAGTACACTTTTGCTGTATCAGTGGTGAGAATCTCAGAGTCCAAGAGGAGAGGAAGGAGTCAACCCAGACCCCAGCTGGAAAACCACCTTACAAGTAGTTCTCTACAGTACAGGCTGCAGTGCTCTGTACTGTCAGTGGGGAGGGTAAAGGGGATAAAACAGACAGGCTGAAACATAAAATTCTGGGGGAGCAGAAGGAGTTGCTGACTTTTGTAGAGGGTTTTTTTTTCTTTTTTAATTATTACCCTACTCTTTGGGCATGTATTGTCTGAGCAGTGATAGTCACTCCCAGAAACACGCGGAAGCTGCAGCACTGATTGGTCCTACATGGTCTGTCCCACACAGTCACTGCTAACTCAGGCCCCAAACCTTGCTGGTCATTTACAGTTCTGTATGGCTGAGAGTGTGGTTACACCTGCTGCACCCCATCAACATTCCCAGAGCTGGCAGGAGCAGGCTGAGCTTGAGCAGTGCTCCCCAAGTGCGCGGGGGGCACCGGGACCCCCGGTCTCTCGGGAGCAGGTCAGTGCCATCTGAGGGATTCCCCAGAACCGTGCAGGAAGTTTAGCAGCAGTGGAGGGCTACTGAAACAGTACTGGCTGGCTTTTCTTTGGTGCTCCCTCAAGCCTCTCTTTAGATTTCAACAAAAACCTCTGTAAATCCTGATGCTACTAGTGAAACAAAAGAAAGAGGAGGAGACGCCAATAATGCTTGCCTGAGAGCCCTTACAAGCCCTTTGGTGTACCCTTCCTGAGCTGATATTTCTTTAGCATTGCTCTAGCTCCTACTTGAACATGTTATAGTGCTCTTCTTGTAGATGCTTATCAAGAAGAGATGAGGAAACTCCATATCTGTCCTCAGTATGCAGGTTTAACTTGTTGCCTCCCTAAAAATCAAATCTGCTTTTGTTTAAAAATAAAATCTCCAACTCAAGCAAACAGAGTAGCTGTCTGGAAAAGTATGAAATACTTGCAAATAACAGAGAAAAGGGTTTATTCATTCATGTATGGAAAAAGAGATGAATTAATTTTCCTTTGAAGAAAGCAGTCTTGTCTATCCCTTAACTTTCATATAGAGAACATATATTAATATCTTGACCCCTAAATGTAATCCTCTGGGAAACTATAAGTGGGAAAAATCAAGGTGGTGCCCTCATGTAAATTTTTTGTGCACTAAAATACAGTGGTTTTCACTAGTGCCCACTATAATATTTTTATATGTAGAAAGTGGCAGGCTATGACACTTTTAATATGTGCATATATGAAAGTAACAAGCAGAGGAATAGGATGCCTGAAGGTGTAAGATATGAGTGTCATAGGCCACAATCCTTTTATTTTTATTGTTTTTATCTCAGTAGGAAAAGTTTTCTGACATTAACTTAAACATGCAATACAAATGTTCTCTTGAGACCTGAACACACAGAGAAAACTTTCTGCTTTCACAGCCAGGTGTTTAACACTGCTGCTCTCTGCTTGTTAGCATTGCGGGGGGAGTTAGGGCAAGCTGTGGCACTGGTTCTGGCTGCTGGGGCCACATGTTCCTGCTGTACAGCTTAAGCACCACAGGCAGGAGTGTGGTCACAAGAACCTGCCAGGTAAAGCTTTGCAATATTTGGGAGCTGGCTGGAATGCTGTTTCTACCTTTGTAGTTTCTGTTCCTTGGCATCTTTCAAAACTTTGAGAAGGAATGAAGAAATAGAGGAGGTAAAAGGAGGTGATACACCGAGGGATGCAGAAGCTGCACCAGCTGTCCTTCTTGTCCAGAGCATTATCTCTGGCTGCAGCAGCATTGGAGGCTTTGGGAGAATGAATGGAAATGCCTCCTGTAGGGAAACAAACCTGCTGTACAAGCTCACCACCCACCTTCAAAGATAGCCATATTCCCAGCCACCTTAAATCCAGCATTTGCCCGTGGCTAGTGTGATTTTTGAAACTTTTGTGGTGGTCCTCATACCCAGAAGGTCTTTGCTCCTGTTCACCTCAGAGCTTGCAAGTGATTGTGGCTGTTACAATCATAAAATCATTTATGTTGGAAGAGATCATCAAGTCCAACCACAAACCTAACACTGCCAAGCCCACCACTGAACCTTGTCCCTCAGTGCCACATCTACACCACCTTATAAACAGCTCCAGGGCTGGTGACCACACCACTTCCCTGGGCAGCCTGTCAGCGTGCTGCAGTGTGTTTCCCTGGTGTGGCAGTGACAGGCTGCCATGTGCTGTCAGGGTACCATGTCACAGGGAGAAGGAGGCATTGCCCGATGTAGAGCTACTGAGCTTTGTCCCATTCGTCCTTTGGACCTGGAAATTATACTTGCATGGAAGTAGAATATTGCAGGCCAGGGACAAAGGAGTTTAGGTTAGGGGAGACATCCCAGGGGTCCCACAGCACAGCTGCAGACATTTTACTGATGTTTCTGGGATGTGCTGGATTTGCCTTTGTGTGTTGCACATACATTTCCTAGTCTGGGATACCCTAGCTAGAAATATGGGAGGTGTGCATGTGTGTTCCCATCTGAGAGCATGGAAATAAATATCCCTTTACACACACACTCAAATTGAAATGGTTTCCAGCCACCCTCAAATGCTGTGAGCTGGAGCTCCACATCTCACCTTAGACAGCAGCTCATGACCTGCATCAGTGCATCCCCTGTCTGACAGGACCCTGCCCTCGAGCCCACTGTGGGACAGATTCTGCTGGGTGGGAAAAGCCTGCCAGGTCAACAAAGGAAAGAAATGTCTGGGGGACAAACAAGGAAAGAAACTCTGCAAGTTTCCTTCAAGGAGGATCAAACAAGGAGGATCTGCAAGGAGCATTCAGTTCCTCTGACATCTGTCACTGTAAATGCTGGATTTACATCTTGAAGCTTGTTTGGGGAAAAAAGTTAGGGAGCAACAAAGCAATAACCTGAGCAGAAAAAGAATTGTTATCAGAAAATTATTTGTAATGCTGTCCTTAAATATCACAGCTATTCCTGTGCTTCACAGTGTCACTTCTAACTCTAAAAAATCAGTGTGTAAATCTAATGGAGTAGCTATTCATAAAAGTTCAGCTTGAATAATAAAAGTAACAATTTTCTGTAATGGCATTTTATAGATTTGAATAAGATGTATAAAATACTTTTGCTTTTACAGCATATATAAAGAGAGTAAGTATACCATGCCTATAAAACAGGGATTACTTTTAAATTCTTAAAATATTTCTAGAACAAAGTAAATAATTCTCAGAATTTTTTCCTGAAAGACTGGTGAAAAGCCACATAGCAAACTTTCCAAATGTTTTATACGAAAACAATTCTCCTGCAGCTTCAGAGAAGACATAACACACTTAATGCTCATATTTTAATAAAGGAAATCCACAGGTGCTTTCCCCTTCCTATTGCATGTCCTTTCCTCTGAGCCCTTCAGCTCAGTTCTTTGCCAGTGTGAGTGTGTTACATGTGAAGAGAAGCTGGGATTTTATCCCCTGTGGTGTAGTTTTCACAAATGGCAAGTGAACGTTATAAAAAAGAGAATATTTCATCAAGATTGGAGGAGGAGGGAAAACACAAATCTGAAAGGTAGGAGGCCTGAACTTGTGATTTACTTTGTACTGAGTCTGGGAGGAAAAACACCAGGTTTTAATGTGGTAGTGTGGATTGTACAAGGAGGTAGGTGAGATCAGAGCTTACCCCTCAGACCTGTCAGTGCATCAGAGCAGGGCAGGGCTCAGTGCCACACTCCAGGTCAGAGGGACAGCGGTGGGGGTCGCCATCCTGCATCCTCCAGGATCCACCCTGGCACAGGCCCCTGGGTCCCCGCTGTGGCAGTGTCCCGGGACAGTTCTGTCACGTTCAGGTCAGGGTCTGGTCAGGCCACACGTCTGGCAGGGTGGGACAATGGGAACATGGGGTTTGCAGAGCAAGGGCGCCCATACAAGGGGAATGGGTGGGCAGCTGGGCACACCACTGCTTGACAGCCAAGGGGGAGTCATGCCCAGCATAGAGCTGAAAGTGTAACCTGTAATCCTGGGAAAATGCAAAGCCTAGTTAATGCCAATATCTCCAGTTTGAAAAACCTTATGAAAGAGACCAGAAAATGTGTGGTGTGCATGAGATTATTCCTAAACCTACTTCTATTTGGCTTCTCTTCATAAAATACGTTTCCAAATTGCTTTGTCTAAATGTGATTTGGGCTACCTTCAGTGAAAAGCCCAGGAGTGCAATTTGATTAAGTGGTTAAAATAAGCCACAAAAGGATGGCCCCGTGTGGGGCTGCAGCCTCATGGCCTGGGTCGATGCTGGCTCCCAGGTGCTGCCCAGCACACAGGTGCACAGCCAGCCACATTCCCTGCAGCCCCAGCCCCTCCACGGGGAACCATGTCCAGTGTGCTTCAAACCACACCCAGCAGGAGCTGAACAAGGCAGGCAGCAGCCTTGGCCTCGCCACCCACCAGCGCCCACCCCCACGGCCTCTCTGCTGCGTGGATTTGCCCATTCCCTGCCCAGTTGCTGCCTGTGGAGCCAGCACCTCCAGGCACAGCTCGGAATGGCACCCGGCTGCATGGACACACCCTTGCTGTTACCATCCAGAATGTGCAATTGTGTGTTGGCTGCTGTCCTGCTCCCACATCCCGGTGTGCACACTGCTGGGCGTGCCAGTGGGAACACACAAACACCCCTGCAGCCTCTCACACACACACAGGGACAGAGACACACACACACTTTCAGATCTATTTGCTTCCTACAAGTCCTTGTGGAGCATGTTTAAAAAGAAGACCTAAGCAAAACTAACATATATATCTTTTCATTCATGTCTTTCACTCACGTGCTAACATATATACGGCCACTGGAGATGGTGTGCAGCTGTGTCCGTTTGCACACATCCACTTGATAGTAAATCTTTGGTGGCACAGTACAGAGTACAGACATAAATACATGTATCTTTAGGAAAATGAAACCAAATATGACTCAGCACAGAGAGTTTACACATATTTCTGTTGATTTGTCAGTGTATCTGCATCTATAGCTTGGCTTCTGTCACAAGCACAAAATAGAGTCCTTCCTGCTGGATGTCTCTATACATATGACTGGGTCATTATACAACCAAAGCTATGATTTTTTGAAAGCTTTTTGAATAGGAGAACCTATAAAAACCTTATACAGGACCCATTCAAGGACTGCTGGAGTGTATCAGCAGTAGACTGGCAATAGATAACAACAAAAAGCAAACCATCTTTTGGGTTAAGCATCAGGTTATATTTTTGGGGTAAATTGTGAACAGTAAATATTGGGCAAGATTCTGTGCTGTGACAGAAACTTCAGTTCAGAGTTGGTGCTATTGAGGACTTCATGGCTTAAATATAGGCTAGGTCTGATTTTTAATTTTATTTTTTTATTTGACAGTTGGCATATTTCTGAAAAGTCAGTGCACATTTTGGAAATTTCATTGCACATCCATGCATCATTACCTGTTTTCTTAGAGCTCGAGGGAGATGATATTGTTGGGGGTTTTATCTCATGTGGGGAGGCGAGGCAACGAGGCATAGCAGAAGTGAAGGATGGCCTTTGGGAGAACAGCATTGCTTTTCTGAAGCACAAGTCTTTGGTCCAGCTGAAAGTTCAAAACAAAGGAGAATCTCTGTCTCCTTCTTTCCAGCTGTACCTTGGTAATGAAAAGGAAACAGCAAGGAAAGGGGGGGGAAAAAATAAAAAAAAAAAAAGTTAAAAAAAAAAGGTAAAAAAAGAAAAGTAGAAGCTTACTATTTTTAAAACCTGGTCCCAAGTTGAAGATCCTGCTGAACTGAAGCAAATACTCTTCAGAAATGCCTGACTGCAGAGCCAGGCTGAAATGTTCCAGGAAAACAAGATAGAGGAATATTTTTACCAGTAAATACTGGAGTTAAATGAGACTGGCTCCTCTCAAAGAAAATGATGGACAAATGCTGCAGGGCATGCTGAAGAAAATAAAATGCTTATCCTTTTCCCCAAACCCATTCAGCTAGGGACCATTTTGTGAGCTGATGGCAGTTCTCTGAGGTTTTTCCTTTGCCCTTGTTCTTTCTTCTTTTCAATAGCAAACCAAAAACATGTTAGTGTCTCTGTTGATGGCTCTTTCTTGCACTGAGAACTTCAGGTCTGGAAGACAGCAGCTTTTCTCTTGAAGGCTGAGCTTTATTATGTCAAGAAGTGAAGATGGTACCAAGCTTGAAGGTTATGCTTGAGCCTTCATCAGTGGTGGGCCTTAAAAGGTCACCAGTGACTGGGCCTAAAGGTGGGGAGACAGGGGAAAGCCCACTAAGCTGGGACCTGAAGGCAGCTCTTGCAATTCCTTCTACCAAGGCAGCTATTCCCAAAAACTGGTTCTAATTTGGTTGATAGTTTGGCAGTATTCTTTCTCTTTAGTCAAGACTGAGTTAGCTATGGGAGGTCTGGGTACAGGTTCAGACTCTAAACCAGGTGGAGTTTTGAGGGGGCAGGGGGAGTGTCATGTCAGCCAGCTTTTCTCTAACCTATTTTCTCGTTCTGTGGTCTGGCCCCAGATCCCCTACTCCTGACAAGGACAAGAAGCACAATGGTAGAAGATAAAAGACATCCTGCAGTATTTTACAACTGGGAAATAGACTTCAGGAAAGCTTAGCTTTTTTTTTTTCTTTCCTTTTGTACATCTGGGCTGAGAAGACACCATTAACCCTTTGAGATCTCCCCTTGCTGCCAATCCAGGGGAAAACAAATGATTCCTTCCCATCTGCTCCTGGGTCCAGGTGTTTCCACTTGTGCACGGCAGCAGAAAGCGGAGCAGGCATCAGGTGGGGCGGTTGTCACCTGCTCCTGGCGGCTTTCCCGAGGCCACGGCAGGCAGGTGGCAGATGCCCGGCAGCTCGGGAGCTCACGGAGCGCAGGCTCCGTGTGCCGCTGCCTACGTGAAGGTTAGCGCAGAGCCGCGAGGTGCCCGATCACATCTGGCCCTCGCGTGCGCACATCTGTCTCGCCAGCCTCCCATTTCCCTGCCGGTGGCAGGAGCAGCCGCCCTGCCGTGCCCGCGCTCCCCCGGGGCACGGAGGTGCTGCAGGAGTTATGTCGCGCACATGCCGAAAGCCATTAATTAAATTAGAGCTCTCCGGCAGGGCTTGCAGAAGCAGCTGTGTCATCAATCATCGTGCCGCGGGCTGACACGCACGCAGCATCACATGGAGGGACATTTTTTTCCTTTCTGAAGGCAGCTGAGAGCTGTAACCAGGGGTCCCGTGCAGAAAGGTGGCACCGTGGGGACCAGAGACCCCCCTCATGGCCCCCCACCAGCGGTCCTGATAGCGTGCTATGAAATGGAGATTGGTGGATCCCAACCATGTGCAGAAAAAGCAAATTCCTGTTATTTACAGACTCTGGGCCCCTAATAAGGAACTTCCCACCTGCCCCCAAAGAACTGGCTTTTAGACAGTTAATCAAATGAGAACAGCTAAGGGTAGTCACTGCACCCTTTGCAAATAGCAGTCCAGATGCAAGAACAAACAATTTGTGTCAGCGTGACAAGAGAAAATGGAATGTAAACTTGCTAAACAGCCAACATATACTGGCTTTTATTTATATGTGTATACACACACATGTATGTTCTTCTGTCTCAGACCAAAGAAAGAACTCCAGCAGGCTTAAATTTGGGATCCATTTGTAACACCCCCTTTCTTGCCCCATACTGGTGGGGAGAAACAGCCTTGCAATATCAATATTCCCCATGCCAGCTTTTCCACATCCACCTCTCAGAATGCTACCTATAGAGGAAAGACAAAGCTTCAGCAATTTTATTCAGGCCTGTTTCACAGTGTAGGTCATCTCAGCAGAGTGTGGAAACAATAGCACATGCCAATCTCACAGCACAAATACTGACCCACGAATAATGAACGCTCCTAGCAACCGTCTACAGAAACAGCAAAACTTGTAACAAATTTTTGTAAAAAATAATAATAAAAATAATTCATTTTGCCCCAGTGAAGGTGTTCTGCATGTAGATTATCTGCAAAGAGAAAATTGTTAGATAAATTATTTGTATTGAGTAATTTGATCGGCTCTCCTTGGAAGCCTAATGAATAGGTTATTTTCTGCAACAGCTGCTGTTCAAACTCTCAAGCTTGAGCCCACGTGGTCTGGCTGTTCAAAGGGAATTACTGTGCTGGCTTTTTTAAAGTAACTTTTAAAAAAGCAAAACTAGGCACAATCTATTTGTTGACAGGGAGGAAAGATGGACTGGAGAAGATTTAAGCAGGTGGTAAAATTATTGTGAAGGCCTGAAAATTATTAGCAGAAAGGATAATTGTATGAAGCTGCAAATAACTTGCCTGTCACTGTGACTGTGAGAGACCAAACCTTCATGGCTGTAATTCAGACACATCATCTGCATTTCACTTTCATTTCAGTATGCTGCTGTGGAGAGGAAATGCCTCCCAGATGGGCTGGGAGGCTGGATGGACGTGGCAACTCTGCTGCTGGGTGGGCTACAGCCATGGAGGCACTTTGGTCTGGGGCTACTCCTCTCTGGTTGCCTACTTCATTTATAACAAGGCCAAACACAACAGGCAGAGACATGTGCCAGTGGAGGAGTCTAGGAAAAGTAAAAGATCTTGAAATGGCTTTTGGGGGTGTTTGGAAAGGGTTAAATGCATTCTGCACTCATGCAGCAATTTGCCAGGCATGACATTTATTCCACAGTCTAAATTTGTCCAGAGGGAGCCAGATTTCCTTCTGCATTTCTTAGTGCATACTTGTCTGCAGTAGGCAAAGGCTGACCTGAACTTATATGGGTGATATTTGCTCGCATTTTCCTCTGACTAGGTCTAAGCAGGTTCCAGTGGGATCTACCAACCATAAAACCTGAATTCTTCCACCAGTGGAGTGAAATAAAGGCAGAGCTCTGTGTGCCTCCCTTGCTCCTTTGCCCTGTCCTTCTGTTGCCTGGGTCTCCCCTGCCCCATTCCTTTGGGGCACTTTGCTGAGATCATCTTGCAGGTCAGCACTCAGCTTCCACACACTGCCCGTTTTTACACTCGAAAACTTAGACTGGAGTTTATTTCATTGTTCTCTGAATAATCTATTCAGAAATTCAATGATTTGCTCTTTTCCCACCTCTTCTTTCCAATGTAATCAAAAGGAGACTTGTCAGACATTATGTTAACAATGTTAAGTATGGAGCACATGACATGTTGAGGTGAAGTGAATGGTGCCTCAGGTAGGATTTGGCTGTGACTTGTCTTTGCCTTGTGTTCCATAGAAGTATATTTAAGCAAGCTGCTGCATTTGAAGACGCTGAGGGTGGATTCATGCAGGCATGCATAGTTAAGGGAAAGAAATCTACACTGAAAAACCAGAGAAAGCAGCCAAGGACACATTTTATAATGAAGGATTTGCTGGCTAGCCCTCTGAGAGGTGCTCAATGCTGTGAGGACCAGCTCGGGTAGGATGCTTCAGCACCGAGTCCAAGGCGGATGATGCCCCTTTGCCAGGTCATCTCAATTTCTGCAGGTGGCTGAAGGAGCTGGCAGGGTTAGGAGTGCAGGGAGGGAGCCTGTTGGAACAATGAAGTCCTCCCTCGTGTCCCAGGCTGTAATCCTAGACTGTGGTGTCACCTTTCTTTTGGGACAGAGGCCAGGTCCCTGGCACTGTGCAAACCGAGGTGAACACGTTGGCTTTGTGCCTTTTGCCGCCGAGTGCCGGCTCTGACCTCTCGTGGCTCAGTGTGCTGAGATAATAACAGCAATTCTGTGGGACATGACACGTCCATCCCTCTTCTCACCTGCCTTGTGGGGACAAGCCCCCAAACAGCTGCCAAATGGAGCTTACATATATTTTGCTTTTGTGGCTTCTTGTATTGTTTGGGCTGAACTGTGGAGAAAGCCATGTGTTTCCCAACTAGCTGGCTGCAAAGTGAAACCCTGTAATTCTGGGGGCAGAATCTACTTTGTTTCTCATGAAGGTAATTTGGCATTTTGCAGGAGTGTACAGAATAGTTCATGTTTCATCAGAATTAATGAAGTGTGCCCATTGATTTCATGTATATTTCTACTGAAAGCTTTCTTAATTATGAAACACCCTAAATCTTTCATTTTTTTCTAAAAAGACATGAATGCTAAGGGGTTTTTATGATGAATTTTGAGAACCTTAATCTCAAGAAAAATGCAGTTTTTGATGTCACTTGTAATTGCCTTCCTGCCAGTATCAGTGAGTGCATTTTGTTTGAGCACAGCCTGTCATCAGCAGCCGAGGCTCTCCAAAGTCAGTAAGGAGCACAAGTCCCGCCCTACCTTCCTACTACATTATTTCCGGAAATAATATTTTTGAAAAAACAAACTCCCATCCCTTTTTTTTTCTTTTTTTTTTTTTTTTCTGCTCCTTCTGTTAGGTTGCTGCAGAAAGATAGTGAGGAAGGGCTTTGTGACCAGCAAACCACCAAGTCTCGATACCACCCCACCAGTCTGTGTAGGTTAACCATGAGCCACAGCAGAGAAAGTACTGCAGCAGTGGCTTGGCTTTTTAATGAGGCTAATACAAGCTCAGAAACCATCCTTAAAGACGCTCCATGCTCAGATGGCTCTGCTGTGACACACTGACAATCCAGGGATAGGTAAACCTTAAGGCTGAAGCCCAGGTGCTTAAAATTTGAAGCAGGGCAGCACTGTGTCACTTGAGAGCAGATGTTGCCACAGGTAGAGTGGTCCTTGTCACCACCACCAATTGATGTATTTAGCCATGAAAAGTGAGCTTCTGGGCAGCAGGTTAGGACAGGCAGCTGTAATCAAGGTAACCAATCCTTGGTTCCTGTTTGGAACCAAACAAGATGCATGAGCTGCCCTCACAGATGGTGTATTTAAATGGGTATTCATAAACAGCCTTCAACATGGATTTTGAAGCTCCTGTCCATACTTTCTATCCACTAATACCTGCCCTCCAACTGACTGCAAGTGTAATGTGCTGAATTTGAAATTCACATGACTGAGTTACCAGTTGTGGGTTTTTCCAATATTCAGATCCAGAGGTCATTTATCCAAAATGAGCACCTGGATATTAAAGCATCATATGCATGTTATATTTATCATCACTGTTGGCACACGTGTGTGACACATCATAATACCAAAAGCAGGTTGTAACAGCAGGTGGCACCTGGCATACTCTGTCACATCAGTCATATTGTTTTTTTTTTTCTGTGCATTTGGATTGATAGATATATTTTCTAAGTAAATGACATACTCTTTTTCAGAGAAGAAGCAATTTTTGTAATACCTTTCCTAACCTGGTCTCTCCACAGTTCCCGTTTTTATTTGGGATGATTAAGATTCATGTTTCCTTCTTCCAAAAGTGCTTTCTAGGGTCCCTATTTACATGATACAGGATGAATGGGCTAATAATTAAGGCAGTGGTGTGATGCTATTTCAGGTCTGTTGCCTATTTATTTGAAGCAGCTGTCTACAATGTGGGATGCATGGTACAGAGGTTGCCATGGTTGAAAACCATGTTTACTGATTGCTCAGTAAATAGTTACACAACTTTCCGTGCAAATGCCAGATAGCACACCAGAATTTCCTTGAGCAGTTTCACTTAGGCACAAACCTTCTCCCCAACTCCTGTGACTGTACTGATCTTGTTTGCTTGCACACCCCTTATGGAGTGAGGCGAAAAGAGAAGGAAATGCGCCACCAAGAAAGGACTGAGTTTGTGTTTAGCCCAGAGAGATGAGGACTGAGAGGAGGTGTGAAGCCAATCTCTGCAGAGATGAAAGGCCACTGCAAGGTAGCGGGAATAATCACCGGTCTTCAATCGCTGCCAGGAAGAATCGAGTTAGGCGTCAAGGAGAGACTTTGTAATGGTAATGATGGCGAGGCTGCAGCCTTCAGAGGCTGTCAAATCTCCATTGCTGAAAATCTTGAAGAGCAGATTAGATCTAGCTTTGGCAAGAATGATATACTGTAACTAATCCAGCCTTAAATCAAGGAAATGGGCTGGATGAACTCTTGAAGTACTTTGTAACCCATACGTCTTTTTATACCATTAATACTTGGAGGCAGAGTCTGATTAAACTGTGGTATACACCAAATGCTGGAGCAGCTGCAGTTCTTCTAACATGGTGAGAGGACCTAGCAGGGCTCTGTGGGAAACAGGTTGCTCTGAAGGAGGGTGGTACTAATGTGCCTGTGCTACGCAAATCTCAGCTTGGCTCTTCAGAGATGGCCATAAGTCAGCAAGGAACGGCTGGGCTTTCCCGAAGTTGTGTCCAAGTGTCCACTGGAAAACCCCTCTCCTGTCATCTACAGCAAGTCTACACTTCTTTGCAGAGCACTGGGTACCTGGCCAGTGCCAGCAGATTACTCATATCCTCGTCCTACCCAGGGGAATGCTGCTGCCCTGCATCCTGCTTTGTGTTCCCCTGTCCTGCACATCTCATCAAGGAGCAGGGAGAGCCTGGTCCTTAGCACAGCCATTCTTTGTTTTTCGTGAACCCACCAAATAATTTATTAAAAAATGTAAAAATGTTAATGTGAAAAAAGGTGGTTTTTTTTTCCACTTTCTTCCAAATGACATACGCTTCCATTTTCACACGTGTCTCATTTGTGTTTGGTTCTCCAGATGTAAAACAGACCCATGGGGTCAGGCAGTACAGGTTTTCTATTTTTCACATCACTGCACCCACAGAAGGAGAGAATTCGGTATCACTCACATAATGTGGGAGAAGAGCCTTCCTATTCATGCTGTTTTCAAGAATGTAGACTTTTCTTGCAGGAATACTAAGAAACCCCTCTCATTTTCTGCTGCAAAGAGCTGCTGCAAGCTGGGGTAAAGCCGCAGACTGTGAATGGACATGCTTCCCCATAACATGTTCTTCTCTTTAAAATGGGAAAGCTGTGAAAAGCAAAAGTAACCAGTCAAGATTGCACACTGTAAAATGAATTAGCAGATAGCTGACTTCTTGAAATGGAAAGGGCTTGCTTTTCACATGGCCTGGATTTACTTATCTGCCATGCAAGTACTTGCATAATAATAGTCAATCTGCATATGATAAATGAATAAAATGCATCTAAGTGTTGAGGGTGCAAAGAAAAACACTAAGCATTAGATATTTGGCTCTCTTTTATTTATCTCAATTGAAAACACCAGTGGAGGATTTGTGAGGAAATTAGTAACACTGGAAGAGAAGTTTTTGCATGTGTGATAGCTTCCAAGATCCTTCCTGTGGCAGCCACATTCTAGCCATACATCTCCTGAAATGAGAGCCTGTCCTGTTCCCAGTGCTTTGCAGAGCTGGCTTTATATGCAGTCACCTTCCTTTCAGAGTAACAATCCAAAGTTTACAGAGCTGCAAATAAAACTGCAACCTGTGTAAGCCAGCATAGAAATTTTTCCTGAGTCCACAGATGACCAAAATGATATTGTTGGAGAGCATTATTTAAGCTCCTTCCTGTCAGCAGTTACTGTAATGCTCAGTAGCTGTGGTGTAAAATAGTTTGGGTAGATGTGTGGGCCATGGCACCAATGAGCTCATTTGTGTGGCATGGGGAGAAGGGCAGCAGGGCAGCCAGGCAAGGCTGGGGAAAAAAAAAATCCATGCCCATTCCTATCTCTGTGTTTCCCATTTTGATTTTGATATTGCAACAAAAGATTTTGATATTGCAATCAGTGCTGGGCTACCAGATCTGACATCTCAGCTGGCTACTTTTGCAGTTGCACTGATTATGGCAGTGACTAGAGGCTCATGGTTGTTTACATCCCTTGTTTTTCCTAAGTCTCTATTGGGTTTTGGAATATTTTTTTTAAGTCTTTGCTGCAAAGTGTGGCTGAGCTGCTCTCTGCATCGCAGCCACGCAGCTTGGATAGATCCTCTATCTCTGCAGCCACTGCAGAGAAAGCTGAGTGGGAAAACACTGGGTCTTTGTTTCTGTCATGGTGAGAGCCTCACCACTGGCTGGCTGCTCATTTCTAATCAAGCAGTAGACATGACAACATGATATTTTTTGCCTTACTCAGCTCCAGCTCTCATTCCACTCAGAAAACATTTCAAAATATGGATTATTCATACACTGATCTTGAAAGATGCAGCAATAATTATGTGAACTTCACATCAGCTGTACATGGTGTTGACCTTGTAGAGAAACAAAAGCAGAAAGGAGGTAGTTTTGTGGGATTCTTTCCCCTCATGTCACTAGCCAATATCCCAGGCTGGCCTGATACTCCTAACTGAGGATGATGTTTTGTTTTGAGAGGCTATGAAATTCTGCCTCTGAAGATCACAGACTAGGAAGAAGAGCAGATAGAGGCAAGAAAAGGTCAGAAAAGAAAATCTTAGCAATTAAGTCTTGTAAATACAGTACCTGAAAAAGCTGTACTCTCCCAGTCAAGGAACTGACAAATCAGGTGAGCTATGGGCCCAAGGAAAAACAGTTCAATATTTAATATCAAATACTTGAAGTAGTAAATTAATAGCTTACCTGCAACTCAGTCTGGAATATGTTTATATTGCTTTTTAGATAACTTTGAACTGTGGATGCATTAATGGAAGTTGTGATCTCTTTCAGGGCAATTTACAATCACGCAAAAAGACTAAATTCAACAAATTGATTCTTCATTGCAAATAGTCCAACCAGAACTAGTTCTTCAAGATAAAGTTTTGAGAATTTCTAATTTCTGACTCAAATAAATGTGCTAGTGCACTAATGCATTGTTTATCACCAGAAAGTCTGACTTCATAAGTATTGAATCACAAAACTGAGATTGCATAAACTCTTATGCATGTGCAAAAAAGAGTCATGCATCACCTGGACCCCCTCGTTTACTGTTCTTTCAGGGTGCAACACTCTTCCTTGGAAAGTGGACAAGACTAGGTGAGCTCATCATAATTGAAACTATATTCTGTTCCACTTGGACTTCTTGCCAATGAGGTAAATGCTGACTTTCATTGTGTGTCCCCTGCTTTAAAACTATGACAAAATTATTTTTTCAAATTCTGATTACTTAGATAAGATTGGATTTTTGCCCTCCATGCACACTGAACCCTGTTGTACCACTGCTGGAACCCAAGTGGTAAAAGATTAACCAAACGCTCATTCTGGGCTCATGTCTCACAAGTCTGTAAGGACAGATGGCTTTTGCAGAAGGGGTTCCATGTGTGGTGTCACTCACCTCGTCTGTGGTGACTTGCACCACACTGAACCCATTGGTTTTTGCTGCTTAGCAGGCAGTTTTGTCTTGAAGCTTTATGGAGTAAGATCATTATTGGAGGGCAGTTGAGTAGTATTTGCTTGAGGGGAAAGCCTGGTTTGGGGAAATGTTGCTGATTTGGTCAAAAGCATGAAGAATTGTTCTTGCAAGTAATGTCCTTCCCTGCAGTGGAGAGAAATAAGCATTTAAAGCCTGAAAGGGACAAAAGGTGCAGCCACTGAAGCCATATATTTGTGCATCTAGGACAGTCACAGTCATAGATTCAGTTTCCAAGTTCAGGAATCAAAACATAGATGGTATGTCCATTACACATCCTTTTTTATCGTATAATGTCAAAATTTCAACTTCCTTTGGACAATTTCAGCTTGATGGCAATATACTGTCTGACTTCTTTTGAACTGGATTTTAGTCAAGGAACATTATGTTTAGATAGAACACTAACAATAATTGTCTTGGCTGGGTTAGTAGTTACATATAAATGCATTCTCTCATAGTCCTGTAATATTTGCATGTCTCTGTTTGCACTGCTGGCTGTGTTCAAAGAGACCTTAGGCTGCAGTATTGTGGGGAGGAATAGACCAGCCAGTTCTTACTCAAAGGTCAAGCTTAAGTCATGAAGGACTATGATTTTCACTAACTTTTATCCCACTTGCTGTTCCCTTTTAGAAGCCCGTGCCCAGAACCAGGCCTGCTGATGTTCTGTGGGCCTGCTCTCAGCCCCAGCATCAGTTTTGGAAACAGTTCACCTCCCTGCAGAATTGTCATTTGGTGTTGGTTTGGTTTTTTTTCCCCTAGGCTCCCCAAACATACTGAAGTGTCATTAAGACAAATGGCAAACATTTCTCCTTTTCTCACATCTGTCAAAACTTCAAAATCTACTTTCATGACATTTCACATAGCATTTTTTTACATACCACTCAAAGGACATGGAATCCTAATGAGCCTTGCTTCCATCACTTTCATCTGCCACGTTCTGCTGTCCCAGTGTAGTAAATTAACAAAAGTGGGGGAGGGTATGTAACAAGTGATATAAACAGTTGTGGAGTGGAAGGAGAGGGAAAGAGAATCAGGCTGGTACTCAAGTAGTGTTTGAAGATGCTTTTTGAAGGAAATTACTATACACTCCTACCAGAAGGGCATGATCCTGAGCCCCTGAGCAGAGTGTTTCCTCAGCCCACCACCAAGGAGGCTGAGTTGCTCAATAGTAGAGAAACTATGTAAGACTGAAGAGAAGCTTTGCATTTCCAGTGTTAGGAATTGAAAGGGGACTTTGTTTTTGGTCATTAATTTAAAAAGTAATTTGTTGTTTCTGCAGTTACAGACTTTGCTTGCAAATGTTAACTGATATGCTTGCTTTCACTATTCGTAAATGTGTTAATGGGAGATTGAGGGTACTGCTTTTTCACATCAAACACAAAAGGAAAAATATAACAAAATTAGCTTAAGTGCCTTCTTTTTGGAGGAAAAAACAGTAGACAGTAATTTTTTAAAATTCAAGGCTACAAAGTCAGTAGTGCTGGCAGCTCAAGTTCTTCCTTGTTAACCACTACAATGCAACAAATAGTAGTGACCTCCTCCCCTATCTTCTGGACTGGGGAAGGACATCTTCAGCTGGACTGGCTGACCTGAAATAGCTTGGATAACAGCAATGTAGTCAACAAGATTCTGGGCAAATCTCTATCAGTTTGCTAAAAGCCACCCATGAGCAAAAGACTGACTTTCAATATGAGGCTCTCCTAGCAGCATTCTAAAGCACTCAGGAATTATATGGGCTTTCTGTAGCCAGGAATTTTATCTTGGTTACGGAATACCAGCAGCTATAGTTGTATGATGGTTCTGTTTCCATCTTCAGGATACAAACTAGTCCATTTGGATACAGACTGAATTGTTAATTTTGCAGAAAACATGAACTCAGGGTTGGTACTACCCAAATTAGCAGAAATAAACCGAGAGTGTTTGTATCCAGGATAGAGCACACAATCACTGAAATGCCCAGGGAATGGCATTTAGGTGCAGGTGAGTTGTGTAGCGTTTCTGCTTTAGACCAGAAGCACTATCAGAAAAAATCAGAACTACCACTACTGTCCATGCTACCAAACCAGACAATAAAGAAGACTGCATCTTTTTAGATCCTTGTAAACTTGTTTCAGTTTTAACCTGGTGTGTCAGGACCTTTACACACACACGCACACACCCACACCCACCACACACCCACACCCACCACACCCACACACACACCCCCACACACCCACCACACACCCACACACACACTCACACTCTTCTATACATTCATTTGTTATAGTTCTAATGCACATGTCCACCTGAGCAGTGCAATGTGCTGGGTGGCAACAAGGCACTTCCCCTTTGTGCTCCTTCACAGTAGGGCAGGAGGCCATCACCTCCAGGTGATTTCCAGCCTTGTGGGACTGCTGCTGCCTCACAGTCCCTGCCTGAACCACCAGAGCCATTGTACATGGCCTCACAGGTTTGCTTTATATGAGACCTGCAGCCTTCTTCTTGCTTGAGATTTGATACATAGACCAAATTACCTTTCACTGCCTACCCTGAAGTCAAAGTTCAGCTTTCTCCCGCAGCATCAGCCAGCAGGAAGCCTGGATAATAGTTTGACATGGTAGGTGTCAGCACAGAGAAATGTGCTTCTGCCTCAGTACAGAGCCTTATACAGGTTTTGTAATATATTTTCAGAAAGTTTCCAGATGAAGCAGATAGGGCAAAAACTGATGAAAATTTGATTTCACTTGCAGCAGGAGAACAGGAAGAGGAAGACGGGTTAATGTGCTTCACACAAGATCTTCCAGGAGGAATGCTGATGGGTAGTCACCTGCCCTACTTTTACCTTTCATGTTGGATGCTATCTTTTACTAGATTGCCAAAACCTTCATTCATGAAAATAGGAGCCTCAGAGCACTCAGACTTCAGCAAATCAGTGTCTATTTGGGGAGCCTAAATCTGAACTAAGGAGAATAATTTTGTGCTTTTCATACCACTGGCAAAATGTAAATTTCATTGGTGCAACGTTCACTCATTATCGCTGAATCAAAGAGCAGTCTCAGTTCCTGCTGGCATCCTATTTAGCAGAAAAATAAAAGTCTCTGCTGTTCCAGACACACATTGCTGTGTGAATGGATGATGCTGCCTCAATCTTCATGTCTCATGTTCGTGTTGATTAGCTGCCCTATTTTAGGACTGTTTGCATTATGCAATAGGCTAGTAAAATCATTAGTGTGCAAATAAAAGTAGGTCTTTACCTTAAGAATTAAACACGTTAATCACGTGATTAAAATGACAGAGGTTTATAGGAAAGGGGAAAACTGCATGAACTAGGTGAGACACCACGGTTTGAGGTAGATGAGCTACCCTGGCAATAAATGACAGGCTGAAGCACACAAATGAAAATAATCAGAACTCCTGTGTAAAGTGACGCTGATATATTCTGAATGTCACATTGCACTGCACAGTGCTATGCTCGCTCCAAAAAGGCTCTAATTATAGTTGCTCAAGCCTTAAAATCACAAATCTCAAGTGTAGAGGTGGGCATGGTTTAAGCTACATAAATCTTCTTACTGAAGATGCAAATGGGAAATTCAGCTCCTAGATAATTAGCAAGACTCACCTCTGTTATTTAATTATCTATGCATCTATGTAAGGCTAAGAGTTTATTAAACCATTATCATTTTAAAATATTACTTTCTGGTTTTTCTTGCCTTTCCAGTGCTTGTAATATCAAATTGCTTTTGTTTGTTTTTTTGCTTATGAGCAAGTTACCTGTTCTACCCATGTTGCTGTCAAGAGTGGCAACCTGTTCTAGAAATCTCTTTCTAATTATCAGCCCTTCCCAAGGATCTGCAAATGAGGGCAACAGCTGATAACTGAGTTCAGCAGTCCCAGTGGAGTGGGAGCACCTCACATGGGCTCGAGGAGGCAGGAATGAGGGCACTTTGGAGGTTTTGCCACAGGGGTTGGGATGGCGGCGTATCAGCTGTCCGTTGTAATTTGGCTGGCAAAAATGACTTTGGCAGCTTCGTCCTCTCCTTCCTGTTGCCTGTCAGAAAGGGGACCCATCCCCTCAGGCATCACTAGAGAAATTCCTTACTTGGATATGGATAAACAGGGGAAATGTTCAAGCTAAAACTCAGTTCCTGAATTAAATGAGGGAACTCTGTTTGTGGTAGTTTGAGTGTCCTGGAGAGTGCAACCTGGGCCTTTGTTGGCTTCGTAAACTGCTGGCCTAGCCTCTTAAGCTAAAAATAAATCTTTCCTTGAGAGCCTTTCTCCCACACCTTTCTTGTCAGGAGCTGGCACTGAATAAAGTAAAAAAGTAAACAAACCGAAATGGGGCAGAGTTTCAAGCGGAAAAACTGAAAAGCCCTCGTGAGCTGTGGCCACACACAGTCACATGCTCTCAGCTGTCCTGGGATCCTGCCCCTGCCAAGTCTGCTGCCCGCTCTGCTGTGGATGTTTTCTTTATTTTAGACAATACCAATGCATTCATTAGTAGACCCCTGAGGAATGATTTTTAGATTTGATATCACTTCAGTTGCCAGCTTTCTTTCACACCCTCCTACGCTTTTTCTATGCCAGGCATTCCCAAAGGAAATGGGTTAGTTGGTGTAGGGCTGCAAAGGCTTTGCTGTGCTGCCAAAAGTGCTTTGGTACTTTGCAGACGGAATCTCCAGGATCATCTGTCTAGGCTGCTCTCCCGGGATGCCTCCTTGGCCTTTCTGCAATTCCCTGTTTTTCCACCATTCTTCAAAAGGCAACTCACCTCTGAGCAATCGAGTTCTAAAAATTCATTGCCATTTTGAGGAATGGCCAAATTACTGTCGTCTTCAGCAAAACTCATCATCCACTTATGAAAGCTGAAGGGACGAGTATGTTGATTTAGAGGCACTGTGGCTTTACAAAACATGTTTTGCAGTTATGAAGAAATTAATAGCTGTCACAAGTGATGATTTGGCCAACAAAAAGGTCCAATTTCCTTAAATAAACTATGAGTAACAAAAATCTGGTGACTGGTTCAATTCTGTGGTTTCCCTCAATATTTATTGAAGGAAAAGTATGAATTAAAAATGGAAATAATTTAGTCCTAAATGAAACTAAACTAAACTGTTTTCTTGGCAGCTTGATGTGAAGAGATTAAAAAATGTAATGGCAAAAACTGAAGTGGCAAGTTAGTATTAGGAATTAGTAATTTTTCCTAAACAAAAATAAGACATTGAAAAGTATGTGAAATGTGAGGGAAGAAATGCTTCTTTAGTATTATGGTACCCTACCACTTTAGGAACATTCCTACCATACCCTACCATTCCTTAGAAACAGAGGATGGGGTTGTCAAAGACCTTCAGACTTACATTCTCAAGAACATTTTAATGTGTATGCTATAATTTACTATTAATAAGCAAAAATGTGGTATTTCAAATGTATTATGTTACAGAGAGGTAGATGTTTTGAAAAGTGTGGTAGCTGTTCAAAAGTGGATGGCTGTCCCCCCTGCACAAGGTAGAGTAATTTAACTGCTTGCTCCCATATTCCATTACAGTGACATCCACTTCTTTGTGGCTTCTGACTTTTAGATGAGACAGTTCTTTCATGGAGAGGGAAAAACCAAAACTCTTATTTGAATGTCTGCTTTGGTGAAGCATTGGCTTTACTTGTCACCAGTGATAGGTGTTAAAAACTCAGCGGAATCATCTCAAATGATCAGCATCCCAGGATTCGTCCACATCTCTGGCTCTGTGACCAATGCATGGTATTTTTTAAAAATTATTTTTATTTAATTTTATTTAGCTAAAAACCTTCTCTGCATCCACACTTGGAGTACTGGGCAGCAGAGTAACACAAGAAATGTCTTCTCTCCTGGATAACCAACAATTCCTTTTAGTTGAGAAACCTGCAGCCATGCATAAGCTTGTGCTCTCTCCGTCTCACTTCCTCTTTTTAAAATTTAAATATCTTTCTTCTTTTATAGTGCCAAAAGAAAAATTCAGTCAGAGCTGAGTCTTCACACAAAATACAAGAGGTTTGCTGGAGTCTCCTGCTGTGCAGGGAAGAAGCATCAGCTGATTGATCCGCCACGTCATTTTGCCTTCTCCCAAGATTTCACAGCCTTAAATGTCTTTTGTCTGTAAAGATCCTAAAACAGGGGTAAATATGATTGAGGTCTTACACTGGAAGAGAAAAAAAAAGTAAGCTTTAAGAGAGAGTTGTGTGCGTGTGAAGGAACCATTAGCTGGATTCATAGGTGTCATTTTTGGATTTGAGAACATACTAGCAATTTTGGACGCCTGGGGGTGAAAGGCTTTGCATGTCTTCCCCCTTCTCTCCAATGAGTCTCAATTTACTACGTTTATGTCCTTTTTATTTGGGAAATGCTTGCTGCTGTGTATGTTGCACATGCCACGCTGCATCCTTGCAGCCACGGTTCTTTGTGCTCGGTGTTTGCAGATGGATGGCTTTTTCCATCATACATCATGGCTGTGACAGCAGACTGATGATCTACAACTCCAAGCGCCGTAGCTCTGATGATGTGGCTGTGGCTCTAGTAATAATGTGGGCCCACTCCTGGGACAGCAATGCTGCACGGGTTTTTTTTAAAGGTGAGGCAAAAGGCTTAAATTCCTTCTTGTTTCCTATCTGTCTCCTTCCCCAAAGCTGTTTCAAGTCCCAGATCAATGGGAAAAAAAATAAAATTAATCCATCTTCCAGGGAAATATCATCTCTGTGAGAGAGAGCTCACTGATTCAGATGCGGGAGAGGATATCACAAAAGCAAGCTTTGTAAATACAGATTTGGGCAGAAATGCAAAGGAAAGCCTGACTTTTGGATTTCTTACCATGGCAGGTAAATAATGTCATATTGGAAGCAAAACAAACTGTTCTTTTGTGTAGCTGCAGTTTGATCAACCCTTGGCAGTTTTTCCATAGGCTCATATCTCTAGTGTTCATTAAAACTCCAGCTCCTGGAAGCTGGTGACCTCCACATCTTCCCTAAGTAAATAAACATTACTTTCTTCGAAAGGAAAAGTAAATTCGTCAAATTGTGACATCAGTTACTCATGGAGGTTCTGATATAAAAAGGTCATAGAAAAAAAGCACATTTTATTATTACAATATTTCCTGGGTTTTAAAGAATTCTGCTCATTTAGGTTTGAGTCATGATGCTTGATCACTTGGGGGTAGCAATAAAACTGAATTTAGATCCTCACCTGGCACTGGCACTCTGTCTCATTGTGGGCTGGCACCTGGTGGTGCCAGACTAGAAGCCAAACTCCTTTCTCTCCATCTCCCAAATGCATTAACCTGTTTTTCGCAGGCTGGATGGCCCCAGATCTAGGACTGCCTGTTTGCCTGTCCCCACTGTTCTCCCTGCCAGCCAGGCTACATGTGCCTGTCAAAAACTCCACCTTCATCCAAAGTTCAGAGAAGTGAAAGAAGACATATATTGACTTCAGCAAGATTCAATTCAAGTCCAAGCTTCATCCATCACACGAAAGTTGAGAGTACTGCCTGTGCACACTGATAGAAACAGTGCAATGTGCTTTTTTATTGTTATTATTATTGTTTTATTTTTTATTATTTCTGCTTTATAAAGCATAGATTCCAGCTAATGCTGAAAAAAAAGTGAATTTAAAAAAATGAGTTTTAAAAAGTGAATTCATAATTGATCTCTGAATCAATAAAGTAATTTCATCTTTTCCCTGGGATATGAAACAAAAACTGCACTGGTAGACAAATTTGCTAGTGTTAATCAAGTGACAACTGTTTGCACAGGACCTTATGCACATATGGCACTGAAAAGGAAAAATCATCACAGGTGATCTGACCCCCAGCTCTGGCTGAAGGAGAGAGGAACTCCTGGCATGTCCTGTACACAAGCTCCTTCTTTGGGAAGTCCCTGTCCTAATACCATAGCAGGAGTACAGAAAAGATAAAAGATGGAGTTTATTTGCCAATGAAGCAAATTGCATCTTGTGATAACTTACTTCAATAAACAGGGAGAGTTCACTGAACACCATTGCATTGGTTGCCTGTGGTCAAGATGAAACCTGCTGTGTTGTGTGTCTGCTCCAGAGGAGTCAGATTTCTTCTGATCTATCTGGTTTACAGCCCCAGGGCTACCTCCCTGTTGTCCACAGCTGGTGCAGGTTAAGCCTTGTCCAAAATGACCGTGCACAACCTCAGAGAGTAATTTGGGATGCATAGCAGCCATATTACTTCCATGTGTCATCTGAGGATTGAACAGAAAACCATAAACTTCCCGAGTCTGGCAATGGTCCCCAAGTGCATGGCACAGCCAGGCATGAGGGGGACCAGCTGCAAGGCTGTCACTTTCCATCCCTGCTGAGAAAATGCAGCTGGGAACCACGGACAGAGTGCTTGGCAATACCCATCAATACTGACCCTGCTGCAGCACTAACTCTGCCCTGTCACTGTGATACTCATGCCCAAATAGTTTCTAGCCCTCCCATGTAGTCTGCTCTTTTTGGGGCACCAAAGGTTCAAGGTACCCATGAGCCTTTCAGGAGAGAGGAGATCCCCAGTGGGTTATCCATGGTCTCTAGCCTGACTACCAGAGGATTTCTTGGGTGCTCTCCCCACTGCCTCTGGGGGCCTGGTCACTCCTGGCATCTCTGCAGTGGTAGGCACTGTCTGTGCTTCTTTGGCAGATTGTTCCATTTGCTGTTTTATCGTGGTGAGTTTTCCTTAATATTTGATCTAATCTTTGCCTACTGGACTTAAAATCTATTCCTTACCATTCTGTCCTCTCTGACTAATGAGAATTGGTCCCAGTCTTCTTTATAATGCCCTTTAACATGATTCTGGACAGTTATGAGTCCCCTCAGCCCTCTCTTCTGCATCCTGGACATGCCTTTCTCTCACAGGTCTTATTTTCCAAATCCTTTATCACCTCTGTTACTTTCCTGTGAGCTCTTTTGGATTATTCTTTAAAAATAAAATGCTCCCTGCAGCAAAGGCAGTGCTCCATTGCTGTGTGCCACTGCCTCTGTTGCTGAAGGAGAGCAGCACAAGAAGCATTACCATCTCACTGGTTTTCCCACAGCTCTGCTGTTAACCATTTTATTGCTGGGGCAGTTTGTCCAGCTGGCAGCTTGTCCCACATGCAGGTTCCTGTAGAGTTTGGCTGGATGGGTGTTCAGCCAGGAGTCATATCTATGAGCTCCTGCAAGGCAGATACTGCTTTTTAGGCAGATCCCAGTCCCTGCCTTCAGGCTTTGGAGAGCATTAGGGAAAGAATTGCAATCTAGGAAAAGCACTGCCCCAAAGAGGCTCAAGGCAGCAGGTGGCTCCAGGAGCTGGTGGCCCTGCTCCTGCAGGGGGGATGCTGGCCACATTGGATGCTAGCCAGGGCAAACCTGGCAGCTGTGCCAGTGCCTCCCTGGCATGCCTCCAGGGTGGCAGGGCTACAAGGCAAGACAAAACTTTCTGCCTGGGGCTGCTGGCAGGGAAGTTGGCTCCAAAGAAGCAGTGCCTGCAAGGAGAGTTCCCATGCTTCACAAAGCACTGCCACTCCGTCGTGGCCGTGGTGCCCAGCAAAGCCCATCTCAGCTGCCTGGATGTTGTGTCTTTCAAAGAGCAGTGCTGCTGGCACCTCTCTCAGGGGCTTACTGGTGACCTCTAGATACCACAGCAAAACAGCACTCTTCCCAGAATTTTCTATTGCCATGCAACACTGGTGCATTTCATTATTCCCTGTGCAGAATATTGACTTTGTTGACACTCAGCATATTTCTTCAATTTATCTCCTAAACACTGTCGTTATACTTTAATCCTGTCCTTCTTGATATTTGCATATCCTCCTTGGTTTGAAGGATACCTAAATGGGGGCTTGCTCTTAAAAACAGACAGATTTGCATGTCTGACTATGCCAAGAGTTGCTAATGAAAATACCAACGAGCACGGGGGAATAAACTTGCCACCTGTGGAGTCTTGTTTGGCATCCTCATTCAGCCTAATAAAGAATCATTCATGTTTAATTGCTACATTTGATTGTTTAATTACAGTTATTTTACATGTCATCTTGTAGTTTTGTCTTGGCTTTAGACACTATCTGCCACCTTACTCTTTTTAAATAGCGAATTAGACTATAATAGAAAATTGTTTTGGTCAAATAATTAGAACTAGACCTTTAAATTTTAATCAGGATGTTTTAGAAAATATGTTCATAAAATTCTTTCTGGTTGATGTTGCAGTATAGATTCAAATTCAGGTTTTTGTTTTTTTGTTGTTTTTTTTTTTTAATGTGCAACAGGAATTATATTAATAACTCTCTCAAATGCTTTTGCATGGCCACAATATGAGTAGTTTCATCTTCTCACTGAAGTTTTATCAAATTATGTTTACTTTGTTTAAATGCCAATTCACTTTAACTACTGCAAGATGTTTCTGTACAGGCTTAACTTGGCATAAAATTAGTTTATTGCAGGTTCACTTAGCTGGACAAAGTTCTGATTTCAAATCAATACAAATCTGTCTGAAACTTCAATAAGATGTTCTGTTTGCAAACTTGGCACCTGTATAACTAAATGAATGGGAAGAAAACCAAGAAAGCTCTTCTGCTTCTTCAGCTGTGCCTTTTTGATGCTCTCATCCTGTAATTAACAGAGAGGAGGTACCTCCCAGAGCAGAACCCTAGGGCAGACCCTTGCCTTGGTGGCTGATGGGTTTCTCTCTGCAAGACAACCTCCCTGAACTTTGTAGCAGAGTTGATGACTTTTTTGGATTAACGATGGACTTGTCCTGGGCAAACCTTCTTCATGCACTTCCCAAAGGCAGTCAGGCTCCAAACCACCAACCCCTGCCTTTCTCTTACCTTTGAATAGGCTGAGCTCCGTTTTAACTAATGTGCTTAAGGACTTCTTTCAGGAGCAAACACCTCCAGCTTATTTCTTTTGTTTCTGCAAACTGTACTGGGTGGCCCACAGGGCAGACATGACCAAATGCTGAGCAGTCCTCAGCTCCCCTCTTTGCTATCCAGGCAGGGTGAGGTGTTTGTTACTACCCTGCCCTGAGCTCCTCGGGTTTTATTTCTGATCTTGTGCCTTGGCACGTGGAGGCTCCCTGCTCTCAGACTGCCATCCATCTTGCTTGTACATGCACAGTTGTCCTTTTTGGTCTTTTTATGCTAAACTGCCTGGCATTTAGTCAGTCACCCCTCCCATGGGTCTCTGAAAATTTTCTGTAGAAGCAGCTGAAGAGATGCCCAGGCCATTTGAAGGTCTATGCTTTCTATTACCTTTGCCTTGAACCTTAATCTCTTTCCAAATCTTCACCCCAGCAGCTGACATCCTCACACTTTCCAGACTCTCTTCCCTTGGGCAGAAGCATTCCTCTGTGCAGCACCATCTTGTGTGCCACAGAATGTAACCACACAGGGCTCCTCCCCTCCCACATTCAAAAATAAAAGACCAGGTGACTGCAAGTGCCACACATTGTGTCTTATTCACCAGCCAGCAATTTCCTCAATGCTTAAGCTCCCCTCTTGCACAAGTAAAGACAAGTGGCTCTTTGTATGCCCAAGCAGCAGCAATGGCAAAGGCTGCACTGATCCCTCTTGGATTGAGCTACAGTGAAACATGGCAGCTTGGGGAAAGCTGCCCATCACAGTGCTCTGCCTTTTGATGCTCATGTCTCTTAACTTAAGGCACTGCTGTGGTGCTTTTTTTACCTTGGCCATTTCTATGTGACCGATATAGGAACAAGAGGAGGGAAGTCCCCTGTTTACCCTGCTTTTATTCCTGCTTTTCTGTTGCCAAATCTGTCTGTGTGCTTTGTGCCCAGGTGCTATGCCCATCAAGAAGGGAGGCAACTTTCTCAGACTGGCCTTTGAATGTATTGTTTTATAGGAGAAAACTTTAGAATGACAGCATTGGTGCCCAGAGCTTAGTGAAAAAAAATATGGAAAAGTCAAATATCAAAACACATAAAGAATGAATAAATTCAAGGCACTGTCTGAGGGTTCTCCAGAAGAAAGAAAGAAAATTTTAAAAAAGGAAGGGAAGGGAGCCAAAGAGCTGCAGGATGGTTTAATGATACTTGTTTACCTCCTTGGAGGCCCTCAGGGATTTCCCTTTGGACGCATCTTGAGCTTGTTCCCAAGAAATTCTTCCCATGCTTTTTTTACCACTGTCTTGCCTTTCCCCTTCTCACCTCATACAGTTAAGAAATGATGAGCCACCTGAGTGCCTTTTTTCAGGATAATTTCAGCTACTTCTTTCTCAGTTAAGATTTTTGAAAAGATCAGGCTCATGTACTCAAATCAGTTTGAAGTGCTTTGCAAGGATGTGGCACAGGAATACTAAATCATTATTCAGCATTTGACCAGACATGAAAATAATCCACATTTATAACTAGTTTCTTAAAATGACCAGCGTAATTGCTGAAATACAGAATAGGAAGGTAGGAAACAACTACTATTTCCACAGACAAGAAGCATCTTTACTGAGACAAAGCTACACTGGAACAGGCAATTTTCAGTTCTTTTCAGCAAGCTTTCTACATCCTTTCTTGCCTTCGCACACACAGAAAGCCAATTTTCCATGTCCCTAGTACAGGCAAAATGGGGCAAGATTTTAAAGATACAGCTCCACTCCATTTGACTGCAGCAGACTAAAAGAAAAATGAAGTTCAGCACTTAACTGATCCCTCCGCAATATTTCAGAGTAAATTAAAAATCAAAATGTCAAGAGGTTCAATATGTCAGTGGGCCTTTTGACAGAGCAGCCACTTTGAAGCCTAAATGGGAAATGTGCTCTTTTTGAAAACTAAAACCAAATGTGTGAAGCTGCTGCTCTGTTTCAAAATTTTGGCCCTTCATCTTTGTATTTCTTTTGCACTAAAATTAGCAAAATATTCTGTCTGCTGTTTTACTTATTCTCAGAGCAGAAAGACTCAATTTCAAAGAACTGCTGTTCATTAGGATGGCCATTCTTCATTATCTGCATTAAGGTAAAATCTGGGAATCTCACAGTCTGCCTTCTTTCACTTTCACTATATTTACTGCCCACGATGTATTTATCTTTGCCTGGCCATCAGCAAATCATTTCTTGTTTTGCCATCTCAGTTTGTATTTGTAGAACAGGAAAGATAATAAATGATAATACTTACCTTCTTCACAAAGATGTGGTGAAGATTAATTAGCTCTTGTTCATACAAAGATTGGCAATAGTGATCTGCAGGTTTGCAAAACCTGAAGTGATTGTATCGCTGCTGTGCTTGACAAAGAAACACAGTCAAGGACAGGAGCTAGTGCAACTGCAATCATTTACAGGACAGATGATATATGTGGCCTTGAAGAAAACTCCCCAAAAACATCTGCATCTGTACCTAAAACTGGAAGGAAATGCATATGAGGACATGCAGAAGTCGAGTTTGCAGCATGACGCTTGCAGGATAGCAATGTGGCAGCCCTATCCCTGTGCATCGCAGCAGCAGCAGTGTTAGCATCTAGTTGTAAGGTCTCCTTGTAAGCTGTAAGGTCTCCTTGGAGCCTGCAAGTGCAGTTAGCTGACACAAGCAAGGGTGTCTGGGTGTCACAAAGACATTTGCCACCCCACAGGGCTCCCAGCCCCATCATGTCTGTGAGGCCACAGACACGGGGCTCAGCCCAGCGTTAGGCTGGTGCTCTGCCCTGAGGCAGAATTTGGTGAAGTTCAGAACGTCCTAAGAGCAATGCTGGGAGCAAAAAGCTGGATTTGAAGATGCTTCTTCCTGCCCAACAGTCTGTTCCTCACCTGGCCACATGCCCTCTGCTCTCAGCCGGGCAGTGTGGGCTGACATGGACCTCACACTGGAACCCACCTCAAGCAAGGTGCTCCTTTGCCACTTTGACCACAGCACTCCGTGCTGGGTCTCCATTATCCAGCATCAGGAACCCACTGCCCCTCACTGCAAACACTTCAGTCTGCTGGAAAAAGCATGTGGGCAAGCAATCCAAATTGCACATTCAGTAACCTCCTGGAGTGTATTAAACTCCTCCCTCCTGAACTTTGCATTGGAGGCAGTGATGGGACTCAACTTCTCCTACTCACGAACATCTTCCCTGCTGGTCTCTGTGTACACGTGCTGTGCTCTGGTAAACTGATACCTTTGTTGCTCAGCCTGCTGCATTAGTGAGATCTGGGCAGGCTGTCCAGTCAGCAGGTTGGGCTATTTTTGTAGTGATGCATCTGTTGTGGAAGCATTTTCCCCCAGAGCTGCCCAATTGGTTCTCTAGGTGCTGGGGAGCACAGCTAGCTTTCAGTCTGAGCTTGCTGCAGAAGGGGCTCTCTCTACGAAGTGTCTGAAGGCTGTACCAGCCTTGTCCTACACCTTCCCCCTGTTCCCTACAGCTTTCCATAAGCTCCAGCTCTCACTTTTTCCTTTCCTTGGCCGTTCTTGCCACCCTGATAGCTGCCTCTGCCCTCCTGGGCCACTGCAGTACCTGTGGCAAGGAGGAGACGTGTCCAAAATGCAATGAGATAATGCAGAAAATCTGGAATTCCCCCTGGCCGAAGCATGGACCGTGGCTGCTGATGACAGTGACCAGCAGCTAGTGATGGCCACGTTTAGGCACTGCAGGTTTCTGACAATCCCAGCTGATGGTATCTCTGTGGCTGAAGCTTCATTCCTCCTGCAGCCAAAGTGGCATAAGCCATCAGTTGGAGATAGCTGTGGAAGATTCTGGTCCTTGCATAGCTGCTCACTGCTTTTGTCAAGTCATCTGGTGACACCTGGGTAAGTTTTGGAGGGTAATTTTTCTGATTTGCCTGAGATCAAAGCATTCTGTGAGGAGAAGCGAATTTAGCAGAACATGTGTGAGATCTGGGATAATGATACCACAGTTACCAGTGCTGACCAACAGGTCCCCATAGCAGATGGCTGGCCCATCCTTGAACAACTGGGTATTACAGAGCCCCTCAAATCCCAAGACTTTGCTCTGTCCTTTTTACTTACAGCCCTTACTGCATAGCTATGTCAGGAGGCACTTGCTCCTCTGTCAGCTCTGCACAGACTACAACCACCAGAAAAAAAAATGCAACCAACACTGACTGGTTAGCACCTCCTTCCAGATTGTAACAAAAGCATCACTAATAAAATTTCCATGTTCTATAAATACATAATTCCTAGCGAGTTTTTTTTCAACAGCAGAGATTCAGTTACTATGGTGGACTTGAGGTCAAAGTCTACAGGTTAAATTCTGCAAAGCCAAAAATTCAAGCTATGGGATTTCACCTCCATTTAATGGTGTGAGCTGAAAGGAGGGATGTGTTTTGGGCAATTTGCATTGCAAAGTATATGCAGGTGGCAGTGCAATATGTTATTACTGAGATTAGAATTTACACTTATAGCCCAAACTGAGATTGTATTTGTCTGAGAAGTGATGGTACCCTGGAAAAAAAAATGCTAAACATCTGCTAATTTAATATAGACTGCGTCCAGTAAATATCCTTTTGGTTTCCTATTTCCAACTAAGATTAATTTTCTGATCAAAGAAAATTTGATCAGAACTGCATAGACAGCGCAATAGCAGTGATATTACATGGCTTGAGGATATGTGTTGTACCTTTGATTCTCTACAGGAAAGGCAGCCAGGAGGGGATGATGATGGCTTCTGGTAGAAGCTCTGCAAGAAATAATAACTCCTCTTTGGTTTTGGAAAGGAGTTATTTTTATGTATTTCTTTCCTGCTGTCAATCAGAGAAATCCTTTCCTCACTTTGAAAGCACAGACAGTTTTATGCCTTGGTTGAACCCTGTACTAGTTACAATTATTACTATTTTGGTTTCTTTTGTAAAGTCCAATAGGGATGAACATGTACCACACCATCATTTTGGTGTTATAAACTATGTTAACAAGATTAATCTCCATTCTCTCATGTTTCTGCCAAAGGATAGTCTCCTTCTCCTTACCCTCCCCCTTTCACCTGTTCCTGATAGATCAGCTTTTGCCATCACAGGTAGCATCCCACCCACACAAGTTTTGACTGGTTTCTGGTTAGCCTTTACCAGTCATTTTGCAATATTGCCTTCCTCACTCTTCTACTACTATACATTAAGTATTCACTGCTCCACAGTGCTTGTTAACTCCATGGTTTGCTGCTAATATCTGGGTCTGAATGGAGACATCTTACTCTGAGTATTCCCAGTACCATCTGCTGCCTTTCTTTATTTCCATTTCTAGAAAGGGCTTTTGCTGAAATCTGAGAAGCAGGGGAGGAATCTGGATACAGTTGACACAAATCCCAGAAAGCATTTGTCTGTTTGTCTTGTGCACTAATTAGTGCAGACTTGGTCAAAAGTGTTTTGAACTTTTAAATTTTTTTTTTTACTCATTTCTATAGCATCTATCACCATGACAGCATTCCTGCTTCAATGGCAGGAAATTAAAACACATAATGCAGGCAGCTAATCAAATGCAGAAGCAAACAGAAGAATTTTGCACAGAGTCCTCAGTGTCGCTATGGTCCTGCTTTGACAGTTTCTCTTTCTGCAGGGAAAAAAGATGTTTTGTTTGTTTCAAATTCCCTTTTCCCTTGCAAGCGTAAACGTGAAATTATCTTCCTCTGTTGGGATGTCTTATTTATTTTCCTGCTAGTGGCTGCTAAAGTAGATGATGTTTAATTATTTGGAGGTTTTCATTCATGGCTTGGACAGTTCAGCATGGGGTTTATGGGAGAACTGGTGTAGACTGACCTGCGCTCTTGAGGTGCAGCCTGGCCTTAGCAGCTCAGTGCCCCCATGGCCAGACTCTGCTCCCCCACAGCTGCCCAGGCACTGCCAGATCTCCTTTCCGTGCCGTGTGTCAACAGCATCTTGATTTGCTTTGTCCCCTGGGGCTGTGCTGGAGTTAGGAGGTCTCTGCACATGGGCAAGGGGCACGATGCCATCTCAAAGCTCCCGGGGTGCAGCACACTTCTCTGGCAGGAGCAGGTGGAAGGGCAGCTGTCCAGCTTGTTCCCACGCACCAGGCTGCCTGCTCAGCCAGGCAGCAGGGCTGGTAAGAGGTTTCAGCAGCCAGGAAAACCTGCTGAGCAGAGAAGAGAAGTTAAACCTGACCAGTTAAAGGGGGACACCAGGCTGGCAAGGCTGTGCTTTATTGCTTTGCCTTTGAGGCAGCAGGCACCAGCAGGGAAGGACTGGGAGCTTGTTTTGCTGGATAGGAGTCACTGAGCTAGTGGGCTCTTAAGATTAAATAATTCACTTAAAGAGGAAGGACTGAGGGACTGAACCAGGACAAAAACAGAAGGGTTGTGCAATGGGACCCAATTGAATGGATAGATGGCACACCTTGTGGGACGGGTGAGGACAGGTGCAAGGAGAAGCCCAACAGGAAAACAATTCCATGCAAATCACTGAAATCTTGGGAAAATGGGGTCTTTTTCCAGGATCCAAACTAGATCTCTTGTCTGAGCTTCATTAAGCTTTTTTATTTTAGCAGTGTTTGAACACAAGTGTTATTGTACTTCACACCTCTCATGATTTTTCTCCGCTTCTCCCTTTCCAGGCTGCAGCCAATTCACGACTCTGCATGTTGCAACCCTTTGCCATGGGCATAATTCACATGCAAACCTAAATCCCTCCAACCCAAGCTTATGGCAGTAATGAGTCCGGAATCATCAGCTCAGCTGGTCA
This sequence comes from Chloebia gouldiae, assembly GCA_003676055.1. Classification (NCBI taxonomy): domain Eukaryota; kingdom Metazoa; phylum Chordata; class Aves; order Passeriformes; family Passeridae; genus Chloebia; species Chloebia gouldiae. The sequence continues at coordinate 1,098,597 of QUSF01000005.1, read as the reverse complement.
ATGGCAACATGTGAGTAGCAGAATTAGGGATAAAACTCTGCTCATCTGATGCCCTTCATTCTGGACATCGGGCTGTGTGCTGTGATGCTCACCTCTCTCTTCAGCACAGGGGGTTTTCCTGGTGTGAAGTGGCTAGCCTGTAACTACAGGCATATATTTATGATTATCTACATGCTGGGGTGAGAAGCACAGTCATGTGATGGGAGCAGTGTTTTGGGCTTCAGGTAATCAGATAATGGCCACACTTAAAATTATTGTTTAAAAAGAAACTTTGTAAGAAAAACATGAAAAAGAATGTATTTCAAGTAAGTGTAACATGGTTTGTTTGTTTATTGCCCAAATAAAATTATTTTGGGCTGGTTTTAACTTTGACAGGAACCCTTTGAGTTGTTCACATTATGTATTGCATATGTCAATCACAGCCTGGCTGCTGGTGGAGACTTCAATCTGAGCTCTGCTAACTTCTGTTTTACACTCCCATCAAATCATCATCTATACTGGAGTTTACAGATGATTTCTTTTGGGGGTAACAGAATTTTACCAAACCAAGTATTAGTACTATTCCCCTTGCACCTAAATTAGTTTTTATTGTATTCTTTTGAGTCAAAAGTTCAAACAGCTACCACACCTACAAAGGAGCATCCTAATGGGAAGCTTTCCTAATAAGCTTTCTTTAGTGTTAAAAATTGAAATGCATTTTTTTCTTGACCAGCACTGATAAAATGTCTGCCACATTATTTGCATGTATCATGCAAAGCTTGAGTTCTTCCCTGAACCCAGTTTTTTTGTTTTGCTCCTGCAAGCTAAGTCTGGATTTCATGGAGCCATTGAGAAACTCATCTCTTAAATCCACATACTAGCATTAGCAGTCTAACTTACCTCAAAATAATTACATTGCTTCTACCTCAGGTTGTAAACTTGGGTGTGTTGTTAAACAGCTGTTGGGTTTCATTGTCCAAATTAACAGAATGATGCAATGTGCACAGCAATCAGGTCTTTTCCCTGGTGTGAGATGCTCCACAAATATAAGAGACTCATTATTTGCCCATCCATTCAGATACATATAGAAGAAAATAATTTACCATACTAATGAATACATTAGTCTCTCTTTTAGTTCTTCATCCAGCTTTTTGGAGTTATTTACTTGATACTAATTACTGGAAAACACTCATGATTTTGTGGAGCTGTTTTACCCAAGTAGCATTATTTCCTGCTGTAAAGGGCACAGCAAGGTTAAATACCAAATGCCACTTGATGTGATTTTTGCAGAGATTTTGGGCATATGGAGCCACAAAAGTGCCTGAGGCCGTCATCAGCTCTTCTTGGCATCTATAATCAGGAGGAGTGAGCTGATTGTCTTTCCTTTCCATAACCCTGTGTTTCAGTAGGAACTCTCCAAACTATTTTATGCAATAATGTCTTGGTGAAACTTTCATTTTGTGTACATAGCCAGACAGTGTCTCCTTGCTTTGAAAACTGATTTTATATCATAGCATTTTTCTCTTGTCTCTGTTTCATATTTCAAGTGTCAGTCTAGAGGCTGCTATTTTAGTTTTTTTCTTTTCCTTGCATGCTTGCTTTAAAACGATTTGTGGATATTTAGTATTAGGTGTTTTAAATGGCTAAAACCAGAATACATTGATGTAGATTAAACAGAAATGGATTTGAGACTGCAGCAACCATGGCAGCTTCACATGCTAACATTGGAAGGTATCATAGTTTCTGAAGCAGCCAATGTTAGCACCTGAGTAGTACTCACTATCGGTCAGGTTCAGACTAAAGTCTGCTTCAGTTTTTTTCTTAATTCTCTTGGCTGCAGATACGTACAGTTTTCTGTTCTTGTAAGCAAATCAAAGTTTGTCTTCCAGTCATCTGAGGAGAATAACTTTATGAACACTACAGTAAACCTGTATGAACATAATCACACAGCACTTTTTAAAAATTAAAGCAATCCCCAAAAGTTTTTGCTTCATAGAGAATGGGTGGAGCTCACGAGTGCCTACTAAGGGTAATGGGCTCTAAATTTAATCTCTATTCTCTGATCCACAGGGGCAATTCCTCTCAACCTGATCCCAAACTCTGCAGCAAACTGTTGTATTTAAAAGCCCTTGGGAGAGTATTTCATGGAATGGAGACTAGAAAGCAAGAACTGAAAACTGGAAAGTGCTTCGTGGTGTCTCTTTAACAGCTTAGGATTGATTCATTTTAGCATTTGTGTCTGGGTTGTATTCACTGCTGCCTCATAGATCAATGGCACGACGAAGTCCCAGCTCTTGTTGATGCAGCATATGGGAATGGGATCCATTATCTTTAGTTCCCAAGACTATAAAACGTCTAATAAACTCAGCAGCCAGAGTGCCAGATTTGTGCAGCACTGCCAGCTGCTCTAGCCTTGTTGTCTATTAAGCTATGTTTTTGGTTTCATTATTGATGGAGAATGCTGATTGTCAAGCAAATTATGTCCCTTGCAGATTTGAGGCACTTCACTAATGCATCAATGATATTGGAGGGTTGAGCAAGGTTAAAGGTAAGGAAAAACCAGTCAAAAAAGAGTCCCCATCACTTATAGGGTGAATTCATAGCTCACCTGGCTTCTCCTTTGGAAACTAGGAGGCCTCCAAAGTTGTACCTGTGTGAATTTTAAATTAATGCTTGCTGCAGCAGAGATGGAAATAAAAACTGTGCATTTCAGAGCAAGAAGGCGACCCAGATGTGAGAGACTAGCGCTCATATCAGCAGCAAAGCCACTTGGTGGAATCATATTCACCTTAGTGCTCTCCTTCCCTATCCGAGTCCTGCCTCCTTCTTTCTCTTCTGCCAGCCACGATCTGAAGCAGAGCACAGGAGAAACACTCAGTTCACTGCTAATTAAAAAATATTTGCTCATTATCCCATAAGCCTCTTTCTCCCATTTAGCTTCTTTTTCCCATGTCACCATGACTTGTAAAGTGATTTCAGCTGCTGTGCCTTCTCTTGCAGGGAGGAAGGGAAGGAGGGAGGGATTCATGCTGAAATGAGAAATCAATTTAAATTCACATGGGCACAGTCAATCCTTAATCAAATCAGCAAACTCAGGCTGGCTGCAGGAATCTGAGTAGGAAGTTCAAATATCTCAGTCCCAAATGTTCATTCTCTATCACAGAACTCACGTCAGGGTGTCCCTGAGCATTAATCTGCTGCTCCAGCACTTTTCTCAGTCTTTTCCCTAGCTATATTATAATTTGTTCCCTGGTTTACATTATAATTTGTCTCTCCCCTATTTTTCACACTCACCATTCTGTAGCTCTTGCTGTAACTTTAGAATAAATTCCATAGTCATTCTAAAAATGATGCAAAACATGATCTTGCACATGAACATTACTATGGTGGGCTGGGGGAACAGCTTCCTACTCTGCTTTTCTTGCTCCCTGTGCATTACTAGGGGCATGTAGCAGCTCCTGACATATTATTTTCATTGCTTTCTTTACTCCTCTGGGACATGGAGATCAAGCACAGCTAGGCAACATTTTCAGTTTCTAGTGTCTTTAGTTTAGGCACTTCAAAATCAGCAGCAGACACTCAATTGGAAGTTAATACAAGCCAGCATCCACAGCTCCCATTTAATCCACTGACTATGGATGCCTTTGATCATTGTCTAGATATTATTTCTTGAGAAGAGAATCCTGTATCCCACGGGCAGGATCAGTTTCTGTATCTTGGATATCTTGGACAAGGGAAACCAAAAGTTGTAGTATTAATGCTAGCATACAAGCAGAAGGAAATGTTCCCTTGAGTCTTACCTGGGCTAAGGTCTATAGGAGTGGTGATTAGAGCAGCTATCACACAAGCTGGCAGGGAGGCTGTTCTTGGCTTGCAAGTCTGCTGGCACTGCCCGATGCCCACTGGCTCCTGACAGCCCTCCTAGGGTATTTCCAAAGCCTCAGTCTTTGCCATCAAGAGCTGCAGCACTGGGAAAAACCTGCTAAATGCTGTTATGTTCCTGCCAATGATTCTGCAAGGAGCAGAAAGAAAGAAGCTTGGGAGCCAGGAATTTCTTTTAAGGAATGCAGATCAGAGGTTTTGTGCAAACTACTCTCTTCAATTATTTAATACTTCCTGTAATTACTGAGTACTTAAAAATATTCTGGGGAATAATTTCTGGGCCCTTCTGTTGTTCGTTTCTATTTATTGCCACAAAAGGTCTCAGCCATTAGAAATGCTAAAGGATGACTTTCATAAAAATGAGGGACATAGCAATAGTGTGTTTGACAAAAAAAAACAGGAATTCTGCTTTAAGTGCAGCTGTATGTCCTGATCAGAAGATACTAAGAGGTGGAGGATTTGTTACTTCCATTGATACCTTGATCACAGCTTTAGACCTTTCTTCTTAAAAATGTATTCTTACCATGTCAACTTGTCTTTCCTGAGATTCCAGTTACTGGGTCTTTTTACCTCTCATGCTAAAACCCATCATGGGTTTTGCAAAGGTAATAGCACATTGTAATCAAGTCACCTTTCAATCTCTTTTTTTTTTTTTTTTTTGATAGGCTAAACAGGTTGTACTCTGTTTTTTACTTTACTCTGTTTTTTACAGGAACTGGCCTCATCTCAACTACATAAAACTTAAGAAGCCCATGCCTGAATCTGCTCACGTTCTTTGTATATAGAAATTATTTTACCTCCTTTTAGTGCAGCTTTGCCCTCACAACCCGTGTTTAGCTGCTTCTCCCTTATGACGTTAAAGCCTTTGCTGTTACTGTGGGATTACCCTGCTAGCCCATTTCCAGGAGTGGCTTCCACTCTGCATCCTTACCTTTACAAAGGCCTATATTTAGATACAATTTGTTTGAGTGAGCCTGCTTTACCAAATGTTGCAACACCTTCTACACGATTCACAGTTTCTCTGAAGCACTTTTTTTCACTATCACCAAGTACAGGATGCTGACCTAGTGCCTCTTGTTCCAGCTCCACAGCAGATCTGCCCTGGGAAGGGACTGTAGTCCGTGGAAGATCACAGAGTGATTCCCCAGGGTGTGGCTTTCAGCCAATAAAATGGGGAATAATTTACTCCTCAGCTTCATCAGCATATTTGGTGCTGTTTGCCTCATCCTTGAGGCAGATCTGTTGCTATCTGTCACATCATTTAGGTGTATCTTGGGTAGAAAATGCTTTCAGTGTCTTGGTCACTTCTGACCTGCGCTGGAAACATCTCTGTTTGAATCCCACTAAAAACATCTCACTTCTTCATTGAATGCAATTTTTACTGATATTGTGGAGTGCTTATTTTTTAACTACCTTATTGTACAGTATCAAGTGAAGCACCTGACAAGGAAAGGAAGATTGCTGTATCACCAAATCCATCATTAAAAAGAGGAATATTTTTTGAGACAGAATTTCTATTTATAAGACTGCTGACTGACATTAATTATCACTTCAAATCTGTATCAGCATTTCCATTTGGCATAAGAATTATCTCCTTCAGCAGTAAGAAAAATGCAATGTAACCTCCTCGTTAGCTCCCCAGTGGTTGCTCAGGTGTTATCCACAACCATACGTGGGTGTTGGCCTGTGACAGAAATGGAAGGTATTGCCCTCCGCTGTTAGAATCCCTTGATTTTCCAATTGGGTTTGCATGCTCAGGCCTTTGCTTTGCTGCTCAACTCCACTTTATGAGCATGGCAGGATGATTTATTAAGGGCTTCAAGAGGGAGACACAAGGGTCACAAGCTGCTCTGCTCATGCAAGGCTGGCCAAGCCCCCTCCCCGTCTGCTCTGAAGCCGCGAAGCCGCAATTTGTACAACACGTGGTGGTGGTGCAGGAAGGCACTCACCCATTAAAATGCTTTCAGTGCTTGTCCCTGTGACTTAAATACAGGCTTTTGGTTTTCCAGGCAAGGGCTTTAGAGATGTCCCTCTCTCCCTCTGTTGATTTTTCTTCCTTTGTGCATTGTTATTCCTTACATTTCTTAAAGCTCCACAAATTGTAAGCTTACAGTGAAGGCATGCTGGTAAATGATTTATAGAGGGTCCTACAAATCATGTCACAGAGAGTGCAACCCCTTCCCCCACAGCAACAGTCATCATTTCAGAGCAGCACAGTCTTCAAGGGAGTTAAGCTGTCCTTTCCCTGCTGAGATTTAGGAAGCCAAACAGTAAAATGCAGCTAGAAGTGAGAATAAACAAGCCACAATAACAACCTGGCATTTAAATTTCAGCAAGGTTTAGGGTAGCCTTAGAGAAGCTCTTGGTTATCACTGGGATTCTCTATATAATATTCTATTATATTCTATTCTAACCCATCTGTATGTTGTTTTACTGCTTTTACGGATACAAAAATATATAAATCCCCAATATGGATATATGTCAGCAAGGAGTTAAAATTACTTCAAGGATTAAAAGGCAAGCAGAAATTTCTACCAGTTCAATGAACTGCAAAAATCCTCATTTTTAATTGTGGTCTTGGCCGTACCCACCCAGTCAAACCTCAGAGTGGTTGGAGCAGACCTGAAAGAACAGTTTGGCTCTGTGACACCAACCCCAAGACTTTTCAGCCAGAGAGCTCTCAGCATCACTCCACAAAGACATGACATATGAGGTTCTAAAGGCCATGTGAGAATGCCTATGGGTACAAAAAATATTAAAAAAAACCCTCAACCCCCTGGCTCCCAAACATGGAGAAAGAATGTTCTTACCCCACTGCCCCCTTCAGCAGCTGGTGCAGCTGGTACATCCACATGTACTTTGGTAGAGGCCATCAGTGTAGGAAGGTTGAGGATCCAGCTTGGTCTTCTCTGGCTCTGGAGTGTGGTGAATATTAAGAGCGTGTAAAATTGCCTCTGCTGCTGTCCCCTTTCCCTTGTTCTCTGTGTTGATGACTAAATCACAGAATAATTCAGGCTGGGAGGGACTCAAGGATCATGTAGGGCAATACCTGCACAAAGCAGAACCAATTAAATGGATGAGGTTGTGCCAAGCCTCATCCATATAGAGTCCTTACACTGCTGAGGATAGAGACCACAGGTTCTGTGAGCTCTTGATCCAGTGTTTTGACTTCCCTTCCTGGGGGGGGGGGGGGGGGGAAACCAAAAAAAACCAAACCAAACAAACCAATTCAAATATTTAATCCAAATTTCCTGCATACCAACTTGTATCCATTATTGCTTCTCCTATCCTCCTGTACCTCTCAGAAGAGTCCAGATCAGATTTTATTTTGGCCAACCTTCAGACAGTGCTCCAGGTCAAAAAAAGCAAAGACCCATACCTTGACAGCTCTGTTGATTTCATGGCTCTCAAAGAGTTAATGCAATAAAGCCTCACAAGGAAACCAGTTCTGGTGCCTAGAAAGGAACAATTTTTGTGCTCTGAAACAACTAGATTAACATTGTGTTCTGGACAAAATATTTTACCAAGGCAGTTGCCAAACAGTAGAAATGGAAGGGTTTTTTTGTTTTTTACTAAATTAAAAGTTTCTCTGGAGCTGGGAGGGTAAATGTTTGTCACCAAGCTCTGCCCTCTTTAAAAAATTAGAACATTGCTGAGCTATAGACTAATGTCTTAGCAAGATGCATGATCTCCTTAATGGAAATGTGAATTCTAGCCACTGTGATGCTCCATCTGATGAGGATACTTAGCTGTGATGGTGTGGAATAAAGTGCTTTATTATACTACAGTGAACCACACTGCTAGTGCTGGGGATATGGTTAATGCAAGTACAGAGAAATTACAGTGTCTGTTTTGACTTTGTGATTTCCGCTAATGGACACACAGCCTCCAGGCCAAGCGCTTGGAGAGTTTTGGGTAATACCATTTTCTCCAATTATTACTTAGGCTTTTCCTCCAAAGTACCTGGTGGCAGTGGCTCATTCACAAACCCAGCATTTACAGCGAGGAATTCAAGGGGCTTGCTTCCTCGCTGTTTCTGCACTGCTGATGCTGGCTTGGGGTTGGCTTGCCTTTTTGTTTGTTTTTCCAGTGGGACCGCTTGGGACAAAGGAATCTGAGGGGGCAGAGGGACTGTCGGGGGTAAAGTCTTGGATTCCAGCTATACACCTGTGCATAAGTGTGGGGGGGTTAATCTAAACATTCAACATACATTCATATATACATACACACATACCCATAGAAAGGGACTGCTTTGCACCACAGCCTCTCCTCCTGCTATGCTGAAAACCCACTGAAGCCCCAGAGAGAGTACGATGCTCTGCTTCCCCATTTAAATCTCTCTTCCTGTCAGTCTACAGACTGTTTGTTTTCCCCACCCATACTGAACCTGGCTTGTTATGTGGAGCTGAGTTATTGCAATGCTCTGACTTCCAAATCTGTTTTGGTTTTGTCCAGGCAATGAGGAAATGCATGCAAAAATAGTCTCCTAGGAAAGCTGACCGTGGAAAATTCAGCTTAAGGAGCATTAAAAGAATTTACTGCTGTCACATGGAAACCAACAGGAGAAATTACATCTCCCACAGCAAGCTCCTTCTGGAGGCATTTCCATTCTGGTGAAGGAAGGGAGTGTCCACCCAAGCGAGGCCACCTCAGAAGCCAGGCGATCCCTGCACCATGTGGCCATCCTTGCCCATCCATCCACCCTTTGCTGAGCCCACTTGAGCACTGTGGAAATCCAGTTGAGGCAATCCAGCTTTGGGAGGAAAGTCAGCAGCTGCTCTTTGCTAGCAGCTGTCATCTCTCAGCTGGTATGAGGGACATTCCCTGGAAGGCAGGGTGCTTTGCCCTGTCTCCACCCCTGTGTCTCCTGCAGCCACAAGCACTCTGTCTCCGGGGCTTTCTCAGTGTCCCCTCTGTCCCCTCTAGTAGTTTTCTGGTTGTTGCCTTTTGTCAGGTAGAACACAGGATTCGCACTCCTCATTGACACAGAGAAGGTCTCAGGGACCTGTTTTGTCTTCTTTCATCCAGGCACTTCTGTTTCCTAGCTCCAAGCCCAAAACTCAAGGGTAAACCAACACTCAGGATCACTGCCCTTGAGAACTGCCTGAGAGACCAGAGCTGGCCTGCTCTGTGTGGGCAAGGGGTCTGGGCAGGATGGTGGGCAGCAGCCTCTGCCAGCTGCAGCTTCTCAAGGCTGTCACTGTGCTCTTTGAGCTGAGGTGGGGGGAAGACTGATTGGTGTTCCTGCAAGGGTTTTTTTGACAGGGTTTTCCTGAGAAGGTTATTCCAGTATGCATGGCTCTGGGACTGTGCACTGCTCCTTGCAGAGCTGGCCAGGGGCAGAGAGTGGTACACAGCCCTGAACACTTACTGCTCCCTCTGGCATATATAGGTACCCTGAAGACTTGAGAAGTTTGGATGCAGTCATCTTTTCCTGCTCCCCATTACTCCAAAGTCTTTGCTATTTTCATTTTGACTTTTTTCAGTCTCAAGTTCTTTTTCCAGCTTTACGTCATGCTTTCCATTTTGGACATGTCAGATGATCTGTGATAAACTGACAGTATGTGCAGGAGCAGTAAGGAGATGAGGTCCATTTTAATGAGACTAATTCTACTGGGTAGTGAAAACAGTGCCTCAACAAGCCTCTAGACCTTGTTTCTCTTTGCAAAGTATCTAAATGGCACAAAAGGATTTTTACACAAGTAAGGAAAGGCAATTCCCAAAACAGATTTCTTTCAGTAGCCATTGAAATGGAAAGTTACCACAGAGATTTGCGTGCTCCCTTTTAAGAGGTAAGCACAATCAGAAATCAGTATTCTCTTGGCTCCTGCAAACAGCCTGAAATATTTCTGAATAAACAGCGTGTTTGCTTGGAGTGCACTGTTCACCCAGCAGATCCTGCATGCACTCTCAGTTTCCTCTATGGTCATCTGTATGAGTCTGAAACACCAAATGCAGGGGGGTGAGAAGGGAGCAAAATGAGATAGAGATGGTGAGGGAGGACTGAACAGTGGCTGGACTTCAGTAAACAGAACACCAATAATACATACAGAATTGAATTCTCAATATTATCATGCAGGATCCCTGATTTAGTTACTGTGCTTTTACCATCTCTTCAGAAGGCTATTGGTACAAACCCTGCCCACTGGCACTGAGATTTAATCCCATGAGCACTCCTCCAGTGGCAAGGGCAGAGTTTGGATGCTCACGAGGCAGGATGTGTGGAGACACAGCAGGGCTCAAGGCAAAGGCTGAGCACCACAGTGCTTTCCAGCCCCTTGCCATTTCATGAAAGGACTAAGGTGCCTTTCATCACCTATGTAGCATCATTATTCCCCATAGATGAAGAAGTCAAGTCAAAACAAAAATTTTGGTACCGTTACCATCTTGTATCTAGCATATAGGTAGCTAACTAAGTGCAAAGGCAATTTGGTGTGCATTTCAAGGCTGTATTAATTTTCTGACTCCCTGTGGAAATTACTGCTCGTTCTTAACTTCAAGAGAGACTCGATTAACATGGCACATGAAGCCAATCTTCATGGCTAAGTTATTAGTCTTTAGGACAGACTGGGCTCATACTTCATGCTGGTTGCCAATACAATCTGGGTGAATTCTGGAGAAGTAATCACAGTTCAAGCAGGGTCAGCTGTACAAGGCCAAGGCTATTGATGGCAATTTTCTTAGGCTTGGTGTGGTCAGGAATGCCACTGATACCTATTTCAGTTCAGAATCCTACAGAAATCAGAAAGACATCTTCACTTAGGTCTTTCCTTAAGGAATTTCTTACCACAGGATAGAATCATGAACTGCAAAATGATAGTGTACAAACCTTCAGCAATTAAGCAATAACAAAATATTTATGCATCCTGGCCTAACACAAAAAATCAGCTCGTCCTGCTCCAAGTGGCAGATAAAAGCACTCTTTCAATAGTTTATTTTTGACCTAGACACCACTAACTTAATGTTAACTTGATGTTCTGCAGCATCTACAGAGAATAATTTTATGGAATATTTTTTAAATCTTGCTTTCCAGGGAAGTACCTTTTTTTTTTTTTTTTTTTAATCTAGGAGTCTTTCCTAAGCTATTTTTGGAGCCAAATGCATGAATTCTAAGATATCTGGGCAACATTGGGAAAGAGTGAATAGATGAATAGGAGATGTAAAATATCCCAGCCTACACAAGAGTTATCCAGTCCAGTTTTCCTGTTCTCTATTGAATTGTGGATTTAGTGATTATTTGTTCAAGCCTGTGGGAAAGCTTATTTAGTTATGTATTTAAAAAAAAAAATCAAATGTTCTAATCTTAACTCATATTTCTGACTATAAATGACTCCTGCATTTTTTCAGCTTGGTCTGGAATATCTCTCCAAGGTAACTATGGTCTGTTCTTGAGTTTGCTTTTTATTTGTAAAAGTTTGGTTTTTTTTTAAATAGCTGTAGGAAATTTCATGTAATCAGTGGTGAGACGATATTCACGAAGTTTTAAAGGCCTGATCAGAACAACACCAGGAAAATGGTCAACATAATTTGATGGTCATTCCAGGTATTAATTTTGACGTCAGCAGTAGTAGATACTACCAGAAGAAAACTGTAAATCTTTCATTTAAGAAAAAGAAAGTATGATCCTAGAAAACAGAAGTAGATTTCTCTGCATCTCTGCAAGTGTCCAATGTTTACACATCTGATTGATAGATTTAGCAGCAGCACACATGCATGATTTATTCACTTTCAGATCTTTAGGTAAGACAACAAAACAACACTAAAATCTCCTGTTTCTCGTCAGTGAGTAGGTGGTATCCATCATGGTGAGGGTGGCCTGCAAAGGCACAGACAGCTGTAGGGACAGGTACCTTTTCAGACTGCAGTGAATGGAGTAAGGCACCAACAAAAGCTTTGATTTCCATCCATCTGGACAGCAAACAAACAAACAGAGCAGGTGGGCACACACAATGATACCAGGACAGGTCAGGGCAGTATCAGATCAGTGCCTCACCAAAGCAATCTCACAGTAGCAGCAGTGGATGTGCTCCTTCAGAGCTCTGAGCTGACAGACCTCACACTCCTCTCCAGACAGCTCACACAGAAAGCTGCAACAAGGGCTTCTTCTGCACTGTGGAGCCCCCTTGTTGCTCCTTTAAGGACCCTAACTGTTGCTAGTAGCAGCTTGAGGGCAAAAAAGCCCAGGGCCTTTGGGTGCCATAGAATTTCTCTTCATCCATGAAACAGACAGAAAATGCTAGAGGCCATATGGAGTACAGCCAGCGAGAGCTACTGCCCAGGCCCCTAAAAACAGCTGTGTAAATGAGTTAACAGCATCACAGCAAACACCTGCTTATGCTTTCTGTGCCTCAGCGTGGGTACCGCATCTACATTTGTGCCACCTTGTACAATCAGGCACCAGAGATTGCAGTGTAACCAGCTATTTGTCACCTCTTGCCTTCACCAAAGCAGCAGAGCAGCCTGGACTGAGTCCCCAGCCCCAACTTCCAGAGGGGAGTCTCTGCCATTTGCCCCCACACCAACAGTCAACAAGATATGCAAAAAGCACCAGCAGCACAGAGATGAGAAAGATGTGTCCAAAAAAAGCTTCCCTGTCTGTCTCCTGCACAGTGGACCCGGCAGATCTTTGCTGGTTTTGAAGCCCTAAAAGGAGTTCTCTGTGTTCTGGTACTGCTTGAGCCTCCAACAAAGGAGATGAAAAGGAGAAATAAAACATCTGAGCAGCCCAATCTGGTCTGAACTGCATGCATTCATTACAGCAAAGACAGATTTCTTCTGGTTCCTCCTCCGTATCCTCCTCCTCAGTGGCGGCAGCGAGAAGCTTGACACTCCAATTACAGGATATTCATATGAAACAGAGAAGAAGGACAGCTAGTTGGTGGCAGACATTTAGGATATGGCATCCAAGGCTTCATGCAGCCAGCAGAAACCTGAAGGAACAGATTGAAACTACTTTAATGGCCCAGCTCCTCACAATGCTTTGTTATAGACTTAGCTCTAAGCCATCAGTGTTACCCACGACTTAAATCAGTGTCCAAATGTACTCACTTCACCAAAGCTATTGCAAAATGGGACCAGTGTTCTGGAGACTGGAAGGGGCCCTGTTTGTGGGGCTGCTGTTGAAGTGTAAAGCATTGGGAAATGCTTTCTTCATGTTTTTTTTTCACTCCAGGTTTGCCATTTGGCTGTACCTCATCTCCGAGTCCCTCAGCACAGGGTTTCAGGCCAGGAGTGGATGCTCACTCTACTCATTTACAAAACCATGTGGATAAAATCCATTCAAAGGCTTGTGCAAAAGCATTTGATGTTTGTGGCTCAGAGACTGCTTTTTCCTTTCAAACTTGAGAAAAGTTTTTGTCTTTTTTTGCCTCCAATGGAAATGGTAATGCAGGCTAAGAAAAATGTCATTAATAATACAAACTGGGGGCCTTTGGGAGGAAATTTTAGTTTTGAAAAGTGACTACTCTGCATGAATATGTCATGCCATCAGAAGTTTAGCTGCATTGTCTTGACTCTTCACATATGTATACATTTCTCTTCTGCCAGACATGGTCTGTAGCATTATTTAAATAGGGTATAATTATAGATGCCTACTTAAATTACAAGAAATAAATAGAAATTCATCTATTCAATAAGCATCTTCCTAGGAAAAATGTTTTCCTTCAGATATTGGTTTTCTTAAGGGTTTTTTCTCTCTATTTTTAATTTAAAGCTACTTCTCTTATGTTTTATTCACTTGTTTTCATTAGGTAAAGGAATGCCTTGGCATGAAAACCTGTCCTGAATCCACTGCCTGCTTGACAGATAGATATAAAGACTTGAAACATGAGAGGAAAAGCAGATGGTTGCAAGGGGAAAAAGAAACCCTTAAACAAAAGAAAGGAATTAAACCTAGCATAGGCACATGTATTAATACTTTGTGAGTGCCATTGCATATGCTGGTAAGACTGACAGACCTTGACAATGGATCTGTACCACCTTCTAAAAAGGCAGAACCCTCCTTTTTATCTCCAGATTGATCCTGACCAGTTTGTTGCAAGCAGCTACTGCTTGAATTTCAAATACTGAGTGCTGGTGTTTGCGATTGGTCCCGCAGTGTAAATCACATGCTAATGTTTCTCTGTCTTGACTGGATGAGAATAAACATAATAATCAGGAAGAGGCCTTGAAGAAGCCACTGTGGCTTTAAATCTCTCAGGGAGCAGCAGCAGTTTAGGGAAAAGTGACTGATAAAGAGGATTAGGGAGTTCTAGAAAATTTAAAGCCCGTTCCTTTCTGGCCCACACAGGCTCTGCCTAAGGCGTCATTGCTAGGAAAATTAGGCTGCTGTGAAATTTATTGCCAGGGTGCAGAATTTACATTTCAATTTCTCCTGTCACAGCTTGGGCTGTGGTCAGATCCCCTCTGCCTGCTTCCCCAGCTGCTGCACCCTGCACCCCTCACCCTGGCAAAGGCTCTGGCCCCCGCTTCTCCCACGCTCTTTGCAGGGCTGGAGACAACTGCAAAGCCCTTTTCCGAAAATTTGAGGAGAGCAAGGCTGGCCAGGAAGCATTGCAGAGGATGGCTGCTGCTGCTTTTCACCATATTGTTGCCCTCATGGCCAAACAAGGGCTTATATTCTCTCCCCTACAGAAATTCAATGGAGTTGAATGTTTGCGTTGCCAATGAACTGGTCTCAGGGATTACCTATGAAGAGCTAGTCACAAGCCAAGGCAGGTGATGACTGTCTCTAGATTTGAGGGAAAGGACCTATAATCCTCTTCTATGGATCTGTGGGGCTCTGCTGGGCTCCACAATGAAGAATGGCTCAGGTGATACCAAAATGCTTGCATCCTGTGGGGAGGGACAGGGGGACCAGCAAGTCCTGAAGGCATCATCTGAGAAACTGAAAAAGAAAAAGAAAATTAAATAGAACACTTGGAGGGAGAGAGAAAAGAAATAGTGAGAAATGGCAGAGTGCAAAATAATAAGATTGCTGAAATAAATCAATTCTGGAGAGTATTTGGTTGAACTTTTTAACAGGGTGCTCACTGCCCCTTTGTGGTCTATGCTATTCTCCTTGTCGAAGAGGTCACTAGCTGGAAGGTTTGCAGAAATTATGATCATTATCTGGATATTCATAAACATCCACTACACTGCCAATCACAGGACAGAAACAGGCTGTATCACCTCTGGGTCTGAATGGAATTAGCAAAGAAAGCTCGAAATCAACAATGTGTTCCTTTGTGGCAAAGTCTAAATCCTAACACTGATGTCATGACTAGCTGAAATTATGTCTAAATTCGAGAGGGGAAAAAAAGCCCAACTTCCTCAGAGCTGTTTTGCAACTGTAAATGAGGCATAATTGTATCACCTAGGAACAATGATAAACTGTTATTAGCATTTGAGTTGTGTTTCCCCGTAGAAATCCAGGAGGGCTTTATACCCTGGATTAAGGGTCCCTCCTGACACTTGAATAGGAAGTGCATATGGAAATGGAATTGTCCAGCGTGTCACCACCTTGAGGTGAAGGATAGCCTGAGGTGCAAGGGTGGAGAATAAACGTTACTGCAAGAAAAGCTGCTGAATTTCCTTTTGAGAGACTGATAATCCCACAGGCTTCTGCAGAAGCAGCTTTTGATAATCATTGCTGATGATATTAGAGGACATCTCTGGAGTCTGTCCTTTAAAAAATGTTTCCCCAGTGCTACTTGAAAACATATGGGTTGGGAACTGAAGTGAAAAACTGATGTTTTACTAACTCTCTTGGCATGATGGAAGCTTAGAAAATGATGTGCCTGATACTGGGGATGCATTTTTAACAGTAAATGAAACCAGACTGCATAAAATTTCAAAATACTAGACCAATAAATGAGAAAAGAAGTTGGAACAAGAAAAAGAGCCTGGTTTAAGAACCAAATGAGAAAAGATGGATCAGACCTAGAGCTGGGGTGAATTGAAGCAGCTCCACTAGCTTTAGTGGGTCTATTCTGAGTTGCATGGACTCAGAGAAGATCTAGATGTACACTGGCAGTTTATATACAGGGTTGGAGTAAACCAGGTCATTTTCAAGTGCAGCAACATCCTGAGTGCTTTATCAAGTAATAGGATGGGCAAGCAATTTGGAAGGTAACAAATCTGAGGGGAAAAGAGCAGAGAGACGGAGTCAGTGCCAGTGTATTTTCCTAACTCCAGTTACTGCCCCAGTAATGCCTGGCTTCAAAGGAGGCACATCTCCATGGGTTACTGTTAGCTATCAGGAAAAGACAAAAGGACAAAGAGAGGAAAGAGGAAGGCTTCGTGTCCTAGCTGACCAGGCTTTATCAGTCTGGTATCTTGGGAAACTGGCCTATAGGTACATTATTTAAAACAGAACAGAACACATGCTCTTGTTCCAGTGGCTCTTCTCTGGACAACTTAAATTTCTTTTTTGTTGTTGTTTCTTTATGTTGTCTGTTTCCAAACATGCACTATCCTCCAGAAGATGCTTTATACCAGAACAAGTGTGCTCTGTGCTTGAGTTGGATTAGGTTACTTTCACTGGTTTAGCAGGGTATTTTAAAAAATAAAATTAAAAAGTGTTACTCTGCTACTGCTTCAGAGGATACATCAGGCAAACTGCTGACCTTAAACAAGGTAGAAAACTTCACTTTTCAGCTCCACAATCTGCGAAAAATCTAATACATTTTGATTGCTGCAGAAGAACTTTTTTTACATTTTGATAAAGTGTAGAATCTCTTGACTGGGCTTGTGGATTTGAGCTCCCCCTAGAAATTACTGATTTTGTAAATTTACTGAAGTAAAAAAGCATCCCATTTCAGTGCCTTCCCCTCTACTTCTCTGTCACTTTTAGTCATCATGCACATACCCACAGGAAAAGTCAGATGACCAACAGAATTTTTGACAGACAGGTGCTACAAAATTCCTGGCAAACTTCACGAGGTTTTGGTGTGCTCTTAAGAAAAAAGTAAACTCTGCTGAGGTTGGCATCCTCCTGCACCAGAACAGACAAGCTCTCAGTCTTGCTCGTTTTCTGTAAATAGGTCAGATATTTTGACCCCTAGAAAAGATTTTTTAAATGTCAGAACTTACATTTTTGCTCTATGGTGGCTATAGTGTCTGTTGAAGCTGTGAGGTTCTGCAGCACCCTAAAGAAATGTTAAATCCTAAAGACAGCTTTCGTCCTTAGCCACAATCAGTTAACACAATCTATTTTTCAGTTTTCCCGGGCCCTCTTTACACTCTCTAGCTAGTAGCTTAACCTCTTTTCCAAAAACCAACATAGCTAAAAAACACTTAATATCACTCTCAGTTCTTATAGAAACCTATCTATAGGATAATTTTGCATTTGTCTACACAAAGAAGTTTTATTTCAGTGACTTGAGGTGCTAGGGTTTTTCTGGATGTGACTCAAGACATGATTTTCAATTGAAATAAGCTTTTATCCTTTTTCCAAGAGAAAGATTGTGTTATGAGAAAATTCAAATTATTTTATTCTAGAAGCTGTCTAATTAAATTGAACAATAAAAATTGTTATCTTTTATGACCGCCAAGCAATTAAGTGACCTGGTGATAGGGAATTAAGTCAGTCTTCTTCCTCTGAAATGACAGCTGAAATAGGAGAGGCGCTGCTCTTTGTCTACCGCGTGCGTGCTGGAGAGGAGGCAGAGGGGGAAGGATGGAATGGAATAATACACAGTCAGAAAAATCCTATCCCTGTTGCAACTGCAGAATTGTTTCCCATTAACTTTCTTAAAGGCAGAATTTTCCTCATTGTGTCTCATCTTCTAGGATAGCCTCAAAAACAAACAAACAAACAAGAAAAAGACCCAACAAACCTCCTTGCATCTACCACAATTTATATTATTCCCCAAACTATTAATCTAAAATGCTCATTGAGTAGATTGTGGTGCCTTTCTCTTTCTTTTTTCTTTGATATCTCTTGGTGTAAATGACAGTATAGGAGGAAAAGTCCATGCTAACTTATTGTAGGTGTACGCCAATTAACTTGCAATTCCAAAATGACACAGTGGGAAGTGGACTGGGGACACTGAGTTTAAAAACAGAAACATCTAAAGTACCAGAGCTGTGGTAAATTCACCAGTATTACAGACCACAGCCTCTCCACCAAAGACATGAGATTCAGACTCGGGGCCTGGTGACAATGTGGCTGAATAAAAAGTTTTCCCTTTTACATCTCTACAATTATCTTAATTATAGGAACTTAATTCAACTGGCATACAGTTGCTTTCATTCAGTGATCAAAGCATTCAAGGTGACACAATCCAAGATGAAAAAGGGACATGCATAGAGAAATTAGTGATTCTGTTTGGGACATTATATTGGTGTGACTATTTTTTTAGAAGAATTATGCCCCATCTAATGATTTTTCCAGGTCATCTAATCCTTGGGTGGCTGTTGATTATACAGCACTGTGTGATAGGACCATTGTGTATTAAACATCAGTGAGTGCTTGCCTATCTGATAAAAGTATATACAAAAATCAATTCTGTACAAATTATCTCAATAAATTGGCCAAAAGCTTGTAAGATGTAACAAAAGGATTTTTTAAAAAGCATTTATTTTGGTGTCACTTACAAGTTAGGGTAAGATATTTGTCACAAGATATCTCATTGCACGGTGGCTTTGTTTCCTTCTCCCCAAACTGCCATAACTGTGATCTTCCACTGGACACCCTTTGGTAAGGAAAAAATATCATTACCAACTGCCCCTTGTTATATGGCAGTGTCCATCTGGAACAAAGGTCCTGTCAGCCTGCATAAATTTGGTCTAACTAATAATTACTGTAATTAATTAACCTCTATGAGTGGAAAAATATGAAAACAAGATAAATAACGAGATAGTTTCATGCCGAATATGTTTCTACAGCAGCTAAATACTGTGTTTTCATACCACAGTTGTAAAAGTTCCTGGGTTTGTAGTTTTCCTTGTTGATGGTGGCATTAATAATTTCCAACAGTGACAGATTTCAGAGTGTCAAAAGAATTAGGGCTGTAGCGTCAGAAAATAGGAACATAAGCCACGCAGCACAAATGCAGAGCTTTTAAAATGTGTTTAGATTTTAAATCCTTTTAAGGGATAGCATTGCAGGCTTCAAGTGCCCTTGCAAATCATTAATGATAATATGAAATCCCAGCAGAATTATAGCAGCTATTTCACCGTGAACTTGGCCATCCAACCATGTAAAAAGAGTCCTTTCCACCTCTGAGTCATTACTCATTACAAAAAAAGCCCATCATCTTTCCACCAATCTAGCAGGGAAGCTGGAGAGACAAAAACTAGAAGAGTGATCCATACTGGCTGTGTATCTTAACAAAAAGAAAGACTGGACAAATTCACACAAGAAAAATTCTTCAAGTACTATCAAATGCCTCAAGAAGTTGGTGAGATGCAAGTAGCTGCAATCTGGAAAAGTCCTTGGAGGGAGGATCTCTGTGTGTTTCATAGGCATCCATTATTGGCTGCTCTCAATTTCTTTTAGAATTTTGTTCTAGACAGCAACTTTGGGGGGAATTTGTAATTATTGGTCTATAATTAGATACTGTAATTTTGCCAGAGGGCCAAAAGTTGCAATAAATCAGCTTTAATACTATCTGTTGTCTCCAAACATGGAGAAGGGCCATGAAGTCAGTAGAGGAACAGATAATATAGTTATATTAGAATACATTATTATCTAAAATGTTGCCTATTGACAGTTTAATTTTTATTGCATGGCAAAGGTTAACATCTTTAGGTAGTTCAAAGGACCCAAAGGGTAAAAAATTACCAAGAATTCATCTACTCAGCATAGATATGAAACTATCAGAAAAGACAGTCAGTGTTGTGCTAGCACACTCTGATCTAGATGATAGATTTGATTTGGCAAAAATTTGGCTGTTATTAATGGTAGACAGACACTGAGGGCTGAAAAAAGGTGCCAGCTTATTATTCTGCAGCCGAAATGTAGCTCTCGGTAACAAGATTCATGAGTCTCAGATTCCTGCTGGAAACTGAGCTGTGATTCATTTTGGGAAACTGCAAGAATATTTTTATTTCAGGTTATCTTACTGTTTTACCTAGAAATAATCCACCCAGACTTCTTTTCAATTAAATAGAGGGAAAAAAATTGATTGAAGATAAGAATCAATAAAGAGAAAAAAATGGGACATTCTTCCACAGCTTTTTCTTACAGGTACAGATGGCTCTTATGGGCATCGGACTTGATCCAGTCTGTGCTGGATCCTTCAGGACAATTTAATCTCAGAGGAGAGTGAACCTACCCCCTTACCTAGTGATGATTAGTGAGCAAACTATTTCACTAGAACTGCAGTACATTTGCTTTTGATTGGGATTAATTAAAGCATTTTGGGTACGTTTTAGACAACCCTCATGTTCTAGATCTGAGATAATCTTGATGTCTTCCACATGATGGGAAAAGAGCAAAAGATAGACCACACCAGAAAATCAGTTCCAATACTGTGAGTTTTCAGATAACGGTGGTCTGTCATTTTGGCCCTAAAGTTTGATTCTGACTAGGCTGATCTTCTATCATGTCATCACTATTTAGTGTTTTATTCTTCATAAGGTTCAGTGATATTCCATCACTGCCCATTCCCCAGCTTGGTTCTGCACTCTGCAGAAGAGTGCTTCAAGTCCACCACCATTTAAATATACTGAAGATTCCTCTTCTTATGGGATGAGAAGTGGTGGCTAGAAATATCCAGCTGACCTTCTCTTTTGCCTTTCTCACTTCTCATTGAATTCCTTTTCTGCATTGGTCTGACAGAGCCCGAGATAGAAGCACTTCGGGCCACATTGCAAGACCCATCTATTATTATGCCTTTTACTAGAAAGACTGATTTGAAGGGGCATGAAGTTTTGTGAGGCTTCTGAAGTGTTGAATTGACTTTTCTGTCACTTTTGCTTTAAAACATTTTAGTTTCCATGAGTTACAGCAGTGATGGAGATACCCTTATAGTCTATGATAGGCAGATTCTATAAATAGCATGTTAAAGAAATTGAAATATTTTTTTAAAACTAACAATCATTCAAAAGTTTTTTAAAAACAGACAATATATGTAATAACAAAAAGCCTACTGCAATTTTCTTTTTGGTGAAAGATATGTAGTAAGAAGGGAAACTATGCAGTTTAATTTTCTCCTTGGTATTAGCTCTCATAGTATTTGCCAGTAATGGCAACATTATAATTTGTAGAATTAATTAATGATCTGGCATCTGATTTTGATTCATTACTGCTTAAGCCAGCTAAGTCTCAATTATCCTCTGGACTATTTATTCCTTAACAAGCTTTTAGCTAATGTGATTTTAAAAATATGAAAATAGGTTTTAACTTGCCTTTAAGAACGCAGCAATATTTTAACACTCCTCTGTAAAATAAAGGAACCTTCATATTTCTTATTCTATTATAGTTACATTCAAAATTAGACTAGGGGATTTGCAATGTATTCACTAAATATATATTATATTCATATGTACCTGGAACCTGACTTCAATTTAGTCTTGATTAAAAAATGTACTGAATTGGAAAGTGTGTAATAAAGGATGCCTAAATCATACTGACCCAGAATATCTCACTCAGTCAGACAGTTAGCAAATAAGTGCACAAGCAAGCAGATGATACAAGAATTCAAAATTAATTCTATTCTCAGAGGATGCATAGATGAGGAGATAGCATCTGATTCTATCTGCAGAGGTGTAAATCCAGAGTAACACCTTGGCTAAAGTCTCCTTACCCTGAACTTGATTGCTTATCCTGCAAATGATCAGAATTGGACTCTCCTGTGCCCAAGGCTAGGTTAAAGTAGCTGAAATATCTATTTCTACTTCATAACATTTTTGTGATGCAACTAAATGTATCTAACAGTTTCCAGGTGTTTATTATTTATAACTATTTCATTTACCAGATGTAAGGACTTCTGGTATTTTCTCCAAATTACTGATATTTTTAAAAGTTCAATCACCACATCGTTTAGGAAAGTCTGCCCAATGCAGTTGTGACTTGCATTGCAATTGTGTCATGATAGGGGGCATTCAAAAACTGCATACCTTTGATTTGGGATTGTCAGGCACCACTTCAGAGCTGAGTTGAACTGATCTTGAGAAGATGCTTCTATTGCTGGGCTCTGACATGATGGTCCTGCCTGTCATCGCTGCACCTTGTCCTTGCTCATACCAAAGCTGAAATGCATAATTAAAAAGATGGGTAAATAAGTGAATTATGTGTGTTTTAACCAAATAATTATAGTTAATTACTTTAGTTATTGAGATTTGTTTTCAAAGTACCTTCTGAAAAATTTCAGACGTTATGCAAACAGTAGAAAATACCATTTTCTAAGCTATCAGTGTTGCAGTACATGAAAAAAACCATATTCTCCTGAAACTGTGCTTCCTTCTCCTATGAAGTCATTCAGTGGCTTCCCAATACTTTCATGTCAATGTAATACCATTGGTGTCAATGTGTTTTTTCTTAGTTCATACTGCTGGGAAGCTAGAGCCTTCCCCGCCCTTCTCATCAAAAAACACCTGAGATAAACATCCAATAATATCTTCCCATTTTCAGATCATTAAGTCTGGCTCCTTTCCTTCCAAGATGGGAAGTCAGTCCCAGCTTTTAGTGCGTGAGCTGTAATGCCAGCTCCCTCGAAACCCAAGGACTCCTCAGCTCAGCCAGTTCCCACATGGCTATCCCAAAACTACTGAGCAGCGGGACTGCCGTCTATGGGTTTAAAAATCAAAACCTTTATACTGAGTTAAATCCTCTGGCCCACTGAATCCATGCTGCAATGCTCCAGGGATACCAGGCAGCTTATAAAAAAAATAAATCCAGCTTATGTGGCCAGCGCAGAATTCCTGGGTGGTCACAAAACCAGCTACCAGAGGCAGAGACAACAAACAAAGGAATCAATCTCCAGTTAGTGCTGCACGAGGAAAAGTCCAAGATACCTGCGTTGTTATGGCAAGAGTTCATTTGGGCTAAGAGGTAAACAGAGACGGCTGAGCTTGATCTCTGAAGCTGGGGCTGGACGGCTGGAAGCACCAGCTTTCTCAATTGCTTAGAGTAAAGGATTGAGTTGATAAATCAGAGCAGCCCTGATCGCTTTTAATCAACTGAATGAGGAGGAAGGAGGGGAGGTGGAGGCTTGGGAAGAAAAATATGTAAAGCTTAAAAAGTTCCAGCTGCTGTTCTCTAATGGAGTCTCGTTCCTCATGAACGGTGGAATGGTTAGGCCACCTGGTGGCAAATAGCAAACCAACAACCTTTGCAATTTCCAAGCTACAATAAATGTCCAAAGGATCAGAGAGCTCTGGGAACTGTCAAAGGCTGGGAGCTTTTCACACCCTGGTGACTGCTATGCAGCCACTGCTGGGAGACAGCAGCCAGCAAAGGCTGCCACCAGCCATTCCACAGGGGCAACACAGAACAGCTGACCTTGTGTCCGGCCAATTTCTGCTAGACAGCTGCCTCCATCAGCAGATCTTCCACCACAGCCAGCCTCTCCTTCACCTCAGGACGGAGGCAAAGGAGAAAGCAGCCCAGGAGAAAGGAGCTGAACTTAGCTTGTACCTTGTGAAGAAGTAGTCAATGGCTCAGTGTTCCAGTGCACACTGGTGATAAGTGGTGTCCTTCAAGGGTCCATACTGGGACCAGTACTGTTTGAAAGCTTCATCAGCAACAATTACAGAAGGGTTTGAGTGCACCCTCAGCAAATTTGCCAATGACACCACACTCGGTGCTGTGGCTGACACACCTGAAGGACAAGATGCCATCCACATGGATCTTGACAAGTTTGACAAGTGGACACATGGGAATCTCACCTGATTTAGCAAGACCAAGTGCACTTAGATCAGGGCACCTCCTGGTATCAACACAGGCTGAGGGATGAACAGATTGAGAGCAGCCCTGCCGAGAAGGACTTGGTGCTGTTGGATGAAAAGCTGAACATAACCCAGCAATGTGAACTCACAGCCCAGAAAGCCAAATGTGTCCTGGGCTGCATCCAGAGCAGTATGGCCAGTGGGGTTAGGGAGGGCATTCTGTCACTGTGCCCTTCTCTGGTGAGACCCCACCTGGAGTGCTGCGTCCAGCTCTGGAGTAAAGACATGGACCTGTTGGGCTGAGCTCAGCGAGGGAGATAAAAATTATCAGAATGCTGGAACATCTCTCATACAAAGAAAGGCCGAGAGTAGGGATTGTTCAGCCTGTAGAAGAGAAGGCTCTGTGTAGACCTTGCTGTGGCTCTTGAGTACTTAAAGCAGCCCTATAAAAGGCTGGGGATAAACTTCTGACCAAAGTCTGTTGTGACAGGATAAGCGGTAACAGTTTTAAACTAAAAGACAGTAGATTTATACTAGCTATAAGGAGGAAGTGTTTTACAATGAGGCTGGTAAAACACTGGAACAGGTTGCCCAGAGAGATGATGGATGCTCCTTTCCTGGAAACACTTAAGCTCAGGTTGGACCAGGCTTTGAGCAACCTGATCCAGGAGAACATGTCCTCACTCATTTCAGAGAGTTGGATTAGATGACCTTTAAAGATAACCTTCCAACACAAATCATTCAATGATTCTATGATTCTAAGTAGGAGCCTGACATGATGTTTGTTAAGAGTCTGAATGAGGAGTCTGTCCCTACGTGTAGCATCAGGTCTATGCAGGTAAATCAAAGGAGGATCATGTGAAATGCTGCCATTATACATTTTCAGAGGGCTGTGCAGCCCTTCAGAAAGGCCTTGGCAACTTGGAGAGATGGACAGAGAAGAAGCATCGGAAATTCAACAAAGGCAGGGTCTTGCACTTGGAAAATAATAACCCCATACACCTGAACAGGCTGGGGGTTGATCTGATGGGAAGCAGCTCTGCAGAGAAAGACCTGGAGAATAAACTGTCCATGAGCCAGCAGTGTCCTTGTGGCCAGGAAGGCCATTGGCATCCTGGGGTGCATTGGGAAGAGCATTGCCAGCTGGCCAAGGGATGTGATCCTGCCCCTCTGCTCAGCCCTGGTGAGGCACATCTGGAGTGCTGGGTCCAGTTCTGGGCTGCTCAGCACAAGAGGGACATGGAGCTCCTGGGGTGGGTCCAGCAGAGGCCACAAGGGCGATGAGGGGACTGGAGCATCTCTCAGAAGGAAAGGCTGAGGGAGCTGGGTCTGTTCAGCCTCGAGAAGAGACAACACAGAAGGAAACTCAGAGTTTATAAGCATCTGAAGGGAGGGTGTCAAGGGGATGGAGCCAGGCTCTGCTCAGCGATGCTCAGCAACAGGACAAGAGGCAAGAGGTAGAGACCAAGGCACAGAAAGTTCCACCTGAGCATGAGGAAGAACTTTTTTACTGTGCAGGTGACTGAGCACTGGAATAGATTGCCCAAAGAGATTGTGGAGTCTCCCTCAGTGGAGATCCTCAAGACCTGTCGGGATGCAATCCTGTGATGTTTGCTCTAGGATGACCCTGCTTGAGCAGGGAGGCTGGACCAGATGAGTCACTGGGGTGCCTTTCAGCCTGACCTATTCAGTGATTCTGTTATCTGGAATTCATATTTTAACAAATATGCTACAATATAGTTTTCATTTCTGTCTGTAAATTGTTTCTTCCAGCAAATCTACTCACCTGAAGTATTGCAAAGTATCGAACATAAAAAGGGAGTACATGGAATATGCCAAACGTGTTGAAGGTTTCTTCTCCAGAAGCAGTTCTAAGTACTCATGTTTAATATCCAATAATTTACTGAGCTGGACAGTGGTTTACTTCTAGAGGGCATTCACAGATGGGTTCAGTACAGGAAAAAAATATATAAATTAAAATCTGTTGGAAAACGTAATAATTCTTAAATAAAGAACTGTCAGTTGTTTTCTCCAGTTTTGTCCACTGTACTTTTAGTAAAAGCCTAGTGAAAACAAGTGTGCAAGTCCAGCAGCTGCTGCTCTACTGAGCATTGCTTCTAGCTGCTCTCTGCTGTTCTTCCCTCATTCCTTCACCACATTCTCTGACAGTTGAAAACTCACCAGACTTGTGACTCACATTTTAATCTTATCCAAGTCACAATGTTTATTTCACAGGATGTCCAATTAAACGTCAATTCAATCTGCTTTGGAGTTGTTTCCTTCCCCTCTGGTGATTAGTATAACCTGAATAACATAGGAAATACAGAAAAAAAAGGGCAGTAAACAACTCCAGTGACATCAAGAAGCCAAGCTGAAACTTTTCCCACAGAAGATAAAGGAGGAAGGTGATGCATAAGAATGTTAACATGGGTCATACTTTCTAATGTTCTGACTGTGAAGAAAGGAAGGGAAAATTATGCTACCTTAATGGGTATTTATAGTTATTTATAGTTATTTATAGTTATGGGCCTCTTTTAAGCCTGGGAAAACATGAGTAGGTGTGGGGCTGTGCAAGCCACACAAAGTGAGATAAAGTCTCTGTCCACATTTTCCCTGAGCTTTGAAGTGCCCACTGTTGCCCTTCATGGAAGCCAGTGTGAATACACCACTTCCCTGCATCCTGCCTCCAATGCAGGTATTGAAGCTCTGGGGTCTCAAAGTAAAGATGCAGACCCCCACCCGCCACGTGCTGCACACTACTGTCCAGAAGCCCTAAAAAATTACCATCCATCAGCTCACTGATTGACTGAAGGGGAATCTTACCATGACAGAGACTTGCACACTTTCTCAGGGCTGTCTTTTCATCTTCATTCATGCATGTCAAGTGCCACATGATGCACATAAATGTGATTCTATTTGTTGTCCGCTCCAGAAGGAGCCTTCTGCAGCATACCAGGCTTACACTGGAGGCTTGGAAATGGAGGTAGGGCTCTGCATAAAACAAGGGGCTGCTTTTCAAAATAAGAGAGAAAACTGAACTAAGCTTTCAAATGTTACCTAGTCTTTGAAAAGCCACCAATGGAAAACTTCTTGGGAAACACCAAATTTTGGTGAATCTGTGCAAGAATGATGCTCAGAGTCATCTTTCTTCCCAACTTGTCCAGCTTCTAAGTCAATGCCAGCTGGGGGTTGAGTATCACCAGTTACTCAGGGGAAATACCCTGGTTTCAGGATGAACCTTTGCTCACTGGAGGACATTTAACATAAATGCAAGCATGCACAACTCTATTGGAGAGATCTCCTCCCAGCACAAGTGTTCAAACCAAAAAGTGCTGCTGGTTCCTCCCTCTACAGAAGCTTCCTCTGTTAGCTCCCAAGGAGAAGCCATGCTGTGTCTCTGGCTTTTCTGTGTGTGCACCAGGACAAACTGTGAGCAGGGACTCCCGGGGGTAGCTGAGGGGTGCTGGGGGTCCTGCAGATGAAAGCAAAACTGTGCCAAGGATCCCAAGTCCATGGGCACATTGCGGGGCAGCTCTCTCAAGAAGCCAGATGTTCTCTCCAGCTTGCAAAGGGAGCAGTTTTGTGACTCAGGGACAAATATTTCCATTTGAGCTCCTGCTGTGATAGTGCTCATTACTCTGAGCTGTGTCTAAGTGGCAATACAAGTTGCTCCTCACAAAACATGCCCTGTGACTGCCCAATTTTTTTTTTTTAACCTATGAGAGGTTCGGCACTTGGCTTTTTTTGGCAATAACATTGTAAAGTTCCTTCCAAAGAAATTTTCAGTGTGCCTTGCTGGGACTTTCTAAAAAATATAGATTAATTGTGATAATTAAATTTCCCTCTAAGTGATTTCTTTGATAAATGGGTCTAGTTAGGACTTTCAATTAAGCACCAAGCCCTGCTGTGAAGTCAGACTAAGCTTCATGTTGCAGGCATTTATTGCCTCATTTACACAGAGACAATTTGAATTATTTTACATTACATTGTTTTCTTTATCTGTCTTTTTTTATACAGGTATTAGAATTCCTATTAACCCTTCTAGCAGGGAGCCAATTAAAAAGGTATGGTCAAGCAACTTTTAATTATTTTGTTATAGTTTAAATAAGCCTCCTGGAAGCAGGGCACTTAAAATCTTTCTCTTGTCCATACTGCAATGTATAAACCTATTGGTTTGTTACTGTACAGATTCTCAGTCTCCACGTGATTAAAAAAAATGAAAGTAATATGAAGTGGGGAAGAATAGACAACTATCACAATGTTTTGATGAATGGTAGTAATATGCAACAATCCTGGGAACAGAAGCTTTTATGTTTTTGCATTGTCCAAAATTGTGAGTAAATGGTAACCACAGCTTGAAGAATTTCAGTTACCAGGTGTGCACTCCACCTTTAAGGTCTGTGTTTTAAGTTATATCCATGCACTCAAGCAGCATGGTCATTTTGAAAGTGGATTGAAGTATTTAAGATACACAATTTCTACTTTTTATTATGCAGTTGGGACTATTTGCTTGTTTTTCTAGTCACTGGTACTGATGGCTACAGAAAAAACATCCATGTACTGTCAATCACTGCTGTTAACCATGAAGAATGAAAGGTTGACTGATTTAACAAAATCAAAACCCCAAACTGAACCAAAAGAAGGTGTATTAAAAAAAAAAAAGAGCAAAATGCACATCTATACACAGGATTCACTGTCATTGATAATAAAGAAGTCTACCAGCCTTAGAAAATGATTTTAAATTTTTATGAGTTTTCTGTAAAGCCATCCACAGCTGTGCTAGCTAAGATGAAATTACAAGGTTTAACAACTGGTGTGTTTAACATATAAATCAGAAACTAATTGTCTGACATTAGGAAAAAATGTGTTTCCTCTTCTCCCACACTACCCAACAAAATAATATTTCTGGTTTTTTTTATATATGTAGCATGTTGGAATCTATACAATGAGACTATATACATTTCTGAATACACTTTTGAGCTTGGTTTTGATACAACCAGTGAATTGGCATGCTTCTCAAATGACAGTCAGAGGCACATTTTAATTTGTATCAAACTGAACTTTTTCTGGGAAGCAGAATATTTCCAGGGAATCTCCACAATCTACAGAAATTATTCTGTCTGTCCATATATGAATTTAATCACAGTCAGATCTCATATCATCTATACGATGCCATAAATGAGTTGTGACTACTCAGAGTTTAAATAATTGATAGAAATTTCAATGCAATTAATGTAAACAAAGGAAACTGACTCACTGATGAGAAATTAGGGTCTGTAGATTATTAAGGGCTGACAGTAAACCCAAATGTCAGCTCCCATCCCCTTTCTTTTCTTCAACATAAACCACCAAACCCCATGCTTCTAATGCAGATTTGTTCTGCTCTGGCATATCTAATTTCTTAAACTGGGAAGACAAAGATTAATGATACCAAATAATATGTGTACATTTTAAAAATCCAAATGCTAGTTTGAATGAAAGTTTAAATAGGAACACTGTGTGGTTAATATTTATCTAGCATCCTCTGTCTTTGAGGCACATTTCATCATATAAGACTGTGCTGTAAAAGCAGTTCATGGGAATGATGTGTATGACTCCTTTTGCTAATGGGAGCTGGTTGCACAGAACAATCTAGCTGTTAGTGCTCTGAGGAGAAGGGAACTTGAATAGCAGGGGCTTGGAGAGCAAAATAAAAAGAAAGCTGCTAAGGGCATTTGAAAATACACTCGCTATTCTTTTCCCTCCTAAGCATTGCTGCAGTAAACAACAGCTTCAAGACTCCTCTTTAAATAAGTGACATGAAAATGAAAAGAGCACGACTTTGTATCAACAGCCATTCAAAATGCATCCAGGATCCCAAACTAACCTTGGGGATAGGAAAGGCTTGCAGGGGGAGGGTACTGCTAGGATGGTAGATTGGGCTTGTTTCTTTCTTTTCTGGCCAGTTTAAAGAAATTATCCCTTGTGGGAGCATTCTGCCCCAAAACCAGGGATGCTGTGTTTACCACGGGCAGTGTACTTAGGCCCAGATTTTAAAAATACAACTGCCTAAAATTAGACTCCCAAATCGATGTAAAGTGTTGAAGAAATGCCCTGGTTTTCAAAAGAATCAAACATCCACAGTCTCTAGGTCAAGGTCCTGACCCGGGAATGCAGATGAATATTCTCCCCAACCCCCTAGCCCGAGGCAACGTGATTGCTCAAGCATTTAAGGCTGAAGTGCTTAAGTGCTCCCGTAGGTAGGGGTTAGAGAACTTAAACATGGGGGGAGAATCGACTGGGAACCATCCACCCTTTTAGATCTTGGCCAGAGGGAAGTTTTTTCATTTGATTGGTTTGTTATCACTTTGCCTGAGTAGAATTTTCCCAACCAAGCCATAAGCAGCAAAGTGCTATTTAAACACATTGCAAACCTTGGTCCCAAACCATGCCCCCAAACCATGCCAGGACAATTTCCTTTGGGAGGTGGGCTACAAATACACAATTTGTTGTAGAGTTGTGTACAACGCCTACAGTTAAGTCAAATGTACACCATGTTGGAGAGCAGCTTCTTTCAAAGGCTAAGCTAACAGCAAACTCTTGCTGATGATTAGTCAGGACTGGAAGGACCTGGGATATTAAAAAAGGCCAACAAGCACTGTGTATCACATGGCCCTTTCCTAAATGCTGTGATGCAGATCTGTTAGTGGGTGAAAAGATGGCTCAAGGTACTGGACCATGACACAAAAAACTTGACTCAAGCCCCACTTCCAGAAGAAATAAATAGGACATTAGGCAAGTCCCTGACTATACACTTCTTAAATTGTAAAAGGGCAATGTACTTTTCTGCCTTTGGAGTGAAGGGAGACTAAAATCCATTAGTGATTGTGAGGTGCTCAGATACTAAATTCTTAAGTGCTGAGAAGCATCAGGAGAGGAATTTCCCAAAGAGATGTTATTGAACAGGTCTGTGCATGCTTTTTGGTACTATCTGTCATAATGTATGTCTTTATTCCTGATGTTTTATTTATCATAAAGTATTAAAGGCTGGGTTTCTTTACTATGGAGGATTGACTTGGAGGACCTCCATGGGGAAACAAAATGTTTTCCATGTTGTAAGACTAATAACATAAAGGGGGAAAGAAGAACCTTATGCTGCCATTTGATTGAGACAATAAATAAATGCTTTCATTTTGGCCCATACCATACCATCTAACTACTATGTTCTTATGCCTGTTCAGTCTCATTAACTGCCTTGCTTTTCACCTATTGTGTTTTCTTCTCCTTCCAATCCTAAAACTTCCTATCAGTTTTACTAGATATTGAAAAAAAAAACCAAAAACCAAAACCCACCCAACACAAAAAAATAACTGCTAAAATCACTGAGGTCATAACAAAAAACATTTTCATGCTTCTCAAGTTGAATGCCTCTGCAGGATGTCCCCATGACATCAACAGAAATGCCCTATTACTGTTTAATTGTCAAGTTCTGACTCTGTCTGTGAGTGACAGTAATAAGGACAATAAATGGAGCCAGCTTGCAGACATCAGGATCAGCTTAAAGCTGAGGAAAGATGGGCATGGGTCAGGAAAAGGAATTTAAAAGAGTGACTTAATGGAAGGTTAATGTTCTTCATCTAAGTCTGTATCTAAATGTCACACTTAAGATCTCACAGAAAGATAATTTTTCTCTATTTTCTGTTTTCCCATGCATTTCTGTTCTTTCAGGCATGTAACTTTTGATCATACTCTGGCAATCAACGGAAAACTAATGATTCTCTTAAGCCTTAGATCAGAGTAAGTGACAGAAGCTGCTTTGCTTTCAGGTCTTTAATAATTTGGGTCCTGTTTCTCAGTATGACACCTTCCTTGGACTGCTAGCTCTGCAGGGATCGGTGCCAACCAGCCAAGCACCCCCACCGATGGCTTTGCAATCCAGCATCTCATGCTACAGCTGCATCATGCTGTACATCCCATTACACAGCCTGGCTTCTCTTATGTTCATCAATAGTTGTTCCCTCTGGTCTTCTTGTCTACAACAGAATATCTTAATTTTCTCACTCAGTACTCTGAAAATGTATGGGGAACTTCCAGATCAAAAGACACCAAACATTGGGCTCTACTACCACCCTAAGCATAGCTCAGACTAAAATTCCACCTTTCTGTGGGTTTCATACAGTTCCTTTATACCCCACTTGATAATTGTTCTTTTTATCCAATACTTTGATACAGAATTAGCACTGAACTCTGATTTATTGCACTAAGTAACTCTTTTTTGTCAGCTCTTGGCTGGCATTGCAAACTACATGGGCTGGGGTCCTATGTTATACTGCTATTGAAGGTACTTTAACTCACTTTTGCACAATTTGGATTCAGATCTGATCCCAAAGATTGCTCACTTTATGATTTATATCAGCCTAAAGAGAGCTGTTTATGGAAAACTTTCCAGTTCAGAGCCATAGAGAATTCTTTTTGAATGTTTTGCAATACAACCATATCCCCTGCCTTCTCTAGCAAACTCTGGGCATTTCTGAAGGTTGGCAGAGCTCCAGAGCAGGCAGTAAAGTCAAACAGTATTTAAACTCATTTTTCTAATAAAACCAAATTCAAGTTATCATAGAATAATAACAATTCATTATATCTCCCTATCAATCATCAAAATACTTAAAAAATAGGGTTATGGCCCCTATATTAGTTAAAGTAAGAGATGCTCAATTAAAAAATTAAGAAACTCAGGCAAAGACACAGTTTCCTTCTGGTTATGAAAATAGTTGAGAATTAGAGTTTTGAAGTAGTTTCACAGCAACTAAAAAGGGCAAAAGGTGAGGTCTAAAGTACTTAAAATGTCTGTTTGTTTTTTTTTTTTTTCTCCTGACGTTTATAGCCCTCCTGTTTTATTTTTCAGAAACAAAAGCCTGTAAATTTTGCCTTCTCCTCCCCTGGCCTCTTCTAGAAAGAAATTACACGAAATTAAATGGTCGTCCTTGCATATGGTCTATTGCTCTTAAAAAAAAAAAAAAAAAAAAAAAAAAAGAGGAGGGGGGAGGAATTTGATTTGAGGCATTTTGGCCAACATTTAGAACGGAACACAGAACACTGTTCTGTTTCTGCCCTTTTCTCAGTTACCCACAAGACCTAAGCCACATTCATGCAATTTGTTCAGCCCACAGCCTGAAATCAATGAGGTCTATGCAAGAAGAGAGCACCTGCCACAGGCTGTTACTGTTTTTATTTATTTTCTGTACTATTGGACCACACAGGAACTCTAACAACAAATATTGTCTGGAACACTGTGTAAACATCGACCAAAATGATGGCCCTGTCCCAAAGTGGTTAAAACTAAACAGAGGACAAGAGACCACAGATGGATAGAAACAGAAGGAGAATAAAGGAAATGGATGCTCAGTGACAGCAGTATTACCTCACTAGGAGTCCAAGGGCTGTCAAAGCTTTTGTAGACCTCATGGCAAAGGAGACTTTTAACGAGATTCCAGAGAGCTACCAACAGAAATCTGAGAGTGTTTATGTGGGGTACCCTCCAAGTATGAGAGATACCACAGAGGAGAAAACAAGAATGGGCTTGCTTGGAGATGAACACGGGAGGATGGTAACTTCAAACAAAAGGAGACAAACCATTTTAAGATTTTAACAGCATTTAAACATGGCAGTTGTCTTCATTCCTGGCTGCCTTTAATAGTCACCCCCTTTTTTTGCCCCGACCAATCGTATTCACCCACATCCTCCTCCAAAAAGGAATGTAAGGACCACGCATGGCAGAGCTGGAAGTCTACTCACACAGGGCAGTTCCTGCCTCCTGACAATGAGAGATGATAGGTGGAGTCCCAGGGGACCCTGGAAATGAAGACAGGCAGCTTATGTTGATGTGAGATAGGGGAGGGGGAGGGGGTAGCACAGTGCTGCCAAGAGAAAAGTGACATGTTCAAAGAGACAGGCCAGCGAAATGATCTTTGAAGCAAGAGCAGCCACATGCAGTATGATTAGGGCAAAGGCAAGCCTGCATGTGTCAAGGCCAAAGAAAGGGAGGCTGCACCAACTCAGCTGCTAAATAATGTGAACTTAAGCAAGAATTTAGCTGCATGAAGAGCAAGAAAGATGATTTAAAAGCTAGAAGATTTAGGAATTGGAGATGGGGTGGTATAAGCAGCTGAAAGGCTTTACCTGTACATAAGAGAAGTCAGAGCCGATGCTCAGACATAGCCATGAGTGACAGACAGCATGGCACCCCGTGCACAAGCACAAGTGTAAGGAATGGCAGCAAGCAAGAAGTCGAGGTGTTTCCTCCCTCTCACCTCCTGTTCCACTTTTTCCTCTGCAGCTATTGAATACAGGCAACTACAGAGTAGATGCCTAGGATAAGCCAATAGTTCAGCAAATAATTTCAGTCCCATCAATAATTACTTTCTTATGTGGCCCAGTTCAATATACCCATGAGGTTATGTCTCTCATCTAACTCAGAAAAAATATGAATCCTTTCCTCCATGCTCAGTAATAAACTGCACAGCCCTTGTGCAGTTTTCTGCTGTACTCATGGAATAAGATTACCAGCAAGATTAAGGCCTCTGGTTGTGAGAAGGGAGATTTCACAGGATTAAATGTTATCCAGTCTACTTCTGAAACAGAGGATAGAATACAAGAAAGGACTATGAATTATATTAATGAAAATATCACAGACCATGGTGGTAGCAAAAGGGATAATGAAAGATCGAAATTTTAAATTATATTCATAAATAAAAAGCAACAGGGGAAAGTACTGCAGGGACTACAGTTGTCATCTGTTGCCAGAAGAGGGCACTCCCGGTCTTTTTTTTTTTTTTTTTTTTTTTTTTAATGACTTGAGAGATTTAAATCAAGATTTCCCTTGGTAGCATTTCCCAGGCATAAATCAAGCACAAATGAATAACCTTTGATTTATCGTTCCTAATGGAGATGTACATCATATTGGCGTGTCATCACATTTCAACATTGGCCATTATGATGCCAATCATATAGTAATTTTCTTCTGTGTCATAATCAGTGATGAAGATGTACGTTTCCATTCAGTACAATTAGATTTTCATGTTTCTTAATGGTAGCTGAGGGCATTAGGCAGAATACCTGCTTTTGCTCTAACTCTTTTGTACTCATATTTTTCTGAAATTGTACCCAAACCATTACCCAATCACCACTCTTCACTAGTTAAATGCCACCCCTGCTCATATGGGAAGGTGAGAAAGATTTAAACTATCATTCCAAGCTGCAGGGGAACAGCCATTAAAATCCTGGGAAACTACATGGTGTTGAAAAATACCTGGCCTTAATTATTTGAGTGTTTCTTAAGTATACTCCATGACATGGGCTTGGGCTTGTCACTAGTGACCCAACCCAGACCACAAACCGGTGCTCGGCTGGGCCCGATGTCCAGCTGGCCATGTCCAGGGGTATTGTTAGGAGCAAACCCTGAGAAAACCCAAACTACAGCTGTTGGCACTGAAACTGTTTTGTGAGTAGAGGCATCCTGCTGGTTGGTTGGATGAATGGATAGATGGATGGGTAAGATGTGTTACTGTCATTTAGAACAACTCCTGGCTCTCCTATAAGAAGCCAGTGTATGATGGGTTTGTACAACCTAAACAAGAGAAACTGAAGTCACAGCATCTTCAAAAGCACCTGAGCCTGTCTAAAAAATATCCCATTATACATCTGTAATGGATATTTTGCCAGTCAAACATTTTACTAAAAGGAAGCCTTAGTTTTTGTCACCTTCGCTCTCTGCCCAGATGCAGAGGGTGACGCTTGATCTCGGGGCAGACCAGTGCGCTGGGGCTGAGGACGGGGAAACTGCGCGGCATCGCTCCGGCCTTGTCACTCCACCGCGACATTCCCGAGCTCGCGAAGCGAGCAAGCACAGCGCAGCCCACGAGCAGGACGCCGTGCCTCGGAGCCAGGCGCTCCCGGCGCCCCAGCGCAGAGCCCGGGCGGGGCGCGGCACCGGGGCCCGCCGGTGGCCGCGGAGCGCTCGGATCAGCGGCATCCCCAGGGAGAGCTCCAATGTCAGCTGCTGCCGGCTGTGAGCGAAGGGGGCCCCGCTGCCCCGCACACCCGGGAATGCCGAGTGGAGCGGCCAGGGAAGATGGCTTCGGCTGCAGGGGCACTGCGGCAGGGGACGAGCGCTCCCGGCGCCGCCGGCAGGGGCAGGGATGAGGAGCCTCGGGGGGCGGCCCCGCCCGCGGGGCCGGAGTCGCGCCCGCGCCACTTCCGCCTGTCGAGCCGCCTCCCGCCTCCCCTCGGCAGCGCCCTCGGCTCCTCACAGGCCCTCCCGCGGCGGCGTTCGCGGCCGCCGGAGCTGCTCGGGGCGGAGGGATGAGCGCCGGGAGCCAGGGATGAGCGCCGGGAGCCAGGGGTGGGCGCCGGGAGCCAGGGATGAGCGCCGGGAGCCAGGGATGAGCGCCGGGAGCCAGGGATGAGCGCCGGGAGCCAGGGGTGGGCGCCGGGAGCCAGGGATGAGCGCCGGGAGCCAGGGATGAGCGGCGGGCCGGCGCGCCCTCTCGCGGCCGTGGCGGGGAGCGGCTGGGGGCCGCCGGGCCGGGCTCGCCCGCAGCCCGCAGCGCCGAGCCGCAGCCGCTCATTCCTCCTCCGAATGAAAGCTGAGCTGTCACCGTACCAACAGGAATTCTGTTACAAGCCTGACCTTGCCCCTGGCTGAACATGAGCCCGTGCGTGCCCAGGGGGCCAAGAAGGCCAAGGGCATCCTGGCCGGGATCAGCAATGGTGCGGCCAGCGGGAGCAGGGCAGGGATTGTTTCCCCGTACTCGGCACTGGTGAGGGCACAGCTTGAGTGCTGTGTCCAGTTCTGGCCCTCACTGCAAGAAAGGCATTGCGGTGCTGGAGTGTGTCCAGAGAAGAACAGAGCTGGAGAAGGGTCTGGGGCACACATCTGAGGGAGCTGTTTATCCTGGAGAAAAGGAAGCTCAGGGGAGACCTTGTCACTTCCTACAACTACCTGAAAGGAGGTTGTAGCCAGGTGGAGCTCAGCCTCTTCTCCCAAGTAACAAGAAGACAGAATGAGAGGACATTGCACCATAAGGGTTTATGTTGGATATTAGGAAAAGTTTCCTCCCCTAAAAGGGTAGTCTGGCATTGAAAAAGGAAGCCCAGGGAAGTGGTAGGATTACCACCCCTGGAAGCATTCAGAAAACATGTAAATGTGGTGCTTAGGGAGATGATTTCATGGTGGACCTGACAGTGTTAGGTTAATAGTTGTAACTAAGGGCCTTGGACGTCTTCTCCAGTCTTAATGATTCCATTATTGTGTTGTCTCATCTCTCTTGTGTGTAAGACAACTTCTTCTTCAAAAAGGTTAAGGGCAAATAATTTTCTGGGATAAGAAAATTGATTTAAAAAAAAGAATTTCACCTTTAAATGGGAGCTGTGGAAAGACCAAGCAGCCCCTTCAGGTGCACACCAAAGACAGTCCTTTCCCACCAGGCACCTAAGAACACACTGGCACTGTGAGGGCACCAAGCATTTGTGCTAATAACAGCAGTGTTCTAAACAGAAAGCCTGAATTCCTGTCAAAGAAATCAGTTTGCATCCCAGCAAAACAAAATGTGAGTTTCCTGCTAGGAATGGGAAAAGTTCCCAATTGTGCTGCTATCAGGCAACTCTGGAGGTTTTACGTAGGTACAGAGAACTGCTTTCTTCCCAGGTATAGCAGAACTAAACTGTAAACCCTTGTTGAACTGAAAAGTTACTGGTTTGTGACTGAGTTTAAATTTCTGTTTCGAAATGCACTTGTTGACGTGATGCAATATGGTTTTTAAATGTATGTGTTGATGTTGATATGGCAAACATCTCGACCTTTTCTACCCTTCTGTCCCTAAGCTGTGCAGGCTTGTAGCCTGCCCTCACAGCAGACCAACCCAGGCACCCCAGCTGTAAATCCACCTGCCTGAGTCAGATGAGAACTGATGTGGCACTTCTAATTTCCCATGTGCTGTGGCTGGCTGCAGAGTCACATTGGACCTGTTTGTGGATGAAAGAAGCTTTATTTACTGAGCTTAAAAATGTGCTCAATTTCAAACTGAATCACGGCAATGTCTGAAAGTTCTGATGGTAATCCCATTTTATTTCCTAGTAAAAAAAGTTCTACAAAACCAGAATGCCTTACAATGGTAAATATAAACCAGAAAATGTACTCAGTAACAAAAAACCCAGTCCTCATTGAGGATGATTTGGGCAAATAATTTTAGGAGAAAGCTTGGGAAGAAATAAAACGTACCTTTCTTTCAAAGAACAGACAGCAAATGAAAATTAATGCTGCCCACATAAGGCCATGTTTGTTCCCCTTTTGAAGATGGAACCTTTTTCCACTTATATGGGGGTGAGTTAGAAATAACTCCACTGAAATGAGTAGTCACAACAATGCAGAAGCAGACTGAGGAAAAAAGTTCTACTTGAGTATTACTAATGGGTGGCAGTAGCTGGCATATGTTACTCATAGCTTCCTATTTTCACTTTCAAATTTGTCAGTAGTCTCCTGGTTAAAATTGTACCATTCTGTAGCTGAGGTTTGGATTAAGTTAAAATTATTAGGATTAGAAATGGTGCAAAACCAGAACCTCAGATCTGATCCTCTTTGAATTTCTATGGAAAGGAGTTTGTATTTAAATCCCCAGATATGAACCCACTTGCATGTTTAATTCTGGGTCAGTAGGAGTCTAAATTCCTCATCTGGTTTTGTGTGGGTGTAATCCTGAAGGAGCATTTGATTGTGGGATTTTGTGGGGTTTATGAATGAAAGTGAAAGAGACATTTCATGACTGGTGATAAGACTAGTTGCCTATTCAAAGATATGAGGAAATAAAAGACAATTACTACACTAGTTTTTATAATTTCTTGGGAATGCAAGACACATGAGGAGAAATGCAATAAGGTTGCTGTAAAGTCAGCACAATGGAACTTCACTTTTGGTTCGTTTCAGTCATTATAAAAAGCATGATTAATATTGAAATTGGAAGTCAGAGTTTTGAGGATTAACTGCTTTAGTTGTCACTGTTGAAATCTAAAGAAAATATCAACGTAAATTACTTTCAATTCTGTTACTTTACCCAAGTTCCGAATTTGGCCTACTATGGAATGGTGCATTTAATTCAGCTGGAGAAGATAAGGAGTCCAGGCTCTTTAATTAGTTTATGCTGGAGAAAGCATCTGGTCTGCTGACCTAGGAGGAGTATTCTGGCACAAAAGTATTATTTTGTGTAAGATACAGTTACTATGCTCAGCATGTCAGATGGTCCTAAATTACTAAACCCTTATTCAGCTTTTCCTTTGTGCATGTAGAATTGCTTTTTCAAGAAGTGAAGTTGGAGATTGTATAGTCGATACTGTAATTAATTTGTGTGATTCTGCAAGAACATCCCTGTTGTGTGGTGGGTAAAATTATTGTGCATTCTCTTTTTCACAATTTTGGAAATGTGCATTTTCTCCTTGGTGGGATAAAGCACATCTAGAAGCATTCCTTTCCCTCACTGCATCTCCCATCACTGACTAAAAACACTGCCATTATCCTGGAGCAGGAAGAATATTGGGTTGGATCAGCCATTTCACTGCCTGTGTGTGTCTGTGAGATAAGGACACAGTATTCAGCCTTTGAAAAGATGTTCTTCCAAGTAGCTTCTGTCTGTGTCTCTGTGCCTTTCATTTATTAACTCTCACATGTGACACGTATGTCTAAAAGCCAATATGCTGCATTAGGGCTCAATCCCACACCACTGATGTCAGGGAGAGTTTTATCAATTACTTTAATGAGCATAGGATTAGGCCTTTGTGATTACACAAAGAACCAATTATTGTATTTTTCTATGAACCTACATTAAAACCTCCTTACAAATGTGACTTGCAGGGTGGGAATCAGTGAAAACATTGCTTTTCTGTTTCAGTTTAAGCTCTACTTCAGTACTAAGCATATAGTATTTGGGTTTGAAATGCAGTGCATTGGCAGAAACAGACACATTTTGCCCTCTACTCCATCTCGCAGTAATAAGCCACTGTATGGTTTAATCTCTTCTTAGGCATGTCTTGCCCAAGGATCCAGTATTTTCACAGTCTCTATATTAAAAAAATACTTCTAGTAGCTTGTAGAGTGAGACACTCCCCCCAATATATTTTGTTTGATCTTTCCATAATTCCACTGTCAAACAAGAAAGCGAACAATTTTTTAAAAACAATAACCAAAAAGCCAAACAAAAACCACAAACAAACAAAAAAAAAAAAAAAACAAAACCCCAAACCAAACTAAAAGATGAACCAAATCTAAGCTAGAAAAAGACCTGACCCTGTGATTTATTGGTCTTGGTTTCATTCACAATCTTGCAAGTATGCCAGCTGTGCTGTAATGACCTGGCCTACATTTTGCCCAACACAATGCTGCATATCTTTTTTCCTTTTGTTCCTAATCACTATTTATTATTATCAATTATTATCAATCACTTATTGTACAACCCCAAAGAGAGCAAGCATATCCTCCAAGCCTCATGATCTTTTATATATGAAGCTCAAAGAGTACCTGACTTCATTTTAACTTTCAGATATCCATTAATCCACAGTGCAAGTGAATGTAATTTTCATGTAACTATAGTGTCTGCATCAGTAATTTAGGCTTAAAATCAGAAACACTGAAAGTGAACAGCTGCCTCTGAGGCACAGTTTGTGATGGAGTTGATGCACAGCTAATGTTTTATCTGTTACTCCACCATATATTCACCCTGGCATTTCACTATGTTCTTGCACATCCACATAAAAAGATGGTTATAATGATCATTACTTTTGTCTTTGGAAGTGCTCTGCACAAAGTTGACTGAAGTTCCATCATGTTTTCTTGGAATAAATGTTTATAGTATGATTATGCTGGAGTGATTGGAACTGAACCTTCCTGAGGCAGGCTATTTTTTATTTATTGGCACAATAAGAAAATACTATTTACAAGTTATAAAAATCACTAAAAGATGCAGTAACAGAATCTTACTGTTTCCTAGAGCATCCATTCTGTGCTTGATGGGGAACATATAGATCATGTTTTAAGCTGAGGAAACATTAAATAAAAATGGCTTTGTATTTGGGGTCATTAGGATTCAGTGCAAAGCTGCAGAGTAATCTCATGAAAGTAGTGGTATGATCTAGGGGAGAGACACTGGCTTAGGAATCAGGAAGCTTGTGTTCATTCCTAGCTATCTATCTTGCTCAATA
The DNA here is from genome assembly GCA_003676055.1 of Chloebia gouldiae. NCBI lineage: Eukaryota > Metazoa > Chordata > Aves > Passeriformes > Passeridae > Chloebia > Chloebia gouldiae. The sequence continues at coordinate 1,057,698 of QUSF01000005.1, read as the reverse complement.
GTTCTAGCCTCTTCATCTCAGCTCTTAGTAATACCATTTTTCATTTGTTGTCTGTCTTCACTATGTAAACTGTAAAATTCTTGTGACTGGCATTATTCTTTGGTGGGCATTTTTAAGGAGCTTAGTGCAGTGGAGCTCTTGTGGAGTGGATCAGGCATTTTAGATCTGTTCTACCACAAAAATAAAAGAGCCTCCTCTTGAACTGGACAAAAAGAACAACATGATGATGCCAGAAAAATACAGGAAGGAAACTAATACCTGAATTTGTGATACAAATCTTGAATGGAATAAAGTTTTCTTTATTAAACTAGGTGGTTCTAATAGAGAAATTAGACAGAAATTATTCATTAAGTGAATGAAGCCAATTTATCATAGCTCAGAATATCTATAAGTCTCTTTGTGCTTTTCCCCAGCTGCTGAAATATGTTACTTAGGTTTACACCTGTTGTTCATCTATGGATTAATGAGATATTAACCCAAATGAAAAATAAGCCCAAATAATTTAGTTTGGCTGCAAGAGATCAGACAGGATTCCTGATACTACCTCAGTTCTTTTCTCCAGCAAGCCCACCAGCCACTCTGGTGTCAGTATGCTGCCCTTCACAAACAAAATCTGGTGCCCTGAAACACCTCAAGCTGCTATTGAAGAATTGCTTTTGTATTTATTTTCCAAAAGTAGTTTCATGTAGCAAATAGGTTTGATCACATACAAAAATGAGACAGAAATGTAGCTGAAGGTGATTGACTTGGGACTGTAACTATTCAAATGAAAGCATTCTTCCTTGTTTTGATACCTCTAGATTTAAGTTGACAATTTCACAATATCTTAGCTGAAGAACTTGTTCTACTGACAAACAAGTAGAGTTACTTGTGTCCTCCTGTGCTTTAGTGATTTCTTGTACCTTCTCTTTAATTTTCAACTGTTTATTTGTTTGCTTTCTGTTTTCCTTTTATTACCTCAGTTTATTTTTGTATTCTTGCAATTTCCCTCATAACATAAATTTGTGCTTTTATAAATTTTAGCATTAATCTCTGGTCTTAAGTTGTCATGGTTTTCCAAAAGGAGGACTAGATCTACTTGTGCTTTTAGCTACTTCGTGCTGTTCAGCTGATGCAAAGCATCAACAAAGCCATCTTAATCAGTTAAGCCTGATTTATGATAATGAGAACTTGGCCTCTATGCTTCTTTTCTTGTTTCCCTTCTTTTTTAGTATGCTTTTTTAAAGTTTTTCTTGAGATTATTCCCTTATTCTTCCATAAAATGTAGCCAGGTGATTAAAGAGTATTCATGAGTTTGAAATAATTTCTACAGTTAATCAGTAATGTATTCAATTAATATTTCTTTTCATTACCCAAACATCCCAATTACTACTGTATTCTTTTCTCTAAGGTTCTCGTGTCATATTCCACAAATTATTTTCTTACCTTCTTTCACAAAAATCTTATTACTCTTTAAAACCACTAACATAGGAGCAAAAGCTATCCCAATAATCATAATCCCAGTAAGTCAGTATAGATATTCTATTTGCCAAATTAACAACTGATTTCTTACTCTCTGCAGTATAAAAATACTTACAGCAGAAATCTTTGTTTCCTATATAAAAGCCAGTGCTAGCTAAATGCAGATCTTCAGAGCCCAAAGACCTCGCACAAAATCTTGGAGGTGCCTGAACTTGGTCTCAGATTTTGGTCAGTGAGATCCTGCCAGGGTGAGTGTCTGTGTGTGCAGAGCACGTTGGGATCAAAGAGAAGGGATGATCTTTAAAAGGCTCTCAGGCTTCAGAACAATTATACAGAAACACTGATGACAGTAAAAGCCTAATGTATTGGATACATAACTGAGAGACTGCAACGTGAGCTTCTAGCTCTGCTCCACTGCGTATTTTTTATATTAGACTTTCAGCAGAGCAAGGAAAACGAAATCTTCCCTCTTCAGCCAAGCACTCCAACCTTTCATTATATTATGATATACTCTTATTCTACAGTTATGCTCAGCCCATGAGAGGTGGAATACCTTCAAAAGGCATGTTAAAAATGGTTCTTTTCTAAACCTGGGAAAACACACTGTCTTATAGGAGAAGTATTCCTGTGCAAACCATAGGATTCAGCATACGTCTAGTGAATCTAGCCTTAATTCTCTTAACTTTCAGTGGTACTTGGTTTTAAGAACCACCAAGTTTAAAGAAGAAAGAAACCTAGCTCTAGACTATTCTGTGGGTATAGGAACATCAAGAAGGGATCACCTTCACAGATCATGAAGATTACTGGTGTCCTTATCTTGGGACCAGTAAAATGAACATTAGTGGTTCCTGAATTATTACTTCAGGGATGTTTTCCTTAGGGGGCAAGGTTGGATTCAGTAAAAATTTATTTCCTGGTGACTTTTTGAAAATAGGAATATTTTCCAAAGTGCACTGATAAACATTCTTCTTTGTATGGATAATACATGCCATGATAGGGACAATAACTCCATTATACTTATTTTTCTGCAACACCATCAGCTCTGATACCTTTTTTCAGACACAGTTTATCAGCCTCTTTATTCCAAGCCAGTGATCTATATCTGGAGCTACCTGAATGTTTCTTTTTATATTGTTTCTTTCTCATCATGACTCATAAAAATCACCATTACCATTTCTTTCATTATCCACCTATGCTGTGCAGCTTGCACACAGGATTTTGATGTACAGTGCAACCTTTTCTCATTTTTTTCGCTTTGTCCTTTCTGCACAGATTGAATCCATCAATATTAACATTTCAGGTCTCTGATTTATCTCATTACAGTTCTACATTACCAGCTACGCCATAATTTCCTTCCTGTAATGTCACTTCAAGCTCATTTCCTATACACTCTGCATGTGTATATAGACAATTATGGGGTTTATTGCTTCCTTCCTACTGGCCTTGGATTTTCTGCTTTGTCTTCATCTTCCAGCATTCAATATTTATAGAAAGAGCTCTACACTGAGTTGTAACATCTCAATCTGTGTTCACAGCTGCCTGAAATAGCATGGCAGCACTAGTGTCCTGTGTTTTCTTGTTCACAGGTGGATGTTTTTTAAATATGAATTGAACTGCCCACCATTTCCACAAATATCAGGATGTGGCCATGCTTCCAGTCCCACTGGAGTCCTGTATGTGAGTGAAAACTGTGGCCCACCAGTTTAAGGCTCACTCATTTTGCAAAGCAGAAACAAGGGGGTTTGCACAGACTTTGCACTGATGGTTTGTGAGCAGAAATTCCTCATAAACGGTAACTTCACAGTGGTTTGAAAGGAAATAAGTTGCAAGAGAGACTCCTTTTACCCAGGACAGCAAACCTTTCACAAACCACATGCCCCACTGAGGCTTCCTGTGAGAAAATGACTCTCAGCACCTTATGACTAGAAGGGCAAATGCAGCCCAACACCAGCTGGAGGCAGTGCCTAAGGGAATGAACAGCCTGGAGGCCTGGAATGGATGGACACACACAAGAGAGACCAGGTTATACTGGAGGACTCCATTTCCCTCCTACCTGGAGGCAATTCCAGCCATGCAGCTGGAGTAACACGTGTCCAGGCTGCCCTGACAAGGATAGCCTTTTAAACCTTGGCTTTATACTTTGTCTTTGTAAAACTTGGGACCTTCACATATTCCCCATCATCAGCTGAACTGCCCCCCGCAAACTGCACTGCCGTAGCTCCACTCAGTGAAAACAGAGGCTGGAAACTCTTGCAGACCCTCTTTTCCAAAAAGTGGAGGTGCTGGTATGTCTTTATTTGTCCGCTGGAGGGCAACATTGGCTTAAAAAAAGAGAAAAGTTTCTCCTGATCACACGGCGAGTGAGGTGACAGACGCAGAGAAAACACTTAAGAAATTCCCAGGATGCTGCTTCACGGGCAGAAAAAAATAAAATGTCTACTGCAATGCTAAGGAAGTATCTCAGACTGCAGTGGAAATCAGTAACTATGGAATGGAGATGACAGGAGAAAAAAAGTTTGTAGAAACTTTTGCTCTTTCTCTAGAAATTCATTCACAGAGGGATTTAAATGTGCTTTATTAATCTGAAGCAGGGCATTAGCTCTGTTTCCTCAATCGGACTGAACATTATACAGGCAGTATTTTAGATATATAGTATTAAAACTTTGCTGAAGGCTAAGGACTCAGAAATTGTTCCATCCCTGAGACAAGTCATTCAAATCAAAAGGAAACTGCAGATGGGCTACTACTATTCTTGGGAGGACCAAGAGGGAAAGGAGGGATATGTGGTAGGCCCTGAAGAAGTAGACTCTCAGGACAGCAACCTTAAAAATGGGAGAGACTATAGCAAATCTGGTGGCAAGAAGAGCTAAGCAACAGTTTCTTTCTAAGAAGAAATTTGCAGGTGTGATTAGAGCCAGCAGTGGTCAAGAGTCCTCCTTGGATTGATGCAACAACTAGCACAGAAGGGAATTTCTTCTGCTTTTGTCTGTCGCTTTTTTCTTATCTTTTATCCCTGCTGAGGGAGACAGCTTCTCTCGTTTATTACCTCTGCTGCCACAGTAGGATTGCCATCCCTCTCCCTCCTGAGGGTGATGTAGTGATGTCCCCAGAGAGCCGTGCCTGCAGGCAGCAGTGCGAGCCTGCTGAGCCTCTCCCGGTCGGGCTGTGCGCTCTGGGGCTGCAGACTGTGCTGCCCACTCGGTACCCATTTCAGATATTCCTGCTGCAGCCCAAAGGGGAAACAACAGGCTGCATGCCCACTTAGCAGCTGCATGCTGCTAAATGAATTGCTGTTGGAAGTACCTGAAGACTTTTGCTAACAATAGTATGGCTTGTCAGAGCTTTATAATATAGTTTTATAATTGGATTTGAAAAAGAGGCTAGCCTCACACTGTGCTCTGTGGGGAGCATCCCTTTGTGCTAGTCTGGGCTGCTGAAGAGCAGTGGGATGTGTGTGCACACTGGTTCAGGTGGCATTGGTTAGATAAGCAGCAGTTGTGCCTCACCTGCAGCCTCACTGATCCTGCTGCAGGGCTGCAGTGGCTGTGATGAGCACTGCTCAGGAGCCCAGAGACAAGGTGAGTATGTCAAGTCTCACATACCCTGTGTAAAATCCATACTTGGCCTCTGCCTCCCAGTGCCTCATCTCACACTGGTTCTCTCGCCTCCTACAACCTGCAAGGCCCAGAGCTGCTCAGAGCCTTCCCAGAGATGCTCAGAGGTGCTGTGCTTGCTCTGCAAGGGCTGTGCATGCAGGGGCCTGCTGCTGCCTCCCTGCTACACAGCCCTGTGCATGCCCCATCTGCAGCGCTGCATTGCCACACGCCTCAAACACCTCCTTGCATAGCCCCTGGCACTCAGGAATGACAATATTTGGGGTAGGGTGAACTTATAAACATTTCTGAGTGTGATGCTGGCTTAGCTGCTAAGCTAACATTCCCATGCACTTTGTCTAAAGAGTCCCTAATATCAGAAGTGCTCAAACCTTTCAAATCTGTAAAAGCCACTCTCTTTCCTTAAGAATATCTAGCCATGTATCCTTCCACAGACAGCTCAGAAATTCTGGTTTGGCAAGTGTTTTGCACAGTCAAAGCATGCCTTGTCCCATGTAGAAGTCAGAAAAGCCCCCCAAAATAATACAAATAGATTTATCAAAATCTGACTATATCCTGTATCAACTCTTTACTCCATCTGTACTCCCTTGCATTCTTTATTTTTCATTTTGCAGACTGGAAAATGTAGAAATATATACCTTCAAGCTAAAAGCTCATGCCAACTGATGCCAACTCATGCCAAAGTTGTCAGCTGATGAGGAAAGGTCAATACACAAATCTAACAACTACCCTGCTGTTTTTGGCTATTCTGGAAAAGCAAAGTGAGTGAATTGTTCCATTCTGCCAAGAGAGGTGTCAGGACTCAAGTCTGTGGGAACTCTAACATCCAGAAGTAGCATATTTGATAGTAAAATATAGCAAAGAAAGAGCTTTTGGGACAAACAGATTTGGTACTTGAAAGGCTGAGTTCCCATTTGCTTGCCTGTTAGCAATTCACAACCCATATAGGATTCTGAATGTTAAGTACATGCTTATCATCTCAGGACTACCAGTAAGATATTCAGTCAGTAAACACATCTGAATGCAGACTGTCAGGACAGATCTTCCCAGGGCAGAAAGCTCGTGTGAGGTTGCTGCTTGCTACAGGTGCCCACAGCCTTGTGCTCTGCAGAAATGTCATTGAAAGGGACATCCTCTAAGGCAGGTTTGGCTTCTCCCACTGCCACTGGGGACTGAAGGTGCAAATGGTGCTGCCACAGAAGTGTGACTGCTGTTGCACTTCATTAAAAGCCCAGACTTTGAGCAGCCAGTAACCCTGTTTTCAAAGGAACCCTGAGAAAAATAACATTGGCTCTGAGGCTTTTTTTAAAAAAGAGGGAGTAGCGAGTAACCCAAGGAGTTCCCCATGCTTGTAAGCAGTGTGGGAATGGCACAACATACACAGCTGATTTATGTTATCTGCTGCCAAACTGTGTGGCTAATATTGAGCATTTCCAGAGTATAATTTATGGGTCATGTCTGGTCAGGCTGTTTAACAGCCTATCCTAATGTTTGATCATGTCATTACTGCTTAGAGAGAATACTGTGCAGAGATTTTCCTTCTGGAGCCAATACATTGGGCTCTTCAGATTTGCATGCATAATAATCCTCTGGGCTAATATCTGCCAACATACATTTATTCCAATAATACTGTCTGTTTACTGTTCTGCAGTTCCACAGCAATACAAAGATTGATTGACCTGTTCAACTACTGTGGTGATTTTCTCAAAAATCAGAAGCTTAAAAACATAAATGTTATCATAAACAGGATCAGGATCTTTAGTTAATAGCAGACTACTGCGAAATAGCACCTTAATTTATTATACTTCTCAATTTCTTCTTACTCATACTCTTTTGCTTATGGCTGAAGTAAAATTGTACCATCAGGAGTCTGAAATCTGCTCTTTTGCTCCCCTCAAAGGCCAGTGTACATCACATAGTGCAAGTGCCCAAGAAGAGTTCCCAAAGCTAACTGAAAATAAGATCCAGGGCTGTCAGGGCCAGGATTCATCTGGGATTCATCTGGGAAGGAGGGAGCAGCTGGTGAGAAGCTTCCTCCATGTCCCTCTTCCTCCCCACCTCCATCATCACTCTTCTCTCCAGCATAACCTTTTTGCTGTCTGCCTTGGATGTGGCAAAGCTTTGTAGTTTCATTCAAAGGAGCTCAGGGGGACAGAAACCAGTGAAGCCAGACGGGGGGGCAGCACCTCTGGCAACCAAAGTGACAGCTGCCGTGGCCTTTCATGTCACAGTTTTACAGACTCCAGAGGGGAAACGGCTCATAAAAAATAACCATGTATGTATATGTCCAGAAGGTTTGGGAGTGTTTGTGTTCCAGGCAAGATATTCTCATCTTCTTTAGTAACAGATGAAAACAGAATGAATTTACAGAAGCTGTAATAACAAAATCATCTTACACTTTGCTCTGGTGCCAAAATGCAAGATAAGGCCAGTAAAGAATAGAAACACACCCCTGCTCCTGAAGAAAGTCAGTTTCAATTAACACCGGTTCTTACTTCAGGTCTGCACAGATGCCTCATGAAATTATATGAAGTTCCTTTAAAAAGTAGAACTTATGCTACATGTGATCAAAAAAAGTAATTTAAAATTGCTATGTGTACTCTGGGAGGAATTCCTTAATTTCCTTTTGAAACTCTGTCCAGTTCAGATATGGTGGATGCATGTCACTTACAGAATGAAACCTTTTCAATTTTTAGTCTTCACTGGAAAAATGACAAGGTTTTTTTAAGAGAACACAGGGCTTTTTTTGTATTAAATTTACACAGAATGAATCTGTTTGCCATAATGCCTATTTTTTTTTTCGTATCATTCATTACACAGTGGGACAACAATGACTGAAGTGTCCCCTGCCTCAGGCAGAGATTGACAAGGCATATATCTACTGAAGCCAAGCAAAGAGTGATCCTCAAAAGTCCTCACTAGTATAAACACTAGTACTATGTGCAATATGATCAATTACTGTACTTAAAACTAGACTCAGACATATTGTCAAATACCACACTGGATGTCTCTTTAGCAGTTTTGTCTGTAAGCCCCAGTTTCTAAGTGTACCTTTGTCTGGGTGGTGAATTTAAACTTTTTTTCCCCTGTTAACCAGTTGTTAGGTATTCAAGGCAAAAGTTAAGAGGATAAACTGATTGTATCTCTCACAACATCCTGTGGCTGTCACAAGTGACCACAATGCTAAACCAGAGGGCTTTGAGTCAATTTTGCACAACAGACCACTGTGTGCCTGACACCCATAGTAGGGGTGCCTAAGTGGGGATATCATATAGATTGAAATATTTTTACCTTTCCAAGTGCATTGTCTTTTACTGATAATTTAACATTGGCATTTCATCCTCAAGGTTACATGCAGGCAGCGGGAAAACTTTGTGGGCAGCAAGGTACTGGCAAGGACACACTGTGTGCCCTCCAAGGCTTTCCCATTTGCTTGCCTTGGAGATCCTTTTGTGTGACCCTTTCCTTTATGACTGAAACGAAACAAATTCATTTGTGAGAGTCAAAAAACATAGGTGAAGGAAACAGGTTTTTGAAGAAGCATACATTTCAAACATACATTTCTCCAGCAGCATCAGAGGAAAAGTGAAACATAAAAGCTGACTTCTTTTTCTGAAGCTTCATTTTGCTGTGAAAGCCTCTATTTAAAAAGTCAGTGCTAGGCTACATTCATGGAGCAGGGAGGAGAGATGGAATATACTGTTTTCTGCTCCTTCTAACAGTTTATTTTTTTGTGATATAGTGATGGGTTTTCAGAAGGGTGATGGGTTTTCAGAAGGTTTCTAGCTGCTCCTCACTCCCCTCTGTCTAAGCCTAGTGTCTTTCTTGGAGGCACCCCAACTGTTCCCCAAGTGGCCTTTCAAGGCCCCATGCTCTCACTGCCACCCTGGCTCTTTTGTGAAAAACACAACCCTTCCCAAGCACCATGGGGATGTCCCTGAACCTCCACCCCATTCAGCGTGCCATCTCTCCCATGGCCTGAGGGGCAGGATAACAAACCTCATGTATTTTGAAGCATGGTTATTATCCGATCTTTACAACACACCTTTTAAAATGCATCAGAAGATATAAAATCTATAGGATAAAATCAGGGGTTTCCTTGATGTTTGCTTTCCCAGGCAAGCAGGCTGTTTAATCTCCTTCTCAACAGTGGCTTTAATGGAGCAATGATTGTGATGGATTATTACAGAGTTATGGGATTGTACTGCCCCTGCAGAGAGCTCCATCTCACCTTCACTGCTGATTTGGAACAAGTGAAACAAGATTTTCCTGGGCTGTAGCTCACTCAGCATGAAGTCACCCTCTAAGTTCAACAAGCAACAGGCAGCAAGACTTTCTGCACCCTCATCAAAGTTCTTTCTGGTTCTTCATTGTCCAACAGCTTCTCCATGCAGAATACAGTTAGTATTTTTGGAACTAATTTTATTAATTTAAGCACACTTACAAAATACATTCACATACAAAACAAAACCCACCACAATGACCTATGCCAGCTTATGATGCCTACTTTGTACAAAGAAAACCCCAAAAAGTTGATGCTTTCCTCTTTGTCTCATTATTTATCTATGCAAATGTTTAGTTAGAATAAAAATGTTTCATTAGAATAAACATAACAAAAATGAATTAAATAAAAGTTGGGGAAATACACTGGTGTTTATCACTACTAAGAGTTTTCTGGATACTGTGTGAGGAGTTTGTATGAAATTACCATTATCCTCCCGTCCTGAGACTAAAATTTTGAGTAACTTATTTTTTGGATCCCAGAGGAATGAAGAACACTCAGACAGAAGCAGTCATTAAGCAGACTGATTCTATTCACTCCAAGAGGAATACACTCAACTTCAAAATGATATTTTGTATTTCAGAGGTTTGTATTTCACTCCCAAATGAGATCATTACTAGATTTAACAACACAAATATCTTTTCTTAAAAGTTCAGCTGTCATTGTAGCAACTTCTAAAAAAATTGGCACTTAGTCATCAGCTGAATTCAGTTGGCAATATTAATTGGAAGTGTCACTGATTTTTCTCACTTACACAGTCAAATGACTGGAGTGAAAAAACACCTAGGAGGCATTGCAAGACTGAAGGTGCCATTTCAGATCAGAAATGATGGAAACACAACATTGGGGTTTGAGTTTCACTTGGCAAATGTTTGATGTACACTACAGTCTTGCTCAAAGCAAGGCATCTAAAAGAAATAGTGGCAATAACGAAAGCAAAATATGTTCTGCAAATGCTTGTGTTGAAGTTTTGCGCTGACTCTCAGAGATGGTTTAACCAAGGGTACAGGGTGAGCCAGTCTTGGTTTGATGGTTCCAGTTGTCTGTGGGAGTCAACTACAGGATGCAGAGCAGAGCACGAAATGAGTTCCCTGAAGTGGCGAGGGTAAGCACAGGCAGCAACACCTCTGTCTTCTGCCCAAAGAGGTGGGGAGGAGGCCCTGCTTGATGGGGACAGCCAGTGCCAGTGTTCCCTTGCCTACAGGGCTGGGTTTTTAAATCGGAGACAGTGAAAGCAAAGGGTCTAAATAAAAGTGTTTGCTCTCTGTTTGGAGAGTCCAGAAATAATTTAGGGCAATAAACGTGGCCACAGAAGTTGCAATTTCTGAATATGATTTTTTAAAATATTCATGGCTCTATTCACAATGTATTAATGCAGCCACAGATCTTGAGTGGTACCAAAACAGGATTTTACTTTGCTTGTCATGTTGATGCAGACATGCAAGCAGATAAAAAGCAAAAGGAGACTAAGTTATCAGTAGATGACCAGCTCCGTTTATCTTTGTCTGCTACTCAGAATTATAGGGAAATATCTTGCATTTAGAATATTTTCACTACTTTTAGTTAGCAGAAAACAAAAGTAGGAGACTTTAACTGCTTTGAAAGGCAAAAGACAAGCCTTTAAGCTGTATTTCCCAGGAAACTATGTTGCCTGCTTCGAAATTATATACTCCTCCACTGTTTCCTTAATTTTAGTCATAACATTAAGAAACATTTTCGCCAGATCTTACTAAATACATATCAGTAAGTCCCTGCACATATTTCAAAAGCATTTTGGAGGATTAAATTTACAGGATTTCATTCTCACTGTACTTATATCTCTCTTACTCCACTCCTAACACTGGGTGCACAGTGTATTCCTAAGGCATTTATTTCCTTAGGGCTCAGGCAGTACACACAGGACAATAATTCCTTCAGCAAGTGCTGGGCTAAGGGTAGATTGTCCTGTGCAAATGCCCAGTTGCACTGGGCTGCAAAGTCCTTGTACTAGAGGGATTGCAGTCACTTAGTTTAGCTTGAGCCATTCAAGCGAGCGTATGCTGAATCCCTGTACTATGGTGGCCCTTGCTCTGACCCAGCAGCTTTGTCTCTGCTGAGCTGCAGAAACAGATCCCATCCCATAGAATCAATGGTTAAAGTCCCAGCAGAGGATTTTCAGGAAAAGCCATCTCTACCCTGTTTATTTATAGCACAACTACTTCCACTGACCACCTGTAGCCAGGTGAATGAGAGCAGAACCCAACTTTTTAACAGCTTTTGTTACCATCAGCAAAATAAGTAAACAAAAGCAGTGTTTTCTTATAAACAAGAGTTGCCAAATCACTTTTCCTATCTTAATGTCACCCTAGATTAATTAAATTAGAACTACCCCTCTTCTACTGAAACTCCTAAAGACAAAAAGTATTTAATTTGTTCCTGCTCTGTTGACTGTGAAGGAAGGAAAAACTTCAAGAGAGTTAAACACCAGGTATGGAGCAGTGACCCATTGTTATGATAGATGAGATCTGTGTCATGTTTATAGACAGGTTAAAATAACACATGCATTATAGAAATGGAATGTACAAAATAAGTCAGCTGGTATGTTTGACTGTCTTTACACTTTGTAAATAGTGCTAGTGATTTTTTGGGGTTTTTTTGTGGTTTTTTGGGGGGTTTTTCTGAGTGTTTTCCTTCATTTACCTTCATTTGGTTCTGTTTTACAAAGTTAGTCCTTGAAAGTTTGAAAACTGTGGGAAACCTATGAAAGGCCATACTGAACTACCCAGGAGGCTGGAGGACAAAAAAGAAAGGAAAAGCTTCCAAGGTATATAATCAAAAGATATTGTTTTAAGCATTTTGTTAATACCAACAAATAACAGACAATGGAAATAGAAGAAAACTTCAGTACGTCAGTTAGGAGATCATAATGAACATACTCAGTGGTATCCAAATGGTCTTCCAGAAAGAAACTGGAAATTACCAGCAGTGATATTTTAATATCCAACTGGACAATCAGGGGAAACAAATTCCTTTTTAAGATACTTTTTACACACTGTGAAACAACTAATTCAGTGACAGAAGTCTTTGCAAATCAACTCACATTATACATGCTATTTGTTCAATTATGTAACAAAACAATTAGGACAAGTAGAACAGAAGTCCAGGCTTAGCCTCCTTTACTACACCTTATGCATTTTTAATTTTCCTTGGCAAGGGAAAAATAAAATTGAATTGCTGGGCTTAAAAATATCAGAAAGAAGCATATGGATATCAAGTGATCAGAAATACATTTAAACTGGGAGATCATATAATTTCTAAGTACAAGAACTGTGAAGTTATGGAGCAGTGTTCCAAGACAAGTAGAGAGGGTGAAGAGCCAAATTGTCTTAAGGCAGTGTTTAGCTGGCTTGTGAAGAGGATGATGTGTCAGGCTTGCTTGTTAGGCACAGGGACAGGACTTGGTAATTCGGGGGATTCCTACAGTGAGTGATTATTGCCTTTCTGTCTGCCAGCCAGCTGTTCAGTCTGCTACCTCCACATGACAACTACTGCCAAAAACAGCCAGCTTCCTTTCCTGAGCAGAGGGGTGGGAAACATGGCAAGAGAGGACTTCAGATGCTGGCCAGGTCCAGAAGAGCCCTGATGAGCTTTGCCATTAGAAACAATGTAAGACTTGTCACAGACTGAAGTGCCCAACACCAGGGAAGAAACGCAAAACATTCCCTGCTTAATTTGGCCACATAACACTCTAAGAAATGCAGAAAGGTTTGGAAAGCACTCAGTGTCACAGCTCTTATTCCAATAAACAGAGTTTTCTTTCTGTAGGCTTGATATTTTCAGTTTTCTTCATGCTGAATAGCTCCTCAGGGTCAGCTCTTGACCTTTTTACTGTATCTGAATATTACTTCCCTGCAGAAGCAGCTTTACCACATCACTGAGATGCTTCTGCCCCGTGCAGAGAGACCTAGGGAACACACACACACACACTAATGTCCAACTCAAAGGCAAGTGTCAGAACAAGCCTCTCATATTTAATCTGTTTGACCAAGGACCAACATTTGCCAAAGTAAATGCAGCTGTACCAGTCTGCCCCAGAGGGAAGAGAGTTGAGCGAGCTTCTGAACCACAACAAAATTAATCTCAGAGTACTGTGCTAAGACAGCAGCAAGAGAGAACACTGAAATACATTCCATCTACTCTGAAATACTTCAGGATCAAGTACTAAACAGTCTGCTAAACTAGAATACACTATGATTTACCTTGAGACTGATTGATCTGCTAGTTACATTAGATTGCCAAAGTCTGGTTTACCTCACAACAAGTCCTAGGGAGGTATTCAGCCATGAAAGCAGTGATTAAAAAAAGAGTCAGATAACATAAACATTATTTTTTCAGGCCAGAAACAATAACATACACACTTGCTTTAATATCACTTAGTTGTGGCCTTAGTCTTCCTGATTCCCAAAGAAGTTCATGTAATTACTTCAGTCCAAGGCTATATCCTGGAATCCTCAGTCACCAAATATGATGCAAAGGGACCAGCAATCCTGATGGTTTGGGCCTGGCTAATTTACAAGCTTGGCTTCTTCTGTTCATGAGGCTTTTTTTATACAACCTGGATGTTAAAATGTCATTTTTCCTCTCCTGCCTCCTTAATTCATGATGAAATTTGACCATTTGAGAACTCAAGTTAAGGAAAGCTAATTACAAAGCTTGAGTGCTCAGCTTTATTTAGGGTTTGGTATGGATCATAGTCCACATGTACACTTCTCCAAAGGCACATTTTATATTCTAGTTCTGTAACTCAGAGTTTCGAGCTAGAAAGTTTCTTTAGTATTACCCAGTTAGGCTTTAAGTCTAATGATGTCTCAGCTATGGATATTAACCATAACATCCCACAGTTCTATTCCAGCTCCTTTTAATTAGAAACTGATTATTTCTTCCAGTGGAGCTACTGAGAGAAATCTGTTTTCACTTAGCACTTAGGCCAGCAATGTTATTGCCACTCCTGCTGTAATTGTCTGATAGCCCTTATTAGTTTGTATCGATCTGAGAATCCACATTTTTGGATGCTTTCTAAATATTTCTATTTGAATTCAGCCTAATGTGAAGCAAATGAAATAGATTTTACCCCATCTATTTTTCCTCCAGTACACTCCTGTACCATATAAAAATAGCTTCAGCTCTTTTACAGTTCAGATTTCTCACTTTGACAGACCTAATATCAGCTCACTGCCACACACCTCCAGAGCCAAGCCCCTGCAGCACAGCTCAACAGAATAATAAATACGGGGGGAATGAAAAATAATCACAGTATAGCTACAACTGCTCATTACAAATTTCTCTCTGGTGCTGTTTATCTACTGGTTCCAGCCTTCTACCCCATCCCAGCCAAACCTTCTGCATGCATAACAACAGCAACCAACCTAAACCCTTGGCTGCTGTGACTGCTGTGATGAGCTCTGAACCACATACTCCTACATCAAACCTCAGAATCAGTGGCCACCTTGCTTTACAGATGCTTTCCTCCCCAGTAGTCTTCAAGGGGGTAAACAGGCAACTGGCCAACTACAGGGCAGCTAGAGGCTGTGCTCAGTTATCAAACTCCCTTGGGCTTTTGACTGCTGCTGCTTTGCTATCCCTTTCAGGGGTGTCAGTGGCATACATCTGCAGGCACAGCACAAAGCTGGAAATCAGGAGACATCAGCTTTGCCAGCAGTCTGCTGCATGACCTTGGGGGGCCACTTCAGCTTATTCAACTTTTATTTCTACTTCTGCCCTTTGTTGATTTGGTTTTTGATGAGAATAAAAAACTGGGACAGACATAGTCTCCTACTATACTGATAAATGGCATCAAGTATAAGATGACCAGCTCTTTCTTGTGTTTCTAGATGATAATATAATATAAAAAAGGAGCAACTAAATTAATCTTCTGTCCAATCAGTACTATTAGCTCCCTTAAATCAAGAAATTGTTGGTGGCCTGATGACGATGAGGTGTTTGATATCCAGCCTAAGGTCATTATCCTCAGAATAGGCTAAACTGCACAGAATCATCTGAACTCAGAGGTACTTTTAACTTCCAGGGACTTGAGCCAACAGAACTGGACACCTCTTAGTGCTTCTCAAGAGACCTTCAATGCTATTCAATGACTGGTTCTCTCAAGAAGCATTACTAGACAAGAAGAAAATTACTTATGGCCTACTAGGAGAGAGGTATAGTTGATCTTTCTGGAGTCATTTCATGGCACAGTGTCTCAGCCCTCTGGGCTTTGACAGTGATGGATCAAACATGACTGTGCTGCCTTGCACACATTTTCCTTTCTCAGCTCCTTGCAGGGACCATGGATTGCCAAGCCCACCTCTGAGGAAAGTTAGCTTCTTTGGCTGATCCAGAAAATAAGGGCAGAGCATAAACGCTTGGCTACATAGGTTTTTTTATGGAAAACATCTCATAATTTGTCTCTCTTAACCCTCTAAGCCCAAAATGCTGAAGCCATCCACTCTGTAGGACTCAGTGGGCAATCCTGGACAAACTGAGGGCTGTTAAATCATTTCCAGCTGAAAGGCTTTTCCAGCCAATCAGAAAAGAAGCAGTACATGGTAATTTCTACCAGCAGGCTCCTGGTACAGTTAATTCAACCACCTGTGTGTTTGCCCAGGGCTCACACATGCGGTGCTGTCTATATGATTTCATATGGGGTTGGTTTTGTTCACATATGAGGTTGACAATTATGTTATGTCTTGTTTTTTGGGGTTTGGGTTGGTTTTTATTTTTGCCTGAAAACCGACATGTTTTATTTTGTATTTTTTTCTGTTCTATCTAAATTGCCTTTGCTAATTGCAGGTCCACAATATGCATTATTATTTGGGCTCATTTAGTTATAGGCTTAACTTAGTTTCTTCCATTCAGCAGCTTGTCCCAGATTTCAGGTATTTGTGAAGGAGGGCACTGGCACACCACTGTCAATGCCCGAATTGCCTAAAAAAATAAATGTTTCTTTTTAGAAGGAAAAATCTAAGTGCTAACATTTAAGAATGGGTATTATCAAGTGTAAAAACTCATTCCTTCTACAGAACGGCTACTCAGTCCACAAGAACATAAATTACAAAAATGCTTTATGGAGCTGTTCCCCGGAAAAACTGGCTCATAAAGTCTCCATGCCAGTCTCCTGCCATCAGCAGGTTCCCCAGCCTGTGTAGGGCTGATTTGCTCATTTTATGTGAGTTCTCCCCCCAGCCTCTCACAGCTTGTTTCAATGCTGGTGCATGAAGGCAAAGCAGAAGGCAGTACTCCCTGGCTGCTTCTCCCAGCCTAATAGCAATGAGCTGCTGGACACAGCTGTGAGAGTGGAGCTGGGAGTTCACTCTGTCCCTGGGAGCTGGCAGATGTGCCAGCCAAGCTTTGATCCAAAAGCAGCTGGGTATATATTTCACCAAAAGAAAGTTATTCTAAGAAAAAGCATCAGAGGTAATACTGAAGTGAGGCTCCTCACTTCAGTATTACCTCTCACTTAAGTTTTGCATTTGCCTGGGGGCCTTTTGTGTCAGAGAAGCACAATTCTTCAAAAAAAGCAACAACATATATAGAAGGTGTTTTCAGCTATTATGGCTTTAGCATTGCAAAGGTGTCTTAGCAACATGCAACAAGTTCTGAGCAAAAATGTTGTGCTGATCTCTCTCTGCCTTCTTTTGCTGCTATATTTGCAGCTTAGTGGCCAAACTGGAATGTCCAGGCTCAGAAACAAGGCGGCTTTAGTTTTTCTGCCTGTTGAATGAGGGTAAAGATTCGAGCTTTTTCTGTGCACGTTCCCTCCACATAGTGTTATGTAAAAACATTGGTATAACTTGTGTCATGTATGCAATAAACTAGAAAGATTGATAGGACACAGTGAGAGAGCACATAGTTGCCCAGTATATTTTAATTTGACAGTGTCAGGAACGGACTCCAGTGGCCATTAGCCCGCATTGACCTGACACAAAAAATATTACTAATGCACACTTCCACCCCTGAACTATGCTGGGCTCAGTAGCAGAAACATAAGCACTTCATGTTCAAGTCAACCAAAGCTGAGACAGCCAAATGAACTTACAGGGCACAGCAGAAAATGCAAACTGGCTGTGAGCTAGGAGCAGAGTCAGACACCAAAAATGAGGGGATTAAATGAAGAATGGATTCCTGACAACAGAGCTGGATGTAGTGCTCTGAGAGCTTTGCAATTATAATTGCTCATGTGCCACTTGGACCACCCTACCCCTCTCTAAAGAGGTCATGTGTACACTGTGGACACATTATCCTAGATATGTGCTGGGTCATCTCTAAGGCCAATGACAAAAAGAGCCATCTGCCAAGCATCTTTCTGCTGGACAAAGGAGGGATTGGTTTCTGCTACAGGTGGCAATGCATTACCCACAGTATTATTACACACTAATTAGGAATCCAGAAACAGCAACTGAGATGGGGCCCTATTGTGCTAGCTGTTTTCCAAAGCACAAACGAAGAGAAAGTCACCCTTTTGATGACTTTACATTAGCAAGTGCATCCTTGTGTTTGCAAAAAAAACCCCACAAACCAAACAAAAAAACCCCAAGCAACAACAACAAAAAAAAAATTAAAAACAACCCACACCAAACCTCAAAGTAAGAGAGGTTCAAGCTGCATTTGAAAATAAAAAAAACACCTCAGAAAACCATCTAATCAACTTGCTCAGAGGTACCCAGGCAAAGCAGTTACAAACTGGAGACAGTTCTATTGCAGGACTTAACCCAAGGTCATATTTCCACACTTTTTTGGATAAACTTTTGACTTCATTTGTACAAAGGAAATCTTCTACTGCCCCAGCTCTATGGACAAGGCCATTTACAATCACATGCTATCTGCTGCTGTGCCTTCTGTTTGCTCTCAGGAGCAGAGCTGGCACCTTGCTCTGGATTTTTACCCTCTGTGGGTATCACAGCAATTAAGTGCTGCCTGTGGAACAAGCACACAAACTGCAAACTCTGTTTAAAGCTACTGTCCTTTAATTTAACTTGAATTGTATACCTGGAACTTCTAAAAAGGTTTCCAATAAGGCAAAGCTAGCAAAATCCACTCTCCAGGAATCAGCTGTTTTTTTCTGTATTTTTTAGCTTACACAAATGCTGAACTCTGTACAATTTACTTCTAAACCTGTATTTTCATGAGTCATCTGTTAGGAATAACAGTCTCACATAACCATTTCTACTTATAATCTTAATGTAGATGTCAAAATTATTGATCATTTTATGATTATTTGATTAAAAGTTTTTGCCTTTCAAAACTTCTGATTTTTTATAGAGTGTGATCTACATTTAAAAGCTGAAATGGAATAACATAGGGTGCAAGTGTAAAATACAACAGTTATTCTTAAAGTAATGCATTTCGATTTTCCAGTTTGGAAATTTTATTGCAGGATATCTTACTCTGGTATAATTTGGAAGCAGGTTGAACTAAATCAAACTGGCATGAACTGGCAAAAATTATGAAGTAGAAGTGTGTACAATGTAAATTATTCAGAAACTTCTGAACAGCAATTTCCAACTACTTCCAATGCCCCAAGCTCGTGTCTAAATGAGCTCACTCACTTGGGCCAAAGAACACAGCTAAGTAACCCACCTGAGCAGCAGAGCACTGCATTAAAACATAGCATTAACAAAGTGCTGCTTTTTGAACCAAAGCAAGCTCGGGTATTTCTGTTTCCAGACATTACTCCATGAAGGGAAACGCTTCATAGACTATGAACAAAGATAAACCTGAGCACCAAAGCAGTGAAAGCCTTAGGAGTGCCCCAGATGGGAGGTCACTGTATCCCTGGGTGAGGCAAGGGAACTGGCTTCACCTGCCTCTCTCAGACAGGTGGGTTTAGCCACCATCACTCCAAAGAAAAGTTGTTTTGCTGCTGTTTGTCTGGTCCACCCTACATAAGGCTCCAGATGTCAAGGATCCTGCAACCCAACACCAGACTTTCCTCACATGGCTTTTGCAAATCATCTTCTATCACAGCCAGCAGTCAATGGTGTGAATCCATTCTGTTTTGCATTGCAACAGATTAAGGTTGCACACACAGAGTGAGCTAATTTCCATAGAGGGATCGACAGCAGGATAATGAATTGCTAAATTACCACAAAGAACTCTCTAGTGCTTAATAACTGTTGCATATCTATGCTGTGGATCCAAATACTTGGCAGAGGTTTTATATCAGAAATGAGCAACTTAAATTGCTTCTAAAGAAAGGCATTTCTAGATGATATTTCAAGGGGAATTTTAAACACCTGCCAGATTCTGGTTTTAATTGTCCTGCTCAAATCTCCCTAATTAGCAGTTAGTTGCAAAATATCAGAGTGGGTGATAGAATTATTTAGTGTTTAGATTCTGAACACTGACTAAGCAGTACCAGAATAAAATCTACTGATTTCTTTTGAATTATAAATCCATACACCTTTCATGCATCCATAACTTTCTGTTTAATATTTATTTTCCTGATTGTTTCATCAGCACAAACACTCTACCACTTTATCTATTTTTAGAAATAAGGAAGTGGCAATTGCCACTTCGGGTTTCTTTCACCTCTAAAAAGACTCGCTTGTCATACAAAGGAACAAGGGGAGGAGTTTGGGAACGGGCAGGGGGTGTGGTGTATTAACCAGAACCGAGAAGAACTGAACATTTAGTGGCTGGTTCTAAAGGTTACTGAACAAAATCCGTCTCAGATTTGATTCTGTGAACTTTGCCCTCTGAAGTCCAGAAGTTGTAACCCACAAACAACAGTGGAAGAAAGAGAGGAAACTAAATATATCCCATCTAAATTCTAGTATCAGTAACAGCCCACTAGATAAAAGGATAAGCTGTGAGAGCACAACACATCATCTCCAATCAGTGCTGACTCTTGCTGGTTTCTGCAACATCAGCTGTTAACAGACCAATCTAATTTTGCCTCAGAGCGAATTTGGAATATCAACTAGTGTTTTGAAGAATAAAAAATGCTTTAGTACTCAATAGTTAGTGCTAGAGGTGATTTTTCCCTGTACAAAAGCTTAAAATTATTTGAGCCCAGTTTCTCTCCAATTGCTGGAAGATTCAAGCACAGCTTTAATTCCTGATTAAAAAAATTATTAACATCTGCTCTCTAATTGTATTTATTTCCTTTTAGAACTAACAGACTGTGGGCATTGATGAATTGGTATTAGTTAACCACACCTCATGAAAATCCCATGCAACACACTAATCTATTACCAACCTCCTGATTTTTGGTTGGTAATAGATTAGACCAAGGTTGCCATCAATAAATTAATTTTGTGTCATTGTCCAAATTTCACAACAACAAATAAGTACTCTATGAGTTACAATTAAGTAACTTTGGAGAAAAGCTTGTAAGTAGACGTGCTAATTTAGAAGCTAGTCTTTTATAAATTAGCCTTCTTTATTAGCAAAGAAATGAGTTTTCTGGTTTAAAAAGTGTCTGGGCTATATTTTTTTTTTTTTTCAGATTCACAATTAATTCATTAGATCCTTGGTAAACAGACTGCTGGTTACTCATACATTCAAAAGGCTTTAATGGGATCCAGAAATAAAGATTGAGTTTATTAAACAAAGCAAACCAAAATTTTGGGCTAAGATGCTTGCCTTTCAAGTGGTAGAAAACACTTTTCTTCATATCATGAAAAAAACCCAGAAAATGTCCAGTGCCATTAGGCAGACAAACTAGCAATTTAGCACCCCAAAACACACAAACACTGGGTTGGGCTCACAAAGCCCACTGTAGTCATGTACAGCATACTCTGCTCTGCCTCCTCTGCTGTCACAGCACTGTGCAAAGGCTCAGGAAAAACAGCCCAGGCAAGGCAGGAAAATGCTGCTCACTGTAGTGAAAAACTGTAGTTACAGACTATCCACTTGTACAAAGAATGAACAACAGGTAGATGTATTTCCATACTTCCATGTGCTGGCTAAAGAATAAAAGGTTTTCATTCTCACAAAACAAAACTGTTCAGCTGATTAGAAAGTAATGTTACAATGGGAGCTTTTAGTGTAGGCATATCTTTCCCCAGTGCCCTTCCTAGGCCCTTGCAATGTGGTGTTTTCCTCTTTAAGTCCCATTTTGTCTTGCAGAAGGGGAGGCCATTTCTATAAACCTTGTAATTGAGATGACAAAAAAAAGCACTTAGGTATTTTCTCCCTGATTGTAGGTGACTGATGCTCACTACCAAGGGCTGCTTGTCCTCTGCCTTGTGAAGCTATAAATCAGCTGAAGAGATAACCCAGAAAACCTACCTGAAAGGTTTAAGTAGGACAATACATTTTCTCAGCTGCATTATTACAGAACATTCACCAAGCCCAAGTGTCTGCTTTAGGACAGTGTTCTGCCTTTAAGAGCAGAATTACACTAGACACACACATAATTGCACTGACAATTGATAATTACAGAGTAATTACTCTTTTGGCTTTTCAAATTACACTCAATTTTCATCAAGTGAGAAAATATTAGCAACCTAGTCCAATCTGATCTGGTTTTTACTGACATAAAATTCACCTCAGCATTGTGTCTGTTGTGGTTTAACCCCAGCCCTTAAGTAAGCACCACACAGCCACTTCCTCACTCCTCGCTGCCAGTGGATGGGCAGAAGAAGCAGATAAAAGGTGAAACCCGTGAGCTGAGATAAGAACAATTTCATAATTGAAATAAAATAATAAATAAGCAGTATTATTAAGGGGAAAAAAGAGAAACAAAACCCAAGAAACACTAGTGATGCCCAATATACTTGCTCAGCACCCACTGACCAATGGCCAGCTTGTTCCTGGGCCACAATCAGCACCTCAATCAGCCAACTCTCTCCAGTTTATACACCAACCAGGATGCTCCATGGCATGGAATATCCCTTTGGCCAGTTCAGGCCAGCTGTCCTGATCATACTTCCTCCCAGCTTCTTGGGTAGCTGCTCACTGCCAGAGCACAGGGAACTGCAAAGTCGTTGACTTATGGTAAATACTACTGCGTAACAGCCAAAACACCAGTCTGGTATCTACGTTACTCTCATACTAAACTCAAAACACAGCACTGTGCTAGCTATAGGAAGGGAATTAACTCTATCCCAGGTGAAACCAGGAGAGCGACTGATCAAAACAAAGGCCTATCTCATCACAAAATACAGCATCATTCAGACCTAATTTTCCCATTTAGTAAAGTCTCTTATGCCTATTGACATAGAATATAAAACAAACAAACAGTGCTCTGACATATTCAAAATAACTGGGTACATAACATTATGCAAAAGAAATCATATTCCTAATTGTTGCACAAAAAAAACCCCATATCTGGTCTTGCACAGGGTATCTTCAATGGAGGTTATACAACTGTAACTTCCTAGGCATTTCTAGGCATGTGCTTCAGAATGTGGCAAGTTCTAGGATTGGTAGATCTTATAAGCTCTCAACCTTGTTAGCAAGGAAAACAGTTTTCCATGTGATGAATTTAGGACTTATGCAATTTCATTTCTACCTGAAGATGCCCTTACTGTTGCCTCTCCTGCTCACCTGTCTCACCCAACTCATGCTCCTTTACCCTGTACATTTGAAATTGGTTATTTTGGGTCTCTGACACATTTGTAGTTCCTCAAGGCAGTAAGCTCCTTCTTCATTGCTCTTTGAGCTCATAGTTTCAGGTGGACAGTCAGCTATTGGCCCTACCAGGGTTTCATGGACTGTCAGGCAGCCACTGGCAGCAAGTGGGAGTACTTTGGATACTGTGGCCTGTGACAGCATAGAAAAACCAAAAAATGCAAGGCCAAGCAAAAATACCTCTGAAGAGTATGTAAAGAGCATGTAAAGAGCATGTAGAGTCAAAGGGAAGCTGGCAGAGGGCAGCAGCCAACTCTTTGCTACTGCAGTCAATCACACCAGGAAGTCCAATTCTGCCTCTGTTCTAAACCTACTGCAAATTGCTGCTGCATTCACCTTGGGCATCAAATCAAACTGCTTTAATGAGAGAAGACAGCTTCTGACAGAGTGTAGCCAATTTATGCACATTTGTTGTTGTGACAGCATTATCTTTAATACAGAGTGTTGTTCTTGCACTCCAGCAGTCATACAGGTCTCCTTTCAGCCACAGGGACAGACTTGAACATCATTTCCAACAGATGGCACTTTTTAGCCTCGTCATGTGCGCAGGTGAATGCGTGTGTACAAACATGTTTCCATAGTAACTGGAAACTGCTTTTTCAGAACACTGCCTACCATAAAGCAGAGAAATTATAGTTGAGCTGAAATGACATCATCTTGTATTTTAGACACTTTTTTTTTAAAGCCACAATGAAAATAACATGATCATTTCCTTTTCTTTATTACCTTGTGGTAAGAAATGCATCCTTGTGCAGAAGGAAAAACACTTAAGGGTAAATATAAAATCCATCAGGTATGGGGAGTTTGGGGGAGAAAAAAATCAATACGACCTTTCTGATAGAATTCTATAGGAAGCCTTTATCATAGATGAATATAGCCTTCCTACAAGTACAAATTGAAGTTATCAAAAGTTAATTCCTGGTTTCTTGGAAGGTACTGTAAAGGGCATGTAGCCACAATTCTCGGGGAACAGGCAGGGCAGCACAGCAAGGCTGTGCAGTCCTTCCTCACAGCCTCCAAGATGAAAAGACCGAGACCTTTGCTTCTCTAATAAA
Organism: Chloebia gouldiae; assembly: GCA_003676055.1. Lineage (NCBI taxonomy): Eukaryota > Metazoa > Chordata > Aves > Passeriformes > Passeridae > Chloebia > Chloebia gouldiae. The sequence goes on along the minus strand of QUSF01000005.1, from coordinate 1,033,675 downwards.
AGCTTCTGGAATGGAAAGGCTGTAAATTCAAGCCACTGGGTAATCAAGGTCTAAAACACTCCTCCTGCATCTGGGTTCCAAAACATTTACTTCAGTTTCTTTTTCTGTAGTGAAATTGCTGTCTCATCTTTGTGGTAAATTTTGAGGGTTCTTTTCCCAGTCCTCTTGAATTTATATTAAGCTTGTCTTTCTTCTAAGGAAACTATCTGCTATGTAATTAGGGGATTTGGGTTGCTGTTTGTTATTCAATAGTCCCCTTTGGTTCATTGGGCCACTATAGAGTTCTCCAAGTCTTCTCCATGCTCTGGGCATCAATTTTATGGCAGTTCCAATTATGTAGTCATAAAAAGGGACAGAATGTAACTTCTCTGTTATTTTTGTTCACATTTCCTGCTGATGATATTCCTCAGCTGCCCCTACCTCAACTTAGTCATTATCTTTGGTTTCTCTCTTTCACTCAGCTCTAAGCTAGTCTTGTCTTCTAGCCTTTCCTGCTCTTGCTTTATTCCCTCTCTCACCCTGCCACTGTCAAGATTTCCTTGGGGGAAATTAGAGACTGCTAAGAACATAAAGAAAATATGAATTCATATTCATTTCTAATGTCATGTCAACAGCTATGGCTATCCTCAGGTAGTCTTTCCTCCCTGATTTCAAGGAGGGAATACTGAAAGTGGAGAAGTTGCCCTTTACTTCAGTGAGCAATATGCAGTGTGTGCTGTGCTTCGGGAATTAATATTCAGCCATCAGAACCCCAGTATTTGAGATTTCCAAAGTAAGCAACTTTTGAGTTGCTTCACCTAAAGCAATGCACTGTACTTGGTGTTGATAGAATGAAGTGCATACTATAAAACATCTCTGCTCCTAATGAAAAAAACAAACATTGGAGAGAGGCAGCCTTAATGTTCACTCAGCAGAGCTCAGTCTGACCTGGTACAGGGGGATCAACCTGGCCCTGTGCAAGAATGATGAAGCTACTTAGGTGCAGGAAAAGGGACCAGCACACAGTGTCCTGCTACAGACTGCCCACAGCTCAATCCTGAAAAGATGGAATGCAGCAACATGAAAATATGATCTATGAAAATCAAGATGTCATCACTGCTTTATTATCCACTGAAAACCCTGGTTGGCAGATTTTGCCAGAGAACAACCTCCATGTCTCTTATCTCTGTTATTTCAGCACATGTACCAAGATAATGCAGACCTTGGTGTCTTCTGGCAAAAATACTTCACTAAATAATGCTTGCCATTGTGTTTTAATTTGTATGCTGTACAATGAGCAAAGAAAGGAGCAGCCAGATTTGTTAAATTGTTGTTATACTGTTAATCAACTACTTATTTAGGGTCGTCATGACTCAACTCTCCACCATACGGGCAACTTCTAAAATATTTCAGTGTTTTCTTAAATGTGAGATTGAAGGATCAAAAAGAAAATGTCAACTAATCAAACTGAAGAACAGAGTGCAAGCTTCAAGTTCTGAACCAGAAATGAAACAGTCTTGAAAATGATAAATAAGATATACTCATAGAATGGTTTGGGTTGGAAGGCACCTTAAAGGTCACCTACTTTCAACCCTCCACCGTGGGCAGGGACACCTTTCACTAGACCAGGCTGCTCAAAGCCCCATCCAACCTGGCCTTGAACACTTA
>QUSF01000005.1:893108-1032018 GCA_003676055.1 Chloebia gouldiae | reverse complement strand
AGTGGGAAAGACAGCTATTAACAGGTGGAGGTCAAAAGAGATGCCAGACTAAGTGCTGTACTTCCTATTGTCAAAAGAGTTAGCTCATCTTTTCAGTGGTTCTTGCAGTTGTTAAGGAGGTAGTAAGTGTTTTTATTTCTTAAATGTAGTGAATTTCACATCCTTAGGACACCTCTAATAATTTGGAAGCATTTTTCTAACCATTGTACTAGGTCTCATCCTTACACTTTACAACTCTTTTCAGAGAAACCCTGAGATATTCCACCTCTTCAAATGTATTATTTTCTTCTTCAAACAAGTCTCACAAATACAGCAGTTTGGCTCAGGCTGGTATTAGCAAAGCGTCTTATGGAAGTTACTGCCAAAGAATTAGGGTGGACCAGTACACCTCTCCAAAATAACTGTTCCTGGAAAATTAATTCATAAATACAGACATTTATGTAAATATATACAAACATTCAATATAAACATTACATGCTGCTGTTCAGAACTTATTTTCATACATTTTTAACTTTTGTTTAGACTCATATGTTAAAAAATACACAGTGGTCAGGCAGTAGTTTCCTACTGTGCTGTAGGCCAGCACAGTATTTTGTGCTCTACCAGCCCAAATTACCCTGTAAAACTGCAACTAATGACTCTTTTCAGAGAATCTCCATTGCATCCAATTTGCTAAAATTCCTCCAACCCTTTTTACAACAAACTAGAAGAATGCCTAGGTGCACCACACTGTCATCTCTCTTAAGGTAAATGAGGGCACTTCTCTCCTGCTTATTATAAACCACCTTAGAGTCAGAAATTCCAAGTGGTCCTAAAGAAAACTACCCGGAGACTGTGCTGCTGTTTGGACTTAACCTCTGAACAGCAGCTCAGCAATAGCATCTCAAAATCTCTCCACATAACTGCATTTTAAATGAACAAGAAACACACAGAAACAGAGTACATTTCAAGAATATTTGGTGAGTGAAACCAGGTGCTATCCAAACTAATGGTGTTCCTGAAGTCTGGAAACCTTTCTAGAATAAATGTCCAAGCTCTGGCTGGCTCCCACAAGGCAAATGCCCTTGTGCTTGGGCAGTACTCACAGTTTAGCTATGGTTTTTGCCTTCAGAGAAGTTGTGCTGTCAGCAAAGAAGAATCAAATGTTTAAACACTTCATGCAGTCATAAGATCTGCCATCTTCACACGAGACTTACACACAGTATCATATTCCCAAAAGACATGACTCAAGTTTAAATTCACTGATTTTGGCTTTGCCACTTCCACAGACGAACAAACTCTGAAAACATAATTACATCTTTTTCCTCCCTCATTAAAAAGTCTCATGTTCTAAGCATGACCTGTCCATATGACTGTATTTGGAAGGAAATATACCAGGTCTATTTATCTACATGCCTATTTGAATGTAGAAACCCTAATATTCTTCCTAAAACAGTAATTCTCTTCAATGAAAGCATCATATCCTAAATATTAAAGGAAGTTTTGTTTTGGTTTTTTTTTTTTTTTACTGTCTAAATGTACCATATATCCTTTCACTATTCCCCAGGAATGTGAGAGAGGAACCTCTCTCTTTTGCAAGGTAAAATCATGAAGTGAACACTGCCAGTTTAGCATTCAAAAAGGAGTTGCCAAGAGCATTAATAACCATCTCTATTAAGTGCTGTCCAAAGTGGGACCTATTGAAGTGGGGAAATTAAAGGCCCTGAATAAAACACACTGACCAACCTGAACAACAGAAGTTCTGCATTACAGAGCTCTAAATTAAGTGCTGTCAAGGTGTGGGGTAAATTGTTAGAACACATGTTAAATCTGTTTGGACACAATCTTTTTTTTTTTTTATTTACTATATTACTAAGCTCTGTGATAAATTTCCACAAAAGACAGGATTAAGCTCTCAAAAGTTACCATAGATGTCACTTCAGCAGTAAGATATTACACATCAGCTCTGTTGTACTAGTTTGTAAGCAAGTTCATAAATGCACCAGCAGTTTTTTAAAATTGTTTGCTGTTGCTGTTGTTTTTTTCATTAATTTTAATGACAGCACTGCTTCATTCTGTGCTGTAGGGAAGTGGCTTCTGGTAGATTGAGTGTGAAGAAGACAAAAAGCTATGATTTCCAGCATATCTCTAGCATCTGTTTTGTCACAAGCTGCCTTACAACATTTCATAGGAGTTTCTATTGGCTTTAAATATTAGAAAAAACAAACAAGGAACAAAAGTGGTCCTTCACCCAGCAATTTTTCAGACTATATAAGGATGTCCTTGTCAGCAGTGCCACCACAGGAATCTCGATGGACCTCAGGTTTAAGAGACCTATCTGTTCTATGACCCTTCAAATTGGTAGGGTCAAACACTTTTGTCAGCAGCTTTTGAACGACAACAGAGGGGTTGTTTCCCCAGTAAATGGGCTGTGGAAACTCCAAAGGCTGAAATGCCAAGTTCCAGCTGTCCTAAGAGAGAAGAAGGCAACAGGAGTGCTGGAACTGAACTCTCCTGTCAGGAACCTGAGCCAGTTTCTGCCTCTGCAAGCTATGAGGTTTTTGGTTCAGTAGCAATACAACTATACCTGCAGCTTTGGGTTTTCCTGCAATTCCAATGGCATGATGCAAAGGGCAAATGGCTCCAGATACCCATTATTTCCCTTAATTTGCCAAGCACAAGGGTACATCAAATCGTACCTGAGGCATCGAGGGGGCATAAATCCTAAGAAGGTGTACTCAAGCCCCTTATCCAAACTAGCAATGGTGTGGAACAGGCTCCAAAGGAGATACAGCTTGAGCTGTAGCTGGGCCAAGAACTCCTCCAGAAAACTCACAAAGGGCAGAGTAACCCAGTGATCATCAATGCACATGAGCTTGGAACACCAATCATTGATTAATATATGAACAGTGTTTTTTCCAGGACTGTTTTTCATGGACCTGAACATGGTCAGAATAGAAACTTATGGATGAATAAACCAAATCATCCTGTAATGTTATAAACAATGCTCCTAAGTGAGGCCCTTTGAGCTCTCCTGAACTGCAGAGAGCTGTGCCAGCGCCTCCCTCTGAGCAGGGTGTCTCTCACCATTCGTGCTCTATATCCAAAACCTCACAAATTCTCACTTTTAGGAAGTTAAAAGGACCATTTCCAAAATCTGACAGTGGAGTTTGGCCTGTGATTTTTAGTCATTATACTCTAGACATTTCAAGTTTCAAAGAGTGAATTTTAGGACAATTTCCCTTCAGTCACTCATCTCAAGTTAGATGCGCTGCTTTGACATTTGATGGAGGGTCTCATAAGGACTCAAGAGTTACAGCATCTTCTGAGAGCCCTGGTAATACAAGTGCTAAAGGGCACTGACTACCTGGTGAATTTCTCCTGATGGTATTACAGAAATATTAGTATTTTTCTAGTTCTTCCTACATGGAAGCCTCATGTTTTTAGAAGCCTTCCTTTGGCTCAAGTCATCTCAGTGAGTATACTCCCTCTGGAAATGCTGCAAATTTTTGCTCAAATATAGACTGCTCATCACTGTTTCAATGCTTTATCTCTGGGTCGGACTAGAGAAGTAATTTTACATCAAAAAAAGATCTGCAGGAAAAGCAGATAGTGGAAGGAAAATACCACTTAGCCCTTATAAAAAGGAATCCAAGTACATACAGTACAATGGAAAATTATCATTTTTTAGATCACTCTCCTGGAAAAGCAACTGGGGAGATCATTAAAATCACCTCTGTAGTTCTTTGAACACTGGTGTTATTTGCATTTCAAAGGAGCAAGTTTGACAGAGCTTATGGCAATTCTCTACTCCAAGCTTGTAGCAGTCTTGTTCCCTGTTATCACACTGCCTCCTTCCTGACCCTTCCCAAAGCCACAGATTTCTCCTTTTCAACAATAAAAACTAACCTCCAAAAGAGAAGCACATTTATAATAGGATTGCTTAAGAGCAAGCTGCCATGAGTTGGTTCAGTAAAGAGACACCTCAGTATCAGGCCCTTGTTGTTGCCCATGCTCTATTTCAGTGCTATCATTGTGCTTTCCTAGACTGAGCTGACTACCACTGAATACAGAGCTCAAAACGAGATCACAATGTGTAACTTGATATTCCATGTGCATCTTCCCCTCTCCAATACACACCAGAATTTATTCCTAGGGCAGGAAGCAAGAGTTTAAATTGATCTGTTCACACTTGTACCTCCCTGGCCTTCCTGCTCTATTATTAAAAAAAAAAAAAATCCCAACAATCCAGTACTTTGCCTGCAAGTTCAAACAGTTCTTGCATTTATTCTACTGAATTTCATTAACAGGTGGGGGCACCTTGTCAACAGCATTATGTTTTCTTCTCATTCCTCTTGTTTCTCCTCTAGTGTCTTAATGAAGCACTGCTGCAGTCACATTGTGAAATGTGAAAGAGTCTTAGCACAGAAATGGGACAGAAGGAAGATGCTCACACAAAGATCTATGTCTGCTGTGGTTCTCAGTCTCTGCTTCAGGATGCAAAAATTCCTAGTAAAGGAAAGGGTCAAGAGGGCTGACCTAGGCTAAAGAGACAGGCTGACAGCCACTGTTAGCTGGGCTCTTACAAGGAGATAACTAATGGGACCAAAAAGAACAGTATTTTTGACCCTGGAGTAACAGCTCCACCATCAGCTATACTCAAAGGAGGTGGTGACTTATGGGCAACAAGAGTGGGAGGGAAAGGAGTTTTAAACTAGGAGTTAAACTAGGACCCAGAGCAGAGAGATCTGGAATATCTGACAGCTGCTACCAACACGGGCCTTTCCCAAAACCAGGCAGAATTTGGCTGTGCTTGTAGAGGCCACGAAGGTTGCACCTTCAGTCAGTCTGCTACAGGAGTAGCTGATGTGCCCTGCTTTGTTTTCTTTCCTTACTATGGACACTGATTCCTGCCAAGGGCACCCTTCTCACTCTATCCAGAGGTACATGGCGTGCCCTAGAGATACCAAGACATTTAACTCCAGAAAAACTCATGCTTTGCTCTAAGGGTAGATGAACTCCAGACAGCAAGAACCACTGAGTTATAATGCTGGCTAAGCTTTACCTCCCAAAAATGTTTAATCTGATTAATTGCTTTCTGAAGAGAGTAGCAAGGAGTGGAAGTGACAGCATTAGGGAGGACTTTCATAGCAATACAAGAGACAGTAACTAATGTTGTTAAGAACAATTTTTGAAGGTATCTTTTTCAAACCATGACTTTATTACAGATAATACATTGACATATGAGAGAATTCAGAGTCACAGGTGTTACATGAAAGGTTCATCTCCAATAGCTTTCCAAGTTACAAGAGCAGCCGAATCATCTTATTACATATAAGACCCTTGGTTTTTTAGGATTGCTCTAGCTAGGTGGAGGAAGGAGGGGAAAAAAAAAAGCTGTAGCAAGCTGGTTAAGCTTAAATCCAATTAAAATGGTGGATTTAAAATTCATGTGCACTGTGTAGCTAAATTCCTTTATTAATAAAATCTGCTACTCAATGCCCTTAACTTTCAGCACTGTATTTCCATGGGGTCTCCTCCCATATAGCTTGACATTTAAAAGGACCTCAGTAGTAAGTGGTTTTTAATTTCTAACTGGGTATTTACATTAAACTGTCAGTGCTCTTCGGTACAATTAAACCTTACCCCAGGAGGTCCTGTAGATTCATTCCTAGTAATTCTGCAGAGCACTGAGATGCCCAGATCAAGTTCTCCAATCCAACCATAGCAGAATTTTCAAGACACACAGCTACTTCATGGCAGCATTTTAAGACATGCAACACATTTTACTAGAAGGATGTGAACAGAAAAGTGTCAGGAGGTTGAGAGACTTGCCCAAGGTCAGAGGACAACGTGGGCACAGAGCTGATCTGCCCACACAATTTCATCTCTGGCAAGGCTGTATTCACAGCCTTTGGGAAAGGAGTGGTATTGCTCACATATATGAGGCCTTTCCTACACTTAGACTGGAGAGGCAGGAATGCTGGTAGCAGAATGTTAAACTGTTTGGGTCCTGGCCTGCCACAGTGTGAAGCTGTGATTAGCCCCAGCAGCATAAGCAGAGCCAGGCCTCTTTCCTGAGAAAAACCCACAGAGAAAAAAGGAGCAGCCCTCCTTGAGCCAGCCTGGCCAAGAAGACAAATGGCCCTGTGCCTGAGGAAGGAGCTTGCCAGGCTGTTGCAAAGGACTCCTCTTCAGAAAAAACCCTGGCAGCCTGAAAGGGTGTTTCCTCTTCCTCTCATAGAACAGACCAAACCAGCTTTTTTAAAAACACCAACTCTATAATAAATTCCTATCCAGAAGCCAAGTTCCTTTTCCTGAGCACTACATTCATAGTGAGCAACAGCACAGCAGCAGACAGAGGCCATTAGAGAGCTATTACATTTTACTGCTAGGCAATCACTGATTGCACACCGGAAAAACTAATATCAAAAAAGTTCCTACCAACAGCTGTTGGAAGGAAACATCACGGTCATGGTGTCTAGACATTGTCAGGATGCCCTAAATCAGACACAAATGCAGGTCAGCATTATACTAACAGAAGTCTTACCAAAGTGGCTAGATTGTTGGCTTGCCATTAAAGGGGCTTCAGCAACAGCCAGTCTGCCAACACTCTAAGCACAGCTCAGGCCACATGGCTTTGGGGATTGCCACCAGAAAGGCAGATTGCAAAACTCGGGGGCAGAACAGGAGCTCCATGCCTTCAGTGGTAGGCATCTTACTCTAGCCTTGGCATGGGCCCAAAAGGGTAGTATGAAACTTGTTCCTGTGAAACAAGGGCCTCCTCTGCAAGGAATCCTTGTGGAGGGGAACTACTGCCAGCACTGCACCTCCAAGCAGGTTTCCACCCTTCGTCCTCATGGGCCCTAAAGCCAACCAAAGTACACTGTTAAAAGAAGGGGCAGCCCTGGCAACAGGTGCTGCTGAGTGTGGGTAAGATCCACCAAGCTGCTTCCATGCCTGTTTACTGCAGGAGTCATCCTGACTCACAGCTCCCCTTCATTCAATCTCACAAAGGGTGCCGGGAAGAGGCAAGGTGGCACTAGGACAACACAAGTGAGAACAAGCTGCTGTAACAGGCATGGATAAAAAGAGAGGTTTAAAAGGTTTCCTGAGCTGATTAACAGTGTACACAACTCCCTTTCTCTCCTGTGGTGCCACCTGCGGGGCTGCCAGCCAAACAGTGGCAGCCCAGGGGCTGGGAGCAAAGCACAGTGTGGTGTGAGGACAGCTGCTGGCACCACATGGCTCAGCAGAGACCAGACATCTGCACACAGCGAGGCACCACTGGAATCTTGTAATAGCTACCTGCAGGGAGGGATTTTCCTCCAGGGAATTTGTCTTGCAGTTTGATTTACAAGCCTTACCTGCAGTAGGAAGCAAACATACTGAAAGATTTCAGACAGCTGTGGGGAATTAATAGGTGTCAGAGTTTGCCAAGTCCTTGCTCATTACAGGGTCAGCAGTGAGCTCCTCCCCCTGCCAGCTGAAAGCATAGTGATGCTGAGCACTAGTGATGCTCAGAAAGAACACATCAGCCCAGAGCCACATAAAGCCCTTTCACAGGGTTTGGAGGTTGAACAGGACCTATGAACTCACTTGCTGCTTAATTCATTTTTCAACCACTGTAACCATGTAAAACTGCACTTCAGTGCACAGCAAAAGTCACCCTGTGCACATTATGTCTTTTTCTAAAATGCAGCACTTGAGCACCATCCTGTTGTGCTTGGTGGGCTACATAACAGTGGCCTTTAACAGAGAAGCTTTATGATGTTTAAACTCCTTTTCACATATTACACAAATGTTATAAAGAAAAGGAGAAGACTGATATCAGTGATCTTTAATTTAAGCCAAGAACCCACTTGCAGACCTCTAATACCCAGTCTCATAGTGCTATGCACAAAAACTGCAGATGAATGAAATCACTGTATGATGCTTCATATTAACAAACCTAAAGGAACTTCTGGTGTACAACTATGTAATTGTTCCTATTCCACAACCCCAACCTTAACACCTTTTCAGTTTTCCGTCTGTTATTTAAATAAATAAATAACCCTCCTAAATTGCAGTGGGTCAATTCAAAACAGGCTGTATACAAACTTAACTAACAAGCTACATTGGCAACCTGAAGTTCAACTGCAATACCAACACATAAAAAACTGACAGCTAAAACTTCTACAGCAGGTATGAAAACCATCAGCTGCTGCAGCTGCATTTCCAGATCACTGAAGTCCACAATTTCACCATAAATTAAATGTCACTAAATAATGAAAATCGTTATAATCAACTGTGCTGGGCCTCTTGCTTATTCATTGTGCTTTAGTTGCACAAAACACACAATAAGATGATTTTCTCTGCTATGGATCCACATACTTTCTACCTATAAGTCAAAATTCCAGCATTAGCATGGACTCCTGTTTTCTACACCTATGGAATCAGCCATTAAGAATTTCATTTATTTAGTCTCCTAACACATCAACATGACTTCCTTCAGTAACTTCTCCCTGAAAGTACCAACCACAGCAATAATTAAAATCCACTGAACACAGAAGTTTTGGAAAAACCTGAGTTGCAGGAAGAAGATACCAAGGATTGTTGTGTTTTATTGCCATTTAGAGAGGGGAAGGAAGAAAAAATTTTGACGGGAATAAAGAGAATTGCAAGAGGACATTACAGGACGTGACAATTAAAAAATAGTTTGCCTCCCATCCCCATCAAGTCATCTGAATATCTGGCTTCTTTTTGCAATATAAACTTCTGTTAGCAGAATGCTGCTGCTATGGAAAGTCAGCCTCATGCTCAGCTACACCAGAAAGGCAGAAAGTCTGATAATTTGTAACAGAGTTGATGATCACTTAAAAAGAAAGTAGGGTTTGGGGTTTTTTCCTATTTCTGAAAGGTAGCAAAACAGAAAAGTTCAAGGACCTTTCTGATGTTTTTTTTTATCTTCTGCTGGTGAGGAAATTACCTAATATTCTAGAATAACATTTTAATAAGTAGAAATGCAGTCAAGTGTCAGAGGGAGTAGTGAACTGTGCTCTCTCTAAAGATATGCTAGCATCTGAAACTATCTCTAAATACCTTGAAAATAGAGGTACTTTAGTTTTACATTTAGATTGCCAGGTGAGATGAGGAAATTTATGCCCTTATTAAAAAAATAGAATAAAAAAGGGGTTTAAGGCTGTTTGATTAAATAAAAATCAATTATCTAAAGGCTATCTGGTTACTTTTGAATAATCAGTCATACGTAATCATAACTAAAGACTATACACAAGTGGGGTTGATTAAGGTCAAGGATCATTACCATTTCCTAACTTCTGAGATTTTATTTTGGGACATTTTCTATATATTTATTTATTAATTTATATGCACACAGACATATCATTATTTCCTAAGAGCTTTCTTTTAGTTTATCTATGTGAACAACAATAACAAAAAAAACCCTTAGAAAGCCAGAGTCAGTAGTAGGTAAATAACAGTCTCCCTCCTTTTCTAAGCATTTTTTCCATCCTCTACACTCTCCCGCACTCTTTCCATATATTCATGGTTATTTTCTATTTGTATTTTTATCCTGTTCTTCCCTCTTGCTTTCTAATAATAGCTTCTTATTTCTCTTTCTATATACCCTCTTCTCCTTTCCTCATTCAGTCAAGATTTCACACCCCCTTCTGAAACATGCAGACTTCTTCACCTTTTCCACTAGGCCAGGTACCCACATTTATGCAACAATTTAGGATTGTTCAAAACATGGTTTCTGTCTGATGGTACCACCAGACATCAGATTGTATCGTGTGCCTATATATGCACAGTAAAGTCTCAATATTCAGACTCCATTTAATCTGTGGCATACACTGCTAAGGTCCCTGACATTGGCAGTATCAAGTTATTATGACTGAGGTATTTACACAAAGAGAATACCAGTAAAGAAAAAAAAATAAAAGCATTTCTGCAGTAATACAGGATTATAAGTGATACAAAACACATACCCCATTAATTAAAGCATTCGTTATGCTGAACAATGAAAGCCCAATTGTTTATTTTCTAGCTATACCTCCTCCTGAAGTGACTCCAAAATCCTCTACACAAAGGTAATTTCAGCAGAAGTGGGAATTATACTTGAAAATGAAGGCTCCAAAGCAGCAACATTTGATCACTCACATGAACAGAAATTAGCTACACAATTTTGAAAAATGTCTACTCCATCTTATTCATTAAATTAATGCCAAAGGAGCTAGGCTGTACAAGAGGTGATTGCACAGTGGAAGACACAATGTTCAACAATATTGAAAATGTTTACAAAAATATTACAATAATTGTACAATATTGTACATTTACAATATTGTAATAATTACAAAATTATTACAATACCAACAGGTTGAAACAACCATACAGGAAGAAATGTATGACATTTTGACACAGTTTAACCATAAAGTCACTTCTTACACCAGAGGAAAATGACAAGCAATGATGGTTACAAAAGCTGTTAGAATTAGCATTAAGCGCTTTGAAATAATAATAAAAAAAAACCTAAAGAAAACCCCAAACAACCACATTTACTATGAAAACACAATCCATTATAAGATTCAGAAAGAGTTAGTGAAATAGAGAGGCAACTTGAAGCTTTCATTTAATAAAATTATGAATCATTTGACACACATATTTGAGTGCAGACTTTAAAAATAGTTATCAAGCAAAAAGACTTGGGGGAGATCAATAGCAAAGGCCTAGTCTCAATTTGCCTTTTTTGTCCACTAGTTACAGGGTCTTGAAATGAGAATAAAGTTGGGGAACTAAGCAAGCATTATCACTTAGGAAAGTTGCTTCTGAAAATAGATGGTGCATTTTTATTTACTTAATTTTAAAGGGATTGCTCAGTGTCTTGGTATTCATAGCTGCATTTTCACTAGATCATCCCTGTATAACAACACAGCTGAGCACAGTCCTGGGAACAAAGTCCTGATCAATAATCTCAGCTCTCTGCTGATTTCCCCTATAGGAAGACATTTCTTCTGCAATGATTTTCTTATCCAAGAAAAAAAAAAGCAAATACAACACATAGATCCATGGGTAGGCAAAGCCTTTTCCAGTGGTTCTTTAATTAGTGTTTGTGAAGTGCTCCAAAGGCAAGCTCTCAGAGAGAAAACCATTAGCAGCAGCAGCACCTTTCATGTGGCATGCTCATTTAGCTCACTAGAAACTACAGAACAGCACTGCTGCAGCTGACCCCAAAGGCAGGGCTGAAGGTGGATGTTCCTCAGCCCACCTATCTTTCTCTCAGTATAATTAATTGCCATCTGGTCTGATATCAGTAAAGAGGCAGCTAGGAGCTATTTGCACAAATCACAGTTAATATAATCATACCTGCATGATTAGAAAGTTAAATCGAGTACAAAGAAAAACAAGATTTAACTTGTAAAGAGGCTTTATCACACATTTTAAGTGTCAAGCAGCCAGAGCAGAAACAATGCAATGCCCACAGTGAGTCAACAGCGTACATATCAACCAGGCACAGGACTGGCCAGTGTTCATTGCTTATTAGCTCTCTGTAGTCAGTATTTATGTTTGTTTACAGTACAAAGAGGCAGCAGCAGTTAACAGCTTGGCAGGAGCAACGCTTCACACTTTTCACATTTGTATTCTGGGCTGCTGAGGAGGCACCAAGAACTGAACACAAGGAATGCCCCAACACCCTGGGGAATGGTGTGAATAAAACTGGAAGTGCAATGTGAGGTAATGACTGGTATCTTCTGCCAAGAATCCCTGAAACTTGCATCAGTTGGTACTAATGAGCCAAACATGTAAATAACACAAATTCAGATATGTATGACTTTTCTCCTCATCTCTCCTTGCTTGCAGAAACAGAAACCTTATGCAGGTTGTACCTTCCCAGCTTTTCTTTTTCCATGCTCAGACAAAGAGTACTTTATTAAAACACCTTCTTGAAGTTTGTTCTCATTAAGTTATCAGCAGAAGCACTGACCAAAATGTAGCACTACAAGGTAACACCTCTAAGAACACTATGCAGGTTATAAAAGAAGTGAAACAAGTACATAGTGAAGTTTAAAAACCACTTTAACACTTTTTCTCCACAATTTTTGCAGCATCCTTTGCATGATCAAATATACTTTGAACCTGAAGAAGTCTGTAACACAGCTCTGAGACCTCCCATATATGATTTCCTGTGATCATAATTTCATCTAGGTATACAAAGGCAACTTGTCATTGATAAATTACAGGTAAGAATTTCTGTTAATTATTACACGACACCTGGGTAAATAAGAAAACAAAACCAAAAACAGAACAAACAAAGATTGTGAACTTAATCATCACATAAGCCCATAGCTACAATAATAATTAGTACAACTGAAGATTAAACCAATTGATAGCTATTGTTACCATCCTTACACTTGAAGTTAGGCAAAAAAAGAAAAAAAAAAGTCTTAAACCCTGCTATTTTCTAATCATACAGTGATTGCTTCAGAGCCAAATCACCCTCACTACTAGAAAGTTATGGCAGGTGGATACATGGTGTTTGCATGGGACACAAAACTGTATAGCAACAGTAGGAAAATGTAAAAGTTTTAACATGCAGAAGACAGCATAGTTGGGCACCAAACCTCTGCAATCAAGATTCCACAGCATAACTTGTATGTCATCAGTCCACTGGGACACCACTGCAGCACTGGCATTATTCAAGGGAGCAGCAGAATTCAGCTGCAGGTAGTTTAACTTGTGCATTTCTAGACCTGACTGCAACCACATTCTGAGCTACAAAGACCTTTCAGCAAAGCATTTCCTTAAACTCTCTAATTACCACCAATAGTTGATTAGTATCAACCAAAGTGGTTCAGCCAGAAAAAGGAAGTTTTAAAAAGCTGCTTTAGTGGAGCATAATACTGGAACAGTTACGTTTCCTGTAGTTTTACAGTTTTCCCCATTTTGTTTTCTCTTTGGATTACATTTACTTGTAATGTAAATACAAAAGTGTAGGACAAAGTTTACTGCACATTCTTATTGTTTCTAACAAGCTTATTTCCTAATTGCTAAGAGTATTTTAAATGCAGTTATGCAGAGGGTAAAGTTAGTTTTACTTGTATATGTAAAACATAACCAGTATTTTCCAGCAATGTACGTGGGACAGCTTAAACAGATACGAATTACACAGGATGTGCCACAAGTCTGCTCTAAATGTCAGAAGTGTGTTAACTTCAAAGAAGGTATTTCTGATCTCTCCATTCTGAAGCTATGCTTTCACTACTGAGTATCATGCTTTAAGAACCCTATTTTTTTCAAAACTACTTTAAAAGCTCTTGTTAGCCAAAACATTAACAAGAGCAGGCCACCCCAACTTTTATTTGTACCCTCTAAATGCTTTATTCTCCCTCAAAGGCCGCACTTACCACTGATTGGAAGAAAACTGTTCAGAGTTGCTGTGGTCCTTCACAATGGTCAGAAGAAATCATGAAAATAAGAAGGTCATTATTGACTCAGAACCTTTAATGCCAGATAGGAACATGACTCTTTCCTCCATATGCTTCTTGCATAGAAAGTATTTAAAGCATTTCCTTGGCACAGTATTCCTGCTTCTTCAAGCTTTTTATTACTGATTTACCACTCTGCTGGCAGCCCAAGGCAGGTTACTTAAACCATACACCCTGCACCAAACAATGCCTGCTCACCCTTGCCCCTCTCAGGGCCATCCCACCTGATCCCAGCATCAGTCCCTCCAGGTGCACCCAGTAACCTCCACCCATGCAGCCCAGATTGCCATTAGTCCTGCTCAACACCCCAGTACATTATACTGGAAGTCCATAGGAAGCTGAATATAAAGATGAAGAGAATGCTTTTTGGTTTTGTTAAAATAAAGCTCCTGCTTTTACCACCTCAGATTCCCTGCTCCTTGAAAAATTTTCATTACTCTGAATGCTATTCCTTTTCTTTTAAGATTACATTGAGGAATTACATTTTGTCATAAAGAGAGAAAAACAAACTTCAACTGAATTGGCTTCATTTATTAATCTCACTATTCAATTTGCAGTGCTTCAATTAATACAATCCATGGAGGGATGGGAGACAAGAGTCATACACAGACAAATTTGTGTTACTCGCATGTTTGGCTCATAAGTACCAACTAATAAGCAAGTTTCCAGGCTTCTAGCCCAGATGTAAAACCTATCACATAACCACAGAATGGATTGGAAGGCAATTGGCTTGGAAAGGACCACAATGGTCTACCAACCCTGCTCAATCCAGGGTCATCAGAATTGTGTCCAGATGGTTCTTGAATATCTCCAGTGAGAAGAGATCCCTAGGTATACCAGAGTTATCCTCCCCAGTTTGGTTATTCATATTCAGGTGACACTTCCTGTGAAGTGACAACAGTATCTGCCTGTTGCCTCTTGTCCTATTGCCTGGCACCACTGAGAAGAGCCAGTGAGGGACACTCCACAGCATCTCTGAGTGATCTGATCCAGTGCTCAGTCACCTGCATAGCTAATGAAAAACTTGTATAAAAAATCAAACCCTGGAGATTAAGTTTGAAACTGATGATCTTGAAAGTGTTCACCTTTTCATGTTCTCTCTCACTCCCCTCTCTTCTCCAGCAAATTCCTATCCAGACGCGTCTAGATTTTCTGTGCTCCTGCATCACATGATAAAAGAAGGCCTTGGTTAAAGAGAAACTTCCATCAAAACAGCAGTCTGTATTTTGCACTATGCTTCTCTGCCCTTCTACACACTGCCACTGGATCACAACAAGTCACCTAGTTTTGGGTCACTTTCAAAAACAAGACAGGTGTTTCTCCTTCTTTACTGAATATCCTTCTCAAGTATTGTTTGCTTGCTCCCCTATTGTAAATGCAGGCAAACCCAAAGGGAAGAGATGAAGATGTCTGACTCAATTCAGAAGGCTGAATTATTTCTTTATTATAATTATGTTAAAATATAGTAATATACTATATAAAGGAAGATATTAAAAACTACAAACCTACTTGTTCTAACTATATCTCTAACTAACACAACTCGTGACCCTGCTTGCGAGAGTCCACACACAGGTGGATTGGATTGGCCATCAGGCTCAAAAAATCCTCACCACAATCCAATCAAGCAATCACTCCAGGTAAACAATTCTCCAAGCATATTCCACATGAGAAAAACAAGGGTCAGAAATAGAAATTGTTTTCTCTGTCTCTCTGTGCACCTCTATGAAAAATCCTGAGAGAAAGAGAAATGTACTGCCACACTCCCCAGGTTTAACTGTGACTTCCACATTATCTCCTCCATTCTCTCACACCCCCAGTGTGCCATTACTATAAAGGGTCACCCTGGAAATAGCTTGCAGGGAGATCCCTGTGCTCATTGTTATCCTGACTTTTATTAATCTCATACAATCATTTGGCACTTCAAAATTTATCAACAACATGCTACTCTACAGCAAGAACTCCAGTGCTCTGTCCCACTTCAGTTTGTACTCCCACATCTCCAGCATCCTCAGGAAATACGCTGATTTGGTTTTGAAGGATCAGGGGACACTTTGGCAGTTGAAGAGTCACCACCAGTGGGAGAAATGCTGAGATAAACGAGCTGACGAGAGCTCTGTATAGCCACCAACAGGTCTCAACACTGAGGAAGAGGTACCTTGTGTTTGAGCTACTTCTTCAGCAGAGGAACCTAACCTTCCTCTAGATATAGCAATTCGATATGCTATACTTTTAGTCATTTATTTCCCCTTAACAAAGAGAAAAAATAGATACTTACATGATGTTAGATATAGAGAAAAACATGTGAACAAAATGCAATATTTTTCTACCTATAATTCCAGTTTATCCTTTCACATTCACTCATTTCATACTAGTAGCTGACAAATATCCAACAATGACATGGTGACTACTTTATATTTATTGCAGACTTTCACAGTGATGGACAGCTGTGGCAGCAGCCCTCTGGCCACAGAGAGCAGGCACAGACTTTCCCAAGCATTTTCCCGGGGAAGGCTGTAAAATCAGAGAAAAGAATGAAAAACAATTCTTATCTCCACTTGTTTCACCTGCTGTTGTGCACATGTGGAATGTGTCATGGAGATTTGTTTACCGAAGGGTGATTTCTTAATTGAACACTGGATAGTGTTTAGATTGATTGACCAATTAGGTCAAAGCTGTATTGGACTGGCTGTAAGGGTTACTGAGTTTCTTAGTAAATATACCATAATAATATAGTATAAAATAATAATAAGGCAATTAATCAGCCTTCTGCAATCATGGAGTCAATACTAATTATTACCCAGCTTGAGGCCTGTGGCAACAGACTGCCACACCAGGTACATGGGAGAGAAAAATGACAGCTTAGGGATTCTCTAGTACTGCATTGGAAACAGTGTGTAAAAGTTATCTTTCACCTATGATTTATTCTGTATTTGCTTCCATATATTCCTAATAATTTTTAATGGTTTACAAGAATTTTTAATATCACATAAAATATTAACTTATTAGTTAACAGTATCATCTTTCAGTGACAGTTCTGTGCTTCCAAATGCTCTGGCCACATGACAAGAAAAGCTCTGGATGTCAGAAGGCCACATTCAGATTGCAGATCAACACAACACACGTGAGTGTATTTCAGTCATTCAAATCTTTGGCAATTTGTTTTTCCTCAGATATAATGCAAATCCTAACTGATCACTTATCATTGCAAAATTATTCTATGTATTATGCAAAATACATATTCTATGCATTATTGCAAAACTATTCTATGTATTATGTATGCTTTAGGTTTGAATAAATGTGAATTAAATGTCATAAGACCAATTACCACTCCTCATATAGAAAAAAATAATTTTCCCCTTTTTTGAAATTAAAAATAACTTCCCTTCAACTAATCACCATTCTGCAGTTTTCAATATCTGTTACTCTTATTATTTTTGACTTGTTATTATGTACTGATGGTGGCACTAAGAGATGTTGCAGGCAGAAAGTCCATCATCATTTATCTTGTGCACTGCTTGGAGACAGCTACATTTCTTACTGAACTAGTGAATATAAATGGCACTATAAATAGACAGCAAAACCTTTAAATATTTTACTGGTTTTGGGCAGTCTAATAGAACGCCAAATGCTTGTGTTCTTTTTGTCACTTCATTGTTGACTTAGGAAGCTTTTCCATCAGATCATGCAGTGACTGTCACAGAGGGGAAACATTGCCTTCAAAGATTTTAACCTCAACTATATTAAAAGAATGGTATAATGACCTCCAATGCCTACATAAATCTTTATCCAAAGAATGGGAATATTATATATTTATTTTCTGTCAAGAGGAAGTCAAATCTACACATACTTTGTCCCATTTTTCTCACAAATATCAGCACAGCAATATGACTACATGGTGAAGCAGTTTGCATCTGATTTATGGTCACAGGAAGGTAAAGAAGGATTTATTCACCTTCTGTAACTGCTTGTTGTCAGGGAGAGGTTTTCATCTAGGAAAACCTGATCTGCTCAGCAGACCTGCTCAGCATCTACAGCCTTCTTCTAGATCCACTCCCAGTGGCAGGAGAAGGGGCAGTTAATTTTAACATGTTTTGACTGTGGAGGAAATGAGTGTCTAGGTTCATGCATTAATCTGTCCCAACATCCAACCTTGGAAGCAGGAAATTTTGTTCCTGTCATCAGACCTGTTCCACAGCAGCTGCTCCCACCTCTGTGCACAGCCCATATGAAGCATGGCTCTGGGTGGAGCTGCAGCCTGCAGGGTCAGCCCCATTTGCCTCTTTGCCCAGTGCTCCTGCAACATCTCACTCCACTCTGTCCCTCTGGCCGCCTCCTCCTCCTTTCCCTGCCCAGAAGCTGGGGAGCACCTTGTAACTCACACTGGACAGGAGAGAGAAGATTTTCCTGACAAAGACAGGCAGAAGTTGTCTCCAGGAAATATCAAGGTGCAACACCTAATTAGTCAATGGAATTGCAAATAGAAGGGATGGCAGAGGAGATCATCCAGGTGACAGGCCTTGCCTAGCTCATAAGTGCTTAATTTATTTGCATATACACTGACTTTATTATTATTATATCAGTATTACTGATATCTTCTTAATAAAAAATAGTAGAATTTTACTAGAATTAGGAATTCGGCAATTGAGAGATTCCAAGAATTTGTTTTGAGAGCTTTTCTATTAATATTGTAATAATCCTAACAATGTTACAAATTCTACAGGTTCAATCAATGCTGATTATTATAATTACTTGAAAAAATATATGAACTGAAATAATAAAATTGAAGCATGTGGTTTAGCTTCTTTTTGAAGTAAAAGCTCCAGGTGACTGCAAATGAAGCAAGAAACAGAAGAGTTCCTCTACAGGTTACAGCAAAACAAAGAAAAAACTCCAGACCCTTGAGATAAGCTCCCTCCCCTCTTGTGCTCTTTATTTAGACTGGTAAATTCTCACTAAAGCTCTCTGTTTAAAGTTGGGCACAAATATTCACCAAGTTTAGTGGGAGTAGAATCCCATTTCAGCTTCCCTGAACAGGTGACCCTTTTCACATTGTCCCGTGCTTGGGACCTGCAGGTACTACTAGAAAAGACACTGAAAAAATGGGTGAATATATTGTTATCCATAATGAGAGGCCAAGACATAAAACTTAACTTAAGCAGCTACCAAAGAACAAAATACATCTTTAATTTGGACACCAGTCAGCAACAAGGACAGCTTTTCAAAACTCCTGTGAGTCAGTGGTCTATTTTCCTTCATAGTTACATAAACCATAGTGATTTAATCCCATCCCATAATCAAGTAAAAACCTTTGTATATTTTATTTTTTTCCCTATGGAAAAGGTTAAAATTAAGCTGTTTTGGTGGATGTCAAAGAGCAACTAAAAAATACACAATCTTATTTTTTCACCATCAAAATATGATGATGTCTATTATTACTAATTGGCAATATTTGAGATAGAAAGCTGTTTTATCACCACTATATTCCCATTTATATTTGGTAGCTTTATTGAAAAACGCTAACATTCACCAGCAATTTAAGCTCTCATTCTTGTACCTGGGGGAGCAATTGCTATAGGTTTCACTTGGTGTTGTCAGTATTTCTGAGGTCGAAGATGTTAAGAATTTTTACATTTCTATGTTTTTATGCTTATGCAATTTTACTTTATATAAAAAACCAAGTTGCCTCTCAAGGAGGAGCTGTAAAGCTACTTCTCTACCTTGCAGTATGGTAAAAGACTCTTTTCTTTAGGAATGGTACATCTTGCTGTCACAAACATAGTTGTTGAATAAGTAATTTTCAGCTCAAGGAGAACAAGTGAAAGCAATTTAAACTCAGGCAGCCACACGATGGTAATATACACACGTGGCTAGACTGTAACAAGGACTGAAAAGATTACAGCTGTTTCTGACTAGTTAGGAGACCTAGATATCAGTTTGGACTTGTCTGTCTGAGACATTTAGGGTATATTTGGAATTTTTTAAATTGAATGGGGGTAGTGCAGAGAAAAGCTGCAAAGGAACCTCATCTCTTGCTGCTTGCAAATTAAACTTCTCTAGAAAAAATTGCAGGGCAGGATTGGATCCCAGAGAATTTGTACCAAAAAATAAACAGGAAAAGCCTGAGCTGAAGGTAACCTTACTTCTTTTCAGAACAGTTCAAGCAGTTGGGGTCTGCTTTCACACACACACAAAAAAACACACAAGAATTTCTGTTTGCCCTCCTCTTGTGTTTGCAATGGACATTTTAATACAACCCCTAAATAAAAGTGGGAAAAACTACCTTACAACACCTTAATCATTATATATAAGAAATCTAACAGAGTACATATTTTAAAAGGACATCTACTTTAGATATTAGAGGAAGAAAATACAGTGGGGAATGTATTGATTGAAAAAGTTGACTGGTAAAGCTGACCAAATTTCAATTACATAAAGATTGAAAATATAGCACTCCACATATAGACAAAAAATACTGCAGTCATTAGTATTATCTCATCCACTGTTTCATAAGCAGTACTTCTCAAAGCTGTTTTACCACATGTGGTGAGGAATGAAGCAGGATTTGACAACAATATTTATATTCTGAGACTACATTATTGATTACAGATAGGATTGGCACATTATGTATCTTGATAAGAAAGGGACAAGGAAAAATATTCAAAAGTTTAAGCAAGGGAAATTTTGCCTGCATAAATAGAAAAACAAAATTCATTTTTATAATGGCCAGGCTCTGGATTAGAGCCCAGAGAAACTGCATTCAACACTCAACCAAACAAAGCCCTGGGCACTTCCCTTGTAATTTAAAGTTTGCCCTGGATTGCACAGTGGCTTAAAATAAATGCTTAAAAAATTCTAATCTACCAAAGCATGTCCTAGTGCTAAATATTAATTTTTACATTCTGAAAAATAACTGAGTGTCTCTTACATGTACACCTACAGATAAAATTTCTCAGTCCTATCCCAGAGAGTGACAAGCCAAATTAAATTATAAATGCAAAGGAAAACTTTTATATTTGGAATCAAATACATACAATTTTAAAAGCAGAGCAAAGATGTAAGTGTGGCAAAACCTACACAGCATTGAATAGTTCTGTATTTGCATAACTATTTGGATTAAATCCATTGATTTTTTTCTCAGATTAAAAATATAATATAAAAATAATAATATGAATATATAATACATTATAAATTAAATTAATATTATATATATGTTAAATATTATATAGTATATTAATATATTAAATTGAATAATATATTAATATAGTATTATAATATATATTATATCAATATTATAAATTGAATTCTAATAAATTAAAATAAATTATAAATAATATGTGTATATATAAAAATATAATATAATAATATAAAATAAAAATACCTAATATAAAATTAAAATATAGACCTGAGGAAACATGAAACAGTAAATTTAAGATTTTTCTGTCTTTTCTAATTCAAAATTATTATTATTACAAAAGTCACACAAGAAGATATAAGAACTACAGGCAAGAAAAATAATTTCTACCAGCTCTGAATATTTTAAAGTAAAGCAAAACAAACCAGGAGAGAACACAAATAATACATTTGCAAATAAGTCAGTTACAGTGTATGTTAGGTCTTTCCACAGAATGTTTTTAGAATAGGCTCTCTCTGAGATAATGTCAGCTGTGCAGAAGCCATCCTTTCTAGACAGCCTTACACTGAAATTTATTGTTTCCAGAACTATCTAAACCAGTGAAACTAAACTTCTTCCTTCACTGGACATTGATAAATCCTGCTGCCTAGGTGTAAGTAAGTTTTCATGGGAATAACAGATACTCTTGACTAAGGGTGTGGCCATGCTTTAGTCCCTCATGTAAACCACAGTAAAGATTTATTGCTTTTATAGCTATAGGTGTCAAAAAAATCAGCACAAGCAGCAAAATCCAGTTTAGAAACTGTATGACATGTAAAAAAATAATTCCTCCCAGGGTAAAGAAGAGTAGGATTACATTATATAAGGCAGAATGGATCAACACAGGGGAAGGAGGAAAGAAAGAAGTAGCCGCAAATTAAAACTCTATCAGACATAAAATTAATCTTCCTTTTTCTTATAAGCAGCCTTCATATTTACAGCTACAGATGCAAAAAGAAAGAAGATAATACTAAAGCAAACCATTTCTAGCAAATTAAAACAGCCAACATGAAAACAGCCCACAAGTATTTATGAATGTTTACATAAATAATACATGAAAATGGCAAAGCAAGAAATAAGAATGATTAATAGCACAATCAACTAATTCTAAAAAATCACCTGGAATTTCAGTCCTCGCAGTAACTTCCATCATTAAAACAGCTGAAATTATATTGCTTTCAAAAAATAATGCAAGAATATAGTATGAAGGAGAATATGGTCTGAATGATCTCTGAATGAGGTATGGTTTTATTATTTTCAGAATTAAATCATGTACATGGTATATAAATCACTTGAGTTATTAGTAAGAAAAAGGGAAGGTATTATACTTTATCAATGAAGAATTGTTCTCACATTCTAGACCTTCCTGTATGGCCCCAAATGCATAATCTTGCTAATAGGTCTTGCTACCATACATCTCTCAATTCATTTAAAGTTCCACAATAAAAAAAAAACCAAAAACAAACAACAAACCCCAACCCCACCCCCAAAAAAAAAAAAAACCAACTTTGGTATTATCTAAATAAGTATTGTACACATGACTGAGATATTGCAAGACTAGGACAATACAACAAACTTGAGCAATGACATAGAAGATTCCCTTCTGTCAGAGGAATAAAAACTATATATTTGAGTTCAGTTCATTAAGTCCCCACCTGACTGTAGCTATTTCCAAAGATGCTCATCGAAGCTCTCTGGAATCAGACTGGAGCAACAGGATCCTCTTGAGGATGATTCAGCTTCACTGAAGCACCACAGCCTGGAAGTGCTAACTCTGATTTGGCTGCACAGTGAGCTTAGACAACCAGCTTAGATGTAGAAATCCACTTTTCAGGTATCCAAAATCAAATGAGATTGTCTTTGCTACCGCTACATAAATGAGCAGAGTATCTGTCTACATCTTATTCTGTAATGGGCAATTATATTTTTTTACCATGCATATATAAGATTGCACATGAGTAAGGTACGTCCTCTCTCCTGTGCTACATGATCTACCATTAAGCAAGCATTCCTGAGAGACATTTCGGCCACCAGCTAGCTCTGTGATAGTTTTATTTTTGATTAAAAATTGGCTATTTTTATTGACACCTGGCACCACATGACTTGTGCCTAATGAATCACAGAGAAAACGTAAGGAAAGCATTAATATAAAGTTTAGCACCTGAATCACTGACAGCACTCAAGATATCATTTTGTTCAAGTGTCAAGAACCAGCTAAGTGCAGCTTAAGGCTCTGATCATATCAATTCTTTTACTCCTACTACACAGAACCCTATCAGTCAATCTGTACTGTGTCCCATTTTCCAACCAGACATAAAGGAAAAGCATGAAGAAACCACCAGGAAAAAAAATAGCCAGTATCAAATGTCTCCAATTTTGCTTTCCTGCAAAACTCCCTTAATGCCCCTCCCTAGTTTATCTATTTGCTGTTGCATGGATGAATTGCACTGCAGAGCTGATGAGGACAAAAGGTTTTAATATGGCATTCTGTACAGTTTGTCTCCTACAGTTTGCAAGGAGCTGGAAAGGACTGACCAGAATGTTTATGCATGACTAGTAAAGTACCTTCATGTTAATGTGTGTTACAATGTTTGCATAAACATTTTACCCCTTGAAACTAGAAGGTGAGCCCCTCTCCAGCCCAAGCACAGTCGTGTTTGCACACTTATTTTCCATTGTGTGTTTCACAAGGTCATTAGCAGGCAATGCACAGAAACAATTAATGAACTTATTATGAAATTCAGTTTTAGTAACTAAGTACATGACAAAAATTTTACTTCTGTTTAGGAACTGGACATCTGTTATTTCTGTTTGAATTGGATAAAGGCAAGGTAACTTGGACAATCTTTGAGGTCCCTTCCAACCCAAACCATTCCATGATTCTATGAAATGTTTAAACAGCAGAAATATTTCATGGTATTTTTATTTTTTCCTTTTAGGAAATAAAAATGCTATAAACATTTGAAATTCATTCCCCTCATTGGATGCAGAATACAGGACATCATCCTGTAAGTTGTTACAATAAAAGTTACTTTTGAGTAGATTATAGCACAACTGTGCTCATTTCAAGCTTTATTGAACAATGGTTCATATAACAGAATATTCAACTAAGAGATGACTTCTTTTTCGTATCCAATTGATTTAGAGATACTGCAGATAGATTAAGTTGGTTTAGATTTATACCAAAATAATAAAGTAGCTTACATGAATTCAGTATTATAAAAGCTCCAGCCATATCTTCTGGTATTAATTAGACATAATCAGTTAAAGACATCTTTGAAATTACATCTAAAATTAGCTCAGACCCTGCAGGGAGTCTTGTAAACTTGTCACTGTGTCAAGTCAAAAACATTTACAGCATTTAGAATTTTTCACTCAGTTCTTCTGTGATTATTTTAGGGATGTCAGATTTGAACATAAGAGCAGAATGGAATCAATCTGAACCTGCCAAACTTCAGTTCTCAAGATCTTCATCAGTATAAAAATTGTATTAGAAAAATAGTTTAGAATATGAAGAATATTTGCTCCTTCCAAGAACGCTGCAATGGACCCAATTTTAAGCTAAGAGATACCTACTGGAGACCAGTATACTGAAATAATATTACAACTCCATTTATCTGTAATGCTTGGAAGGTACTTAGGCATTCTTAGGTACTTAGGCACTGCAAACTACTCCTGCAAGGTGGCAAGAGAAGAGAGCACAATTTTGATTAGACCATGTGCAACTTTGTTCAATTCAACCTTAAACTTTGTTTTTTGAAGTGCAGATGCTAGAGGCTGCCAGCACAGTCAGGAA
The DNA here is from genome assembly GCA_003676055.1 of Chloebia gouldiae. Classification (NCBI taxonomy): domain Eukaryota; kingdom Metazoa; phylum Chordata; class Aves; order Passeriformes; family Passeridae; genus Chloebia; species Chloebia gouldiae. The sequence continues at coordinate 1,007,591 of QUSF01000005.1, read as the reverse complement.
AAGCATTTAAAAGGAGTTCTCTTACTTTTAGCAATAACTGCACAGTTATTCAAACATGAATTTACATGAGTAGATAAATAAAGTGTATTTGCAACAGCAGCTTCAACCTTAAGAAACAAATAAAAGGTTCTGCAGAAAAGAGAACTGCTAAGTGATTTTATTACTACTTATTCATATTACAGTATGTTTTTCTTCATGCCTAATACCAACGTTAACTGTATTACTGAAATGTGTGCAGCATTTGAATAACTGTTTACATTTGTAGGTCCAAGATAGCCAGAATATTCTCCTGGGACAAAATATAAATGTGACTTTAGTTAGACAACTTTCTCTCCCTGCACATTCTTTCATTTTCTAATGGAGACAAATAGTGGTGAAAAAGTGAAATCTTCTGAACAACACTGTAGTGTATTAACGGAAGAAAAAATGAGATAATTCCTTCTCAATTTTAACATTGATTTCCTGAGAAAATTACAAAATGTGTAGCTATGATATAAATTAAAAAGAGGCGTTACATATATCTGAAAAATGGTTTCATGAAGTGCTCTGTATGTGCAAAGCAAAAATGGCCTCTGGCATTAGTGGAAATCAAATTCAGAGATCTCAGTTTATCTTCCCTTTTTCACTGTACCATCTACTTTTGTAGCACCCCAGCCCTGCAGATGGGTTTCATACCGCAGGCATGATTGCACGCAACTGTCACAAGTGGACTGTGACTTACATTTTACAGCAGGTAACAGAAAAGGAGAGGGGTAAGATAAGCTATTTAGAGATCATAGACACGACCAAAATTTGTGTGACAAGTGTTGATCTGAGTTGAATTCCCTCCACCATGTTGTTTCAAGAAATATATCTTTACTCGATATGAACATGTGCGAGGCAGTTTGAAAGGAAACCATTTCCTGTACCTTTGCATAGAAATGCAAACAGGAGGATCAAAGCTAGCAAGTTCTCTCAGCATTGCAACATAGCCAAGTTTAGAAGAAATGTAACACCTAGAGTATCAACAGGACTGCTAAGGCACAGGTGGTAAGCAATTTTTCTAATAGGAAGAAAAGTAGCAATCAGTGCAGCAGAAATCAAAATCAGATTTCTCCAATGCTTAGCTGGAAAGCTGATAGGTGTCTGTGTGTGGTTTATTACTTTGCAACTTGGGATGTTGCACATCTTATAAATGTACTGAATTAAAAGTTCATCAAAATATTTGTCTATCTAAAAACAGAAGATGCCAGCCTTGGAGGCTTTAGACAGAAATTTTACTGGCAGCTTTCTAGAATCTTGACACATAGGAATTAAGTCAAACCAGAGGAAAAAAGCAACAGCTGAGCTTCCTGTTTAAGCAGCAGCCAGCTTACTGACCTTGCAAAATGTCAGTAAGTGCAGAGATTACTTCATGCACTAGTAGTGCCATAATTTTGTTTTCAGTCCCTCCTTGCTAAAGTTCACATCTCCTCTTAATGCCCTCCCAAGATCCCACATGCATGATCGAAGGGGCTGCAGTCACAGACATGCCAGGACAGAACTACAGCTACTGCCATGCCAAAGATCACAGCAACTACAGTGAATATTCTCATTACATTTGTTGCAGTTTAGAGATCTGAGTTCACCATAAGAAATCTGTATCAGGGAAGGGCTTAGCTTGCACAGTGACAGCCTCACCCAGCCTCCAACTGTTCTGACAGCAGGCAGCAGCAAATGCCTCAGAAAGATTTTAAGAAAACAAAGGTATTTATCCTTCCCCATATAGTCATCTGGTCACATAAATCACTTGTGGTGCAAGAAATTAATACACTCACAGAAAGACTTGGGTTGGAAGGGGCCTGAAAGATCATCTAGTGAACTTAATTCATAAATTCTGGGGTTTGAGGTAATATCTTTATCATGTATCAGCTCTTGACAAGAGGTGACCTCTTTTTCATCTATGAAGCTTTCTAGTTGCTTTTCTGCATCCATGTAAACAGTGGTCTTAACAGCACATTTCAGCAGAGCTCCCCAGTTTCACTATATAAGGCACAAAGAAACTTCTGTTTTGTTTTTTTTTTTTATCTATCTCTGTGATTTTGTTTTATAACCTCGATTTCTTAGAAGAAAAACTAATACTTGAATGACAAACCCTAAAGGAATTATTCCCTCTTCATCTTTTCCATACATTCTTATCTTTCCCTTCTGTTTTCCCTTTTCCAGACAGAAAAGTCCTGGCCTTTTGCTCTTCCTTTCATTCCCATGGTACTTAAATGGTCTTTGTATCCCAGACACATGGAGTGAGGAGGTCCTATCTGTATTGTAGCACAGGATCCTTAGTTAAGATGGTAAACTCAGAGGAAATCAGGCACAATTTCACTAGCACCCCATGTCCTTTTGTTAGAAGTATCCCTAGGGTGTAACCATTGATGGTTTGCTCAAACAAAAGTCTTCTGATTAAGCAAACACTGGGCCTGTAGCACCTTCAGGGCTGGATGATGTCTTTCACAGGGTAAATTTCAACTTTTCAGCACAGACAGAACAAACATTTATGAATGGCAGATGACCCTCCAACAGTGCTGCTTGTCAACTTTCTATGATTGTTTCCATCCTGAGACCAGTGGTGAAGGAAAATGCTTGGGATGATGTTTGTTCCTTAGCACAAAGGAACTAGGTAGTCTTCATTTTCACTCTTACATATTCAGCTACTCCCTGTGCTCCATCCTTTGGCAGATCAGTGCACAGTTGAGTCCACACTGAGGAATGCACTCTGTACTCAGCAGGACCTACCTGCTGGGTCACTCACAGCAAGCATTCAGAAGCAGTTACCTTGGCATGGGAGGGAGAGAGATTCTGACAACGAATGGAAAGAATAATTTCCTCTAACATCTCAGCTTTTGACAACCTAAGTATGGTTTCTTATCACTGGCAATTTTCTACTAAATATACAACTCACGGTGCATATTTTCTACTGACTACTACTACTGACTAGATTGAAAAGCTACAGATAGAATGTACCCACCACGTTCAGGTGGATCTCTGGTTTGTCTGACCAGAGTGGACTGTCCTTGAAAAATCAATTGGATCTTTAGGGATTTTATTCCAATCTCCCCATGGATCTTTCATGGACACTTGAGATGTCTTTAGGGATTCAGAATCCATTAGAGAAACATTTCTCCCTCCTTTCCCCTATGCCAATCTTTGTTTGAAACACCTGACTGCAGAGGCTTATTTTTGCAGTGTTTCAAAGGATTGGAATGTCACAAACCCTGCTCCAGCACACTGCAATAAGGAGGTGGGAGAATACTGATCCCTCTAAACCTCTGCTCTTTCTCTGATTAACATCAGATTTTTGTTTGTCTGTGTGAAAACTTCCCTACTTAGATAGAAATGGGTTTTTTATCCACTAACTGGAAAGTGAGGTATATCCTAATCAATTGCTGCCTACAGCAAACAAAAAATATTTTCATGCTCAACTCTTTCTAGTCTCTCACTACTAGACTGATTTTTAAATACATATTCTCTTATTTTTGACACTAGTATTCATTAATTTTCTGTACATATACTTCAGTCTAGATTTCACTTAAATTTAATTGCAAGTATCATATAAAAGGAGAATACTATTTTGTTTCCTGATGATTTTGGGAGTAATCCTACCACTAAGCTATTAAAAATCAGTGAATCTCCTACTCAGATAAAACTTAACCTCATAATAGAAAATGGTAAAATTTGTCTCTTAAGCCGAAAGTATACTGAGACAATCACTGTTTCAGCAACATATTTATTTTGAGGAAATTCAGTCTCATATCAATGAAAATATAGCAGATCACAGCCCTTTTTATCCACCCCAATAAAGCCTTTTCATTCTTTGAATTTCAAAAAGAAACAGAAGCTTTGTGAACACACAACAGTTTAGGCTAAGAAATTTGAGGAAACACACACACAAAATGACATGAAATTTAGCATAGAATTTACAGTCTATCATTTGCACCACTGACTGTGCCATTTCTATCACGTGAGTCACTACTAAGTGTTCAGTTCAGCTCAGTTTAGTGCAGTTAATTTTTGTAAATGAGGATAATATTATATTAAGAAGCCAGGAAGGCGGGTCACTGGTAAGATCACATACGATAATATTTCACATCATTTCAGGAAGGACTATTAGAGTTAACCTGAAGTTTACCAGCTTTATTTTTTGTTTTGAAAATCCTGGGGACATAATGCCACAAGCTTTTCTTGCTGTAGCAGTACAGATAGAATTAGTGAAAAATAAGCCTACAAACAGCAACAAGGTAAGTACTGTCTATGCAATAATTCTGCCAGAGATGACAGGACATTTGTGCTGTACCACAGGACTTAAAAAGAAATTAGTTTTTCTGGGAAATTGTCTACATCAGATGCTTTTAAATTCATCCAGAAAAGCAGAATGTTCTTTGTATGACAAGAAATCATAGACATTCATCACAGCTATGCTATTTTATTCAAAATAAAGCACACTATTCCTCAAGGAGTATTAAGGGCCTATAAACCTGGAGCTTTTTTCTACCTTTAATAATTCATAGAATCACAGAATCACACAGAATCACTAGATTGGGAGAGACCTTCAAGATCATTGAGTCCAACCTATGCCCTAAAACCTCAACTAAACCATGGCACCAAGTGCCACATCCCATCTCTTTTAATACACATCCAGGGATGGTGACTCCACCACCTCCCTGGGCAGGCAATTCCAGTATTTTATCACTCTCTCTGTAAAAACTTTTTCCTAATAGTCAACCTCTATTTCCCTTGGCACAACTTGAGATTCTGTTCTCTGGTTCTCTCAGTTGCTGCCTGGAGAAAGAGACCAAACCCCCACCTGACTACAACCACCCTTCAGGAAGCTGTAGAGAGTGATAAGGTCACCTCTGAGTCTCCTTTCCTCCAGGTTAAACATCCCCAGCTCCCTCAGCCATTCCTCACAGGGCTTGTGTTCCAAGCCCCTCACCAGCCTTGTTTCCTCCTCTGGATGCACTCCAGTGTCTCATTGTCCTTCCCAAACTGAGGGCCCAGAACTGGACACAGCACTCAAGGTGTGGCCTCACCATTGCCAAGTGCAGGGGGAGAATGACCTCCCTGCTCCTGCTGGCCACACCACTCCTGACACAGGCCAGGATGCCCTTGGCCTTCTTGGCCACCAGGGCACCCTGCTGGCTCATGTTCAGCTGCTGCCACCAGCACCCCCAGGTCCTTTTCCCCCTGAGCACTGTCCAGCCACACCACCCCCAGCCTATAACGCTGCAGAGGGTTATTGTGGCCAAAATGCACGACTTGGCACTTGGACTTATTAAACTTCATCCTATTGGATGGACTCTGCCCATCCATCCAACCCTTCCAGGTCTGGCTACAGAGCCTCCTACCCTCCAACCGATCAACACATGCTCCCAGCTTAGTGTTGTCACCAAATTTACTACTGAAAGACTCAGTACCTGTGGGAAAGACATTTCTGTGTTGTACTTGCAAGCTAGTGAAGGCTTCCTGAAGATAAGGAAGGTCTCCTATCTCTCTCAAGGAATTTACCAAGGCTATCACCATGACAACTCAAGGAGTGAGAGAGAGAAAAGTGTAAACAAGAAGATCTGGACTTTGATTGGCTTACATGGTGGTGTGGCTCCTTTCACCTATTGAAAGTTTTATTTTTTGTTTATGACCAATAGGCAGTGTATGTGTTCGTTAAGTAAATGTAAACATCTTGTAAAACTATGAAAGCAACATGTTGCTTTAATAAATAAGCCTGAACAGCCTTCTGACTGAGCCCTGGTGCTTTGGCCGTATGGAGCTCAATGGCAACATCTGGTGACCATCCACCTTGATTACAACAGGGCTGTAAAAAAAAAAAAAAATATGGGGGGAAAAAAGTAAGAGAAAAAAGTTGAAGGGTACAACCGGGCACCCTAATGAGTGAAGGCACCAAGGAGGCTGCAGAGGTCTGCACCTAATTCAGACATCTCATTTGAGGTGAGGAACTGGGAAAAAATAATGGAAAATAGTTTATCACGTGAGGAAAAGACTGTTTTGTCCATGTGGAAAGCCTTATTGAAAAGGAAAAATGTTTGAGCTTCTGATTATGCCTTCATAGTTTATAGATATGGTGTAAATCACAGGACTTTGAAGCTGATGCCAACACTGCCTTTAGTATGAGGGCATGGAAAAATGTTGGGAAGAGACTATAGGATGTGATATCTAAGGGGGATAAGACGGTTGTCGATTTGGCTACTAGCTGAAGACTGTTGTATAAGGCGTTGAAGGAATGGAAAGCAGAACAAGAGGGAGGGGAGGAATTGGAGGAAGAGGAATTCGAGCAAGAAACTGAAGTAGAGGAACAGGAGGAAGATGGGCCTGAGGCTGTCAATGTATCTCCCCCTGAGAAGTCTGCTGCAGTTGCTGTGGATGTTCCCCCAGGGATGAGACATTTGATCGCTGCAGCAAAAAAGGCTGTAGAAGAAGTTGAATTGGCCTTGACATCTAAATTTGTTACCAGGATAGATATTTCTGTTGATGTGCAATTATTTATTTTGAGAGATGATGAAATACCACGCAGATGGTAGTGTCAATGGAGTGATAAATGGGAAGACAAACTGCATATTTTGGAATGGACGTTTCTATCTTTCAGGTCCCAAAAAACAGCTCCATGTCTTTATGAGCTTTTTGCAGACATCATTATCAAAGGTTGCAGATGCTGCCTTGAATTTTTAGGCTGTGATCCTGTAACTATTGCCATACCTGTACAGCCATGGGCTGCAGCTTTTCCAGGAGAGTGCTGTGGGAGACTGTATCAAAGGCCTTGCTGAAATCCAAACAGACAACATCCACAGCCTTTCCTGCATCCACCAGGTGGGTCACCTGGTCACAGAAGGAGACCAGGTTGGTCAAACACGACCTATCCCTCCTAAAGCCATGCTGGCCAGGTCTGATACCTTGGCCATCCTCTAAGTGCCGTGTGATGACACTCAGTATAAACTGTGCCATGACCTTACCGGGTACTGAGGTCAGGCTAACTGGTCTATAATTACCAGGATCCTCCTTCCCACCCTTTTTATGAATGGGTGTCACATTGGCCAGCTTCCAGTCATCTGGAACCTCACCAGTGAGCCAGGAGTGTTGGTAAATGATGGAGAGCTTCACAAGCTCATCTGCCACCTCCCTCATCACCCTGGGATGGACCCCATCTGGTCCCATGCAATTATGAACATAGAAGCAGCCCAGCAGTTCTCTGACTGCCTCCTCCCGCATAACAGGGGGACCATTCTGCTCCCTGGCACCATCTACCAGCCCAGGAGGACAGTTAGAGTGAGGGTTAGGGCTTGTACTGAGGATAAGCCATCTTCCCACTAAAGACTGAGGCAAAGAAGGCATTAAGCACTTCTGCTTCATCTCATCTGCAGTACATCACTTCGTATCAATTTTTAGGAGATCAGGAGCATAGGAAAACAGAAACTTCCAAGGAAGGGATGTGTGACATTTTAGAATAATACATTTTTCCCAATTGTAGCCAAAAAATGCATATTAAAGTAAGGCTATTTTTCATTATTTATAGTCTCATTCTTCCCAGAAAATGTCATTTTCTTCACAGAATATGTCTTCCTTTTAAATGAGACCATTTAGTGAAAAACTGGTGTCATATTGTTTTGTGGACCACATGGACTCAGCAAGCATTTCTATAAACCCTGGAAGGCACAGAGAAAGATTTGCAATCATGAGGATTACTTACTGAGTTTAGATAAAGTAGAGCTTTAGGTTTAAGAAGATATAGCAAGAAAATGGAACCAACCACAAAATGTCAGATGAAAGCTCTGTCTAGGTCAGTACACTGTACTCAATAACACCAGCAGAGGATTCCTAAGGAAGAGTAGAAATAAAAAGAGAAATATATTTCCCAAGAATTGACGCCTAGCTTTTAGTTTCTTATTCTAAATTTCCTGACCACAGCTGACGTATTTCTTTTAATAGCCTAGATCATTTTTTCTTCTATTAATATATGCAATCAGTTCTGAACACCATAAAACTTTTAGTGCCTGCAATTACCTGTGGGAAGGAATTACATAGCTTAGTGCTGTGTATGGGTTTTCCCCCTTTGTTTATTTTCAACCTGCCATAAGAAATTTCAATAAATGTACATCAGCATTAGAGAAGCTGTGGAGAACAGTCCTGACAGCTTTTTTTTTCAATTTTTTTTCTTTTTTTTTTTTTTTTTGTACAATTCACCTTTGAATTTACTAGCATAGAATGGAGCATAGAATAGTTTCCAGAGTCTTTGAAATATCCATGTTTTGTTATTTCCCTGATAATAAATTGTTCTGAGTTGTCACATCAGTGCCATACAGAGTTGCCTACCTTAGATGCTGTTGGACAGCAAGTCAGGTTTGAGTGGGTTATCTTTGCAGCATCACTATAAGCCATCATTGTATTTGACCACATTTCTGTCACCTGAGATCTCCTTTGTTCAACTACTTTTCACGTGAGTCTCTTCCCACTCACGTATGTGAGTTTTTGTAAGGCATTTCTCAGATCCTCCTCAGCTATATAATTTGTATTTTCCTGAAATTAACATTTTATTATCTGCTTCAACTAATGTGACCACCTCTTTCATCATTTCAGTACTACCTTCAGATTTCATTAAGTTATTATCAATACTTTCTCTGAGTGCTTACATAAGGAGACATTCAATAAAACTGTTCCTAATACTAATTTCCAGACAGACTGATGTTACTTGTTGCCTGTTACATTAACTGTTCTGGCTTATTACTGTATCCCTATTTAAGCTAGATCCAACTCAGATTCAACTAGGATTTTATAAGAATTTCAAAAAAATACCAAGCAGTGATTTTTTTTTAATCTCTACTTTCTCTCCATATTTTATATTTTTATCAAGAAATAATAAAATTTCTATTGGCAAGGTACTATCCTATTTATGAAAAGATGCAAAACAATGGTCATTTATAGTTTACAGAAGAATATCCTCTGATACTTTTCATATGCTGAAACACACTGAAAATCAGTACCAAAGAAAATTTATTGGAGGGTAAGATTTCATTCCTGTCTAGATCTTGAAATGTCTTGCCTGAGCCTAAATGTTAGACCAACTAAACCTAAATCAGCCTTAAAGCTAGTTTAGTTAAACCAATATATACTATTGACTACCAGCCTTAAGCATCAATTGCAAATGAACTGCAATTTCACATTTATCTCCTAACAAATAAACTGATACAGAACAGAATTGAACCATAGTAGGTAACCTGTGAGGCTTTGAACCCATTCATGACAGTACTTTAAAATTCTGTTGTAATTGTAATAATGTTATCAGATGCTCTTTCCCCTTTGTCATCTCTATTGTGCATAGATATCTAGTCCTTCCCTTCCTCTCCTAGGATCAACCACCTGATTTGTGCACTCTTGGATCACACACCAGCTGCCTGATGTCCATTCATCTGAATTCTCTTCTTTCCTGGCAGATCGATTCAGTCAACCTGTTTAGTGGTAGGGAACCCACTACCACTGATAAATCAACTCATTTTCTTGTCAGTTTTGATCCCATATACCAGATTCCACTGTCTTCCAATACCTGGTTGCCTCGTTTGTACCTAGTCATATAAAACCTCTTTCTACCTTCAGAGTAGATGTTCACACAAAGGAGAATTATCTACAGGGAATTTTGTGTAAAAAGGTTCCACTCACTGTTGATAGCTCAGAAGTTCTCAGGTCCCTTCAGAGCATCAAATTGGTGATTCAGTATATGAAAAAAAAAATCATGGGGATTTGAGTCACCAGGGCAGTAGAGCGAGATGGTAATTGCAGACCACTTCAGTTGGGCTTCAACCCTTATCTCTAACCCTACACTCCACACTAGTCCCTCAATCCAATTATTTTCACTAATCCCTGAAGCAAGCCCCCTACATCTTGGAATTCCTAAACCATATTCCCATGCACTAACCTCCAGCTATGACCCAATTCTGACCCAGTAGCTCCAACTCCAGCCTGTTTGGCCATTGGGAGGCAGAAACTGTGCAGGGATTTTGCAGCCATGGGGAAATCCCTGCTGCCCAATTTTAATTTTTACACAAAATGGCCTTGTTCTCTTTGGATGTGCGTTGTAGGGTTCAGGTCACTTTTCTTACATTGCAAAAGAAGTGGGATCCCAGCACACAATTTCTCAAACTGAAGTGAGTGCTTCCCAGCTCCTTAGCTTTCAGTCTGCCACACGGGACTATACTATCTCTACTTAATAACTGCTGATGGAAAAGAAGGCATGACTGAGCTCAGTGTTATAGAAAAAGCAATATGTTTGGGAAATATCTGCTAATCCCTCTATAATACACTCAGCTGTCAGTCAGTGATTAACACAGATGTGGATGAAGTGATCTTTAATGTTATATATTTAATTCATAGAGCTTCTTTTCTAATTTGGTCTGTATATGGTCTGACTTGTGATGTGAAATTATTAGTAAGAAACAGTTGTTCTTTCCAAACCCCTGAATCTACTTCAATGCCAAAAATATTCTTTTCCCCTTCTAAGGAATTTGAACTTCAAAGCATAATTTCAAAATATAACTAAGTTAATGGACAATGGTCTTAACAGAGTGAGCTACCTAAGTAAATAGCCAAGTCATGGGAGATCTGTCAAGACAGTAGGTCAAGAGTCCTCATAGAAAGTTGACATTCTTGTTATTTAAAGTATTCTTCACTCTTGTTCTTTTTTTTTTTTTTTAATCCACTGGATCATTAATCCAATCAGAATTTCTAATACTGCTCCTGTAACTCTAAGTGTATGTTCTTTCAGTGGCTACAACTTTAAAAGACAAGAAAAATCTGAAGGGCATATAGGAGATATGGTGCTTAGGGACATGGTTTACCAGTGAAACTGGAAGTTATGGTTAAAGGGTTAGATTCAATCATCTTAAAGGTTTTTTTCCAACCTAAACAATTCTATGTTCTCACTAGCAAAGTTAGATTATTTTCATAGTAACTTTCATATTGATTTTGAGAGCTGCAGGGCTCACAGGGGAAATTTTCAGATGTTCTGCAGAGGATGGCTTTGGAAAATATGTCATTTTGTCTAAGCTGTTTACTAAAAATCTCTAGTGTGCCATGATGCAGAACAATGCTGTGAAATTCAGCAACATTCGTGGCTTGCTATATCTCCTCAGGGTCACAGGTCCCACATGCTCCTTAAACGCTTGACTGAAACTGACAACAAATGTATCCAAATATTGTCCCAGAACTTTTCAGGTGTTACTCCTGGCTGCATTAAATTCTTGAGACTAATGATACAATAACTGAGAAGAAAGCTCTCATTTCTCATACAGGAAACAACATAATGCAAATGCAAATGAGCCATACAATTAGAAGAGGCAAACAGACAGATGGAAATCAGGCTAAAAGTCAGAGAAAAATCAAAGATTTCAGTCTGAAAGGACTAAAGTCACTAAAATGTTTGAAAATCTGTCCATAGGCTTTGAGAATGGTAATAAAAGAGGGAACAGTTTGATCAGGCAGGAAACAGATCAAGGACAAAATGAGGGACATTAAGAGGGATGCTGTGGATTTAATAATCTCACAGATAACTGTTGGTAGAGGATACTACTGGAAGACAGGAATAGATTTTTTTGAGAGGGTATACTTGGGTAATGGCACCACCTAATACGAGTGGTCAAGGAAACAAATATTTGTAGTAGGCTACCTGAGAATGCAATTGGACTTAGAGTTATTGCAGTGAAATTGAATAGTATTCAAAAATATGTGGTCCTGTCTTGGAGGGAGCTCATCTCCTTTCCTCAATGAATTCATGGATAGAACTCAGTCGTTTGAGATATTCTGAAAAAAAACAGACCAGTTAATCACAATTCTTCCATCTGGCCTACTGGTTATTAGGAAGAAAAAAACCTGAGTGAATAGTGCCAGTAAGAATTTAGGCATTTTTTTCAAAGCATTGCAAGGAACAGCAAAAGGCTGAAACATATTTAGAAAGCAAAAAAAAATCTTCTAAACGGCTCATTGGGAACATCAGTTAACACCACCCTTTGAATATGCTTTTGGCTTTATTTGTAAAAGTACCACCAATTAGATTTTAACAGCAATATGGAGCATTACCAAAATATTAACATCTAATATATACTGATCACAGCAGGAATTTTCTATTGCCATAATTACTCAAGTAACAACTATTAGCACTGCTTCCTCCCAGCTAAAACATCAAGCGTCTTTTACTTGATTTCATTTGCTTCAGACAGTAATAAGTGTCAGCATCTTAATGAATTTATCCTTTTCTTTGTCCAATTTTAAATTGTTCTTTCTTCCCACAAATTAATGCCATATCATCCTTACTACACTCGTTGTTAAATCTCAGAATAGCAGTTGTGGAGTACTCATGTAGCTGTGGAGTGCTAAAGACAGAAAGTGCAGGAGAATACTCAAAGTACAAACATCAAAATTTCATTCTTTGTCATTTTTGCCCCTTTTATCAGGTCTGTTTTAGATCCAAAGATTGTTTTGGCTCTTAAAGTCTTACAGGCACAAATATGTAGTCAGTATTAGTGTCATGGACTGATGATAGAATTGAAACTGTACTTTATTTGAACTCTGGTTGAGGCCAAAAATTTTTTTGTAAAAAACATTTTTTCACTCTGTTGGAGGTGGTGGTGTTAGTTTACTCCAGGAACAACCATGTAAATATGTTTTGAGCTTTTCAGCAAGTGACATCTTTGGAGGAATTATTCTGTGTATGAAATGTTTCAGTCTTGACACTTGCAAGGGTTCAGTTGTATGCTTACTTAAAAGAAAGAAAAATCCCTAGTGCTGCTACAGACCAGGCCCAAAGCAGGGGGGAAAATGGATTACTGAATAATGGCACTCATTTTTTCCCTCTTCTTCTAACACAAATTCATCTTTTTTGAAAGAAAAAAAATGTGTTTGTTTGTTTAAATCTGTTATCATACCTAAATACCTGGACATCCATTAAATGTCAGAAATTGCTGTTAGTCTTTCAGGGGTTGTCAAGGGTGGTAAATACTTACTTCTCTGAATAATTACATAACAAAGAATTACTGTCTGCAGTTTGGATTACACAGAAGAAAACAAAACATATTTCTTGATTTGAAAGAAAGTCAGTTCTAACAACAAACTAGTTCTCACATGTAGGCAGCATGGCAAATACAAGGTGAGCAGTGTCATTTATGAATGGAATTTACAAATTCTTCAAAATTCTGTTTGTCTTCAAGGTAGTGATCATGCACAGTAATTCACTGAGAACACTCACAAGACACAAGAACAAGGTGTCAGAAGAAATGAGGTGCATCTTCCATGAACTTTGCATAGCTTTCTGTGCATCCCCATCATTTTCTAGAACGGCAGTCCTCAGTTTTGCACAGAAATATGTATGTAACTAGGTGTTTTATCAAATGTTATCATACACTTTCCTTCTTGCTCAGTCATGTTCTAGTCCTAGGGAGCAAACACTTCAAAAGGTGTATTCCCCAACCACCAAAATATATATTTGATACGTCCAGGGCTGACCATTCTCTTTCATGATCTCAACATATACTAAGACCCGTTGCATTGCAACCTCTTCCATCCCAAGAAACACTTGTTTTTGTGATACATATTCAATTTAGCATTTAATGAAATACAGAGATCAACACTGAGGTGTCTGACACAGATCATTCAAACAAGTGCTCTTATGTCTGGGCCACAAACTAATCCTGTTCCAGCTTTGCTTTTTCTTCGGTCCTGTAGTGGACACTGGCCCACTTTCAGCAGAAGAGTGGAAGTCCAGAGCAGCACCATGATCCAGACTTTTAGGAAGCTACAACTCCCAGCAAGATACAGGATTTCACAGGAATTGCACACTGTGTAGATTAGGACTCTTAGGCAGCTGGCTAGTACATGATCAGCATTAACAGCAATGAGACTGACTGAAAAGCATAAATTCTGTTACAGAATTAGAAATTAGAAACATTTTTTATCATACACTAGCTCTTAGGATAATAATTTAGATTGCAGATACAAGTAGAAAAGGTTATTTCTCTGATGTTATAAAGTACTTGTATAATTCCTACAGAGACACAATTCCACACCCTCCCTACTTACAGCTCTTAGAATTACTTTTATGCCTCCCTGCATTTGATGCAAATGATATTTGCATCATGTAGTTGCTTTTGTTAACCCTTGTAATAGTATAATGGAAATGCACAAAAAATCTTTAAAATCACAGTGGCAGTAATTCTGAATTAGTTACAATTGGAGTTTCCTAGTCTTCCCAACTGGAGAAGTAGAAGAAATAACCACCTTATCTTTATTAGTATGAAGAGCATTACAAATGCAGTACCTTTTGTTATTGAAACTACTTCTAAATGTAGTCAAACCAATATCAAAACAATGTAGAAACTACCAGACACACTCACTTTAAAAAGCTCACCATCTATTGCCTTTGACCCTTCAAAAATGAGTAAATAAAACTGAGACACAGATGCAGACATAAATTAAGAGATCAATTAAATTTTTACAGCACCCAAAAAGTGAGAAGGGATAAACTGAATTCAGATATCCTCTGAATGGAAAAAAAATGTACCCGTTCAGGGAATATCTACATTCAATATTTTTTAAGAATAAAAACCATAACTAATCATCATAAATAGAATAAAAAGATATTATAAAGTAAACTAAACAGAGAGGTCTCAGCACCCAAAAGGAGACACTTCTGGTGAAATTTTTTGCAGAAAAATCTGTAGAAGAAAGGATTTAGTTAATAAATTATATTTAAATTTCACTTAGTTTTTCCCTTTAGGAGACAAAAATACAAGCATTGTGTAGCTATCAGACAAAACCAGCTAGTGCATGTGAGCATCCAGTTCATGCAGAGAATGACTTTTGTCTGCAGCAGGCATGGCAGTACAGTGCACATCACACTCTATTCTAGGAACTGTTACAGTAGATCCTCCAAGCTCTCCCTTGACAGGAAACCAAGACATATAAAGAGTTGGTGCTGATGTAACTCTTTTAACAGAATACATCAGGAATAGTGGTTTGTTTTGTTTTGGTTTGGTTTGTTTTTTTTTTTGGGGGGGGGTTTTTTGGGTTTTTTTTTTTGGGCTGTTTTTTTTTTTTTTTGTAGTCCAGCTTTGATACATAGACAAAGAAAAGTTTCAAAGAGAAGTAAATGGTGAAGTTTTCAGTACTACACTGGGCTCCCAGCTCTGCCTAGTCAACAAATTTGGGCCCATTCTATTCTTACCTACTTGCTTAATATGGATGGTTTACACTCTTGCCCCTCTTCTTGAACACCAAGTTGCTCAGCTGATGCCCATTTACTTCCCTGGCAGCTCTTACATCTTACAGCCCTTTTCCACTGGAGTCATTACTCTTTCTTACCTCCAGAGCAGAGCAAAGGACCTATCAAGGCTTTCGCTGACAAAAGCAGCAAAACTCATCCTGATCTTTGCCAGAATAAGAACTGGATGCTAATTACAGACAGGTTATTCTGCTGAAGTTCATTCCACAGGAACTACACGAAAAATGGTACTGAATAGAAAAGAAACTAGGTCTTATAATAATGGTGTACTCTCAAGAGCTTAGTAGGGCACTCAGGAATCAGGAGACCACTGATTGCAGCTATTTTTCTTTTCACTTATCCCTCACAACCATCTTCCCTCCATCTATATAGCTGTTCAGAAGGCTGTGGTGTAGAGAGTGGATTGGTGCCAAGGGTTAAGCAGGACGCATAAGGTAGTACCTCTGAATTATCTCCAGGCTGTGATTCTTTAACTCCTTAGCAGCACTGACAGCTGTCTTGTGCTGTGCTTCAAGTTCCCCCGTTTCTTTTTCATGTTCTTATTTACTGGGAACTTCTCAGCCAACCAACTGAAGGAATGAAAGCTGTGAAAAGCCTGTCACTTCAGCCCACTGTGTTGTTTCCATTGGAAGTGTGTTGCTCCATTCCAACAATGAGAGGGATGGAAATAAATTTAAATCCTGTTTATTTCTTAAATTATAAAGAGGTATTTTATTGTCTGTTCCACTTTCACTGCAAGTTTCCAAATCCTGCCTCAGTATTTGTTGTTAGTTGTGTTTCAAGTCTTACAAGAATTTCTGCAAGTAGTTGTGCAAGCTGTGTCTGCACAGATCCCCATCCAACAAACTAAACACAAGTGATCATCTTTGGTGCTGAAATAAAGGCCAATTCTAACAATGTATTTGATAACTTATAACCATAGCATGGCAGAAACAAGGTGAACAGCTACCATAATTTCATCCCCTTGAAGAAAAAGAGCTTCATAAATTATTCTTCAACTACTATCTTCAAACCAGGAAATTTTATTAATAATTTATATAGCTATGTATGGTTGCCACAGTTGGCAGTTCAGCATGACTTCATTTGCATTAGTTACCAAATATTAATTTTTTTTTTGTTTGATAGTTTAACTCATTGCTTTCTGCACTGCCCTCTATTCCTCCCTAATTGTTTAGAGCAAACTGAAGTAAAAACTAGGCTTCACAAACAAGAGAGATAGAGGTGGATTTAGATATTGTATGGATCTCATAATTGGAATTTTATGCCTTTCATGTCATCCACAGAGATCTGAAGAGAAGCCTGAGGAGAGATAAATGAATTGCACAATAAAAATTAAAATAAAATTTCTATCACCACTGTCACCAGCTGAGGTCTCTGTTTTCCAAGCTGATGTTTCTGTATGGTGTCCCCATTGTTTTCTAACATGGGGCTGTTCCAGGCAACAATGGTACAAGAAAGGTGAGCAAGGGACAGACTTCAACACTCTACATGACAAAACACGTCAGATAATAAGTTCAGACAAGCAAGGACATGTTCCCATGTGCACACACAAAGATTCTTTGCTCAGTCCACAGCTCTCTGTGCCACATGCCCGAATCTCCTGCTCAGTCCCCCAAGCTTCACAAAAAGGCTCTGGGTGCTCATTAACATTGTTGTACTTAAGTAAAGCAGGCAGCTGAGTATTCTTAATACTTTTGTACAGTAACACCATGAGGGCAAAAGACAACTCAAGCTCTTGAAGCACATGTCTATCTAGGTCACAGCCATTTTACATGGGTTTGACATAGGGCTGAATTAATGCTACTAAACTTTCCTGTATATGAATACTAAAAATGCTGGAACTAAGCAGCAGCTGACTGATGGTATATCTATACAGGAAAAATAGTATCTGCTAAGAAAATTACAGAGGAAGAAGGAATTTACATAGCAGAGTGAGATCTAATCTCAATAAAAAGTTGCTACACATAACACACTGGTAAAGTTAGAGAGGTACTCTGCTAGCTTTGGTAGAACAAATACAAGGGATGTTAGTGCAGCCAGAATATAACACCTTAAAAAGCCTCTTTAAAGCAGTGTTTTTTTAATCAAATATTCAATGTTAGGTAATAAAATTCCAAAACAAAGTGACTAAAATGAAATGGATTGGGATGAAAGGAGAAGCAGCAAAATGGACTGAACCTTGCCAAATTGATCCTCACTGAAGTCACAAGATGCATCCTATCAAACCCAGTGTGAGATGGATTGGCTCCATGCCTGAGACAAGTCATTGCTTTTGTTAATACAATGATTCATGTGTAATAATAACAGTGAGCACTTGCACACTGTTTGTATTCATATTTTTTAAAAAGCTTTATAAACATTAGTCATTTATGTTGTAAAACAAGCATCCAAAGGAAGTGATTATTAGATAAATGCCTGAAGAACACAACCTAGAAGTATTTTCTTTAACCTTTTCTCATGCTTTGACTTTCACATACTTCTAACATAAATCTCTACTGGAAAACCATTCAGATAATTACTGTGAATCACTGTTTACAAATTTATTTTTCTACTTCAGCTGCAGAGGTGAACCATTTAAAAGACAGTCTGTCTTACCCCTTTTCAAAAAATCTTCCTATGAACCAGAGTTGCAGAGTCGTTGCATTTAAACAGCATCAAAGGACAAGCAACTGGTGGCTTTGTGAAAGGTGGCTTCATTCAGAATGCTGCTTCTGTCCTAGATGGCCTAAACATCTCCAAGCACAGCCAATTAGATACCACGGTAAACTTCATTAACAAGAAGACAGGATGTTTCTGCTCTATGTTTCTCACTGCTCTCAGGCAGCTATTTTCAAAATATTCCTATTTAGAGAAGAAAAAATACTGCCAGTTTTACAAAAGAGAATAAGTAGCTTGACTATTATTAATAAGAGCTTGGTGGTGGAAGGTCCTTTGAAATTAATTCTGCTACTTTTCCAGAGGCTTGCTTTAGTGGACGGCTACACAGCGAGTTCTGTCTTTTGTGCTTCCATATATCCATCAGCTGCTTCTTCCTCAAGCCTAGCACCTTTGCATTTCCTCAGCTCTCCTTCTCTCTCATTAGCATCAATTTTACATGTATCTAGAAGGAGCTGGAAGTGCTGCCTTCAGCAAGGAAATGGCACACACAGGTCACTACAAGAGCAATGGGGGAACCCTCTCAGGCTGCACGATTTATTCACAGATGTCCATATCAGAGGCTTTGAAAGGAATGACTAGGGTGTGTTTTTCCAAGGTGTAAAAACAGACTAACAGAACCAGAACATTTCAACAACTGCCAAAAATGCAGTACTCTCTTCAAAGAAGACCCTGTAGCTCAATTTAGATGCTTTTGAGATTATCTGAATAACTGCTAATGATTTGTTAATTCCAGGCTAACATACAAAGAAGAGCAGTTCCTTACACAGTTTTGTTAACATCTTCTGGACTAGCTGGGCTGATAAAGGGCTCACTTCAGCTGTTCTAAATCAAAATTCAGAACCAAATGCCTGAAATTAATGCCATACTGAACTGCAAATACTGTAACTCTCCTGAAAATTTCACTAACTCTTTCTAATGTTTGAAAATACATAATTTCCCCTCTTCAGTGTTTCCCATTGACTCCTCCAACATCTCTTGCAAAATGTCAGCATTCTTCTTCAATGACAGCATATATTTTTTACAGTGTTTGGTGTCTTATTGCTGTATTACTTAATTGATTGTTTTCGTAAAAAGAAACTGTATTGACCTTTAAGAATTTGGTATGACAGACATAAATGTAAACAGCTTCCTGCCCTTCTGAAGCAAATGCTATTTTTCCCCTTGTCTGTCTTCAGTTTTCTCTTGACAATGTAATTCTTAGATTCTTATCCCAAGAGAATAACTGTTATGCAGTCAAGGTGTTTCTGGCACAGACTTTGTTTTTCAGATACAAGGCAGATTAAAAGATGGAAATAATCAAACAGCCTGATTATCATAGAATCATATAGTTGGAAAACACCTCCAATATCAAGTCCAACCATTAAACCCAGCACCACTAAGTCACCACTAACCCATGTCACCAAGTGCCACAACTACCCATTTTGCAAATACCTCCAGAGCTGGCAATTCCACAACTTGAAGAAATTTTTCTCAATATCAAACCTAAACCTTCCCTTGTTCAAGTTGAGGCCATGTCCTCTTGTCAAATCGCTTGTTACTTGGGAGAAGATAATGACTCCCACCAACCCACAACCTCTTCCAGGCAGTTGTAGAGTGGTAACAAGGTTCCCTCTGCCTGAGCCTCCTTTTCTCCAGGCTAAACACACCTCCAGACCCCTCAGCTGCCCCTCACAGAACTTGTGCTCCAGACCCTTCCCCAGCTCCGCTGCCCTTCTCTGGACATGCTTCAGCACCTCCATGTCCTTCTTGTAGTGAGGGGCTCATAACTGAACACAGAATTTGAAATGTGGCCTCCTCATCCTCCTCGTCTGTGGCCACAGACACAAGCCAGGATGCCCTTGGCTTTCTTGGCCCCCTGGGCATAGCTGGCTCACGTTCAGCCACTGTTGACCAGCATCCCCAGGTCCTTTTCCTCTGGGCAGCTTCCCAGCCACTCTGTCCCCTGCTGTGGCACTGCCTGGGGTTGCTGTGACCCAAGGGCAGCACTCAGCACTTGGCCTTGTTGAAACTCACAACTGGCCTTGACCCACTGATCCAGCCTGTCTAGATTCCCCTGCAGACCTTTCCTACCCTCCAGCAGATCGACATTCCTACCCAACTTAGTGTTGTCTACAAACTCCGTTGGGGTGCACTCAATCCCCTCATCCAGTTTTTCAATAAAGATATTAAACAAGACTGGCCCAAATACTGAGCCCTGATGGGAAACACCACTTCTGACCTCCTACGTCATAATTAATTATAATATAACTGTATATTCTGCCTCCTTTTTTTCTGTGCTAATTTTGCCAAATAAAGGGTACGTTTATCCATTTCTAATCCATAGTTCTACCCGTTTGGAGACAGTACTTAAAGCTGTTGCTTGCTTTTCATCTACCATAATGCATATTCTTTATAGGGGAATTATGCATTTTACTCATGATGATCATCCTCCAGAAAATTTAAACTACCAACAAAAGGCTGAGAGTTGGGGTTGTTCACCTGGAGAAGACTCCAGGGATACCTTATAGGAGCCTTCAAGTACTTAAAAGGGGCTTGCAGGAAAGCTCGAGAGAGACTTCTAAGAGCATGTAGAGATAGGATAAGAGGGAATGCCTTCAAACTAAGAGGGTAGGTTTAGATTGGGTATTAGGAAGAAACCTGCTGATGTGAGGGTGATGAACCAGAAAAGGTTGCCCAAAAAAGCTGCAGGTACCCCACCCCTGGTTGCGTTCAAGGCAAGGCTGGATGGGGCTTTGAACAACCTGGTCAAGTAGAAGGCGTCCCTGCCCATGGTGGGAGGTTGGTATTAGATGACCTTTAAGATCCCTTCCAACCCAAGCCATTCTATGATTATTCCATTTTCCTCTACATTTTGTGCTTTCTATAGTTCTGAAAGGCACTGCTAAAATCGCTAGCTAAAGCCTGCTAAGAATAGAATTTAAAAATTTATCCCAACTAGAAAAATCTTACAGGATTTAGAAGAAATAATCTTTTTTTATAACATACTGTAAAAAACTAGTAGCCTGTATTACAGAGTGATTTTTTTTTCTACAGGTTTTGACAATCTAGTGATGTGATGTTCTTTTTATTTTTTTCTTTTTTTAAGTCTTACAGGAATACCTGTATTTTCTGTTAATAATCCAAGAAAATACAAACAGGTGAAGTCATGTTACTGCCTCAGTTATAAATTACCAACTCATCATACAACAACAAAAACCTGCCCTTTCCTATCTCATTAGCTGATATAGAGATAATTCTAAAAGAAATTGACAGGTGCCCCAACCTGCTGCTACCAGGGCAATTCCTGTGTCTCATTTATCCTAATCTATGGCTTCTCCCAAGGGATGGCTGCTTCAAAGATTTCTACAGCCAGACTCCTATGCACTCTCTCTCTCTTCTTCTCTGGCCATCATCCTTTGCAATTCCCTAACACAAGAACAATCACACCAAGAATCCAGAAGTTAGAATTCTGATCTTGGAAGACAAAAGTGTTCGAGTGAAAATCCTTCTCATTTGCCTTCTGGTTTCTGAGGGTATATTTGCAGTTCTTCAAATTGCTTTCTGCAAGATTTTTTTTATATTATTTTAATGAAAGAAATTTAAAATCCTGTAAATAACAACGCAGCATGTAAAGAAAGAATCTTTACTACCAAAAGGATCAATAAAAACTTTCATGGAATAAAGAGCTTTTCCCTGCAGCTATGGGCCCACCATTTAGGCTTTAAATGGCTGCTTGACTCAGAAAGCATTGGCTTATAGCAACCAAAGTTCACATAGTAACTATTCATAGTAATTCACATATTAAGTCTTCATATTAACTACCAGAAATGGTATAAAGAAGAAAACACAATTATACTGCTCTGTTAATATACAATGTAACTATAAACATTAAATATATATATATAGGTAGCAACATGATTTGCAGAGAAAGGCAACCATATTTAACAGAAATAAGATTTATGGTACAGTTTACAATTGAGAAGGTTTAAAAATATTATAAATCCTCTGCTTGCAAGAGAAACACATCTATTACATTTTAACAGGGTTTTGAGAATATAAAGAATTCTTATTTCTTGAGTTTTATAAACAACAGTACTGGGAAACTGTGTCCAAAGAAATTATCAGGCCACAAATTTAAGACACAAGATGGAATACCTTTTTTGGGGCTGGATACTATTGGATCTGCCAAAAGTATAAATAAAACCATTTTTGCTAGGTTTCATCGTGGCTATTAAGAATGGTACCCCAAATCTGATCTACTCAGTAAGTCCCCAGGACACACTGGGAACAGCACACTAGGGGAAAGGCCATAAATACACTTCTTCAGTTCTTTATATCTCTGACATAGAAATCTACAGCTGATCACTTTCATGTAGAGGGTCCATCTTTATACATCTTTGTACTGGAAAAGACCTGGTGGCCAGCTCTTCACCCAAAAGCCCACCTTTCAAAAGTCGTAACCTGTACTTATCTGGAACTACTGAGGCCTCTTTTATTGGATAAAAAAATAGCAGCAGCATCACTCTATTTGAAAAACTCAGTGGCTATTGAATAATATTTTCATTGCAGTAGAAATTCAGGAGAGTAATTTACTTCACACAGCTTCCTTTCTTTTAAAAATTGAAGGTTTTATATCTCTAAATCTGGTATCATACATTCTGTGCCAACCAGAAAATACTATGTATAGATTTAGAATTAGAACTTTTGGATACATGTGCTTTTCAAGATTTAACATTGTAGGATAGAAGGAGAGATTTCCACTGGACCAATATTATATATACATTTGTAGTAGCACCTTCACATGGGATTTGGAGCTAGGGCTGGTAACAATTTATAATGACAAAATACATCATTTATGTATCTAAGATTACATCATAGACAGAAAATGCAGAGTATATACAGCAGAAAAGATTATGTCAGTTTTCCATGCCGGGAAACGGTTTCCTGGATTAGATGATTATTTGCATTAGCAAAGCATCTTGCAAAAAAACCTAAGTGGGACAAAGAGCCATTCTGACAGGAAAGAGCTCAGCACAAAGGTGACAACATGCATAGATTAGCATATCAATATGAATTTGTCAGTCATATAAACCTGCAATGCCAGGTTGCACTTTGCTTTATGAAAAGAACAATTTGTTCTTTTCAAACAAGAGGTGACAGCAGTGAAAAACACAGTTGATTGCTGCAGACTGATGGCAGTTGTGGTGAGGGAGTTGCAACTGGCTAAAGAAATTCTTTTATTAATGTCCATATTATCAAAACACAATTTCCTGACATTATGACTTTGGGCTGCTGGTAAAGAGATGCCACAAGCTGGATAGTATGCAAAAAAAAAACCCAGCCTCCAGTGTACAGCCATGAAAAATTCCAATATATACTTTGGTCCTGAATCAAGACAAAAATATCAACACAGAACTGAAGAATCTTTTTTTTTTCCCAAGTGGGAATACTCGAAAGTTTAGATTAAAAAAAAAAAAAAAAAGACACAAAAAAACCCACAAAAAGCCAAACAATAAAAAACCCACCCCCATGCAAAATGCCTTGCAGTATTTCACAAAAGAAACAATTTCCACAGTCTGTAACTCTAATGCTTTCATTTAAAGTCTGAAGACATGAGAAGCATCTGGACTCTGAGGGAATGGAGGATGATGGAGGATGAATAAAATTCTGCTGCTGAAAGACAGGGGCCTAAACAAGGCTGCTCTGTGTTGACAGATAAAACTACATCCATCACTGTGGATGCCTGTCAAAATTCATCATTATACAAGCCTTAATATAACCACAGACAAAAGCAGTGTTTCAGTCCTTCCTCTTCTCCCTCATCCCCCAAAAATTTGGTTCAGTTTCCAATTATCTTCAATGCTTTCTTTCCAATCACCTATTCCAATCTGCTATTCAGTGATTTTTCTTTTATCCTTTAGTCCTTTCTTTGGATTCTCTCTCCAGTCTTCTCTCTTTTTGTAGTAAAATTGGTTTTAGTAGCTGTCATTGTCTACTTCCACAGGTTAAGACTCCTATTGCCCCTTGCTTTTCCTTTTTGGGTATTCCACGCACTAACTCAGTAAGGAACAAGAACACGAAGGAAAAACACAGCTTTGCAGCAGGGAACATTAGTTCATCTTTCTAAGACAGCAGTATTTCATTAGAGCAATGCTGGAAACTGTACACCAGCCCAAGACTTCTCTATCTTTATTCACCCATAAAAGAAAATGTTTGCTCTACAGCAGGAGAGATGGAGGGCCCTTTCTCCACCAGATATATCTAGAAATAAATCCATTAGATAAAACTCTGAATACATGAAGTCAGACACAAGAAATTAGTTTCTTCAGTCTCCAAATGCAACATCTACACATAATTCCTACCCCTACAAACTCTACTCACTAAAATTAGATTATCTCAACAATTTAGGGAGACAACAAACATTTTATCAACACCCACCATCTGGTTGTAAAAGAGCAAAAGATTTATAAAATAACTTCAATCCCCAGTGCTTGCTACATGAGAACAAATTATCTTCAGACAGTAGCCTGAAGGGAATGTAAGGGATTTAACAGAAAGATTTTTTTCTCTGTCTGCCTCAGGAAAGGTAAGGAAGAGTTACATTTTAATTTTTACAATTCCAGTTCCCTAACCTCCTTTTATAGTCTTTTTATCAGCTACTCTATTGTAAGAGCATCAGGCATCAGGCAAGGGTAGTTGCATGTGTTTTCTGACAGTGAGGCTTAGTTGGTATGTTTGTAATTCCATAGAACTTGTTTTCATTTATCACTTCTTGGAGTCAAACATCTTATTCAACCATAAGACATAAAAATTACTTTCAAAACACCCTTGTCTGTATTTGTTTATGTGAACAGGGGTGTGCACATGTGTGAAAAATTCAGGCTGTGAACGTCCTCTTTTGCTGGTAACCTAGGCAGGAAAGACTGTTCATCTTTAAAAGAAATCCAGTAAAGCTAGAAAGCATTTTTAGCAAGATACTGCTACGTGCTGCCAACCCTAAATGAATGGCATTCTTTAAAGAGAACAATGTTGCTGCCAGATTAATATGGTTAATTAAAATGCCAGAAGATCAAATACCACCACAGTTAAGACAATGACACATTACAGGTGCAGACACACTGTCAAAACCTGCCTTGAATCTGGCATCGGGAAAGCAGGAGCAAGGCTATCAACTGGTTTTTTTATCGTTTCCACATAAATGTGGTGGTTTTGTTCTAAAACCAGCAGTGAGTATCACAAGTGGTCTGTTACCTAAAAATTAATTTTAAAAATCTTAAAAGAACATAATGATAAAATCTGAGTACCTTCTATGAAGTTCAAAAGTTATTAGTCATCAAATCAAAATGCTAATTCTTGGAGCCAAATTAATAAGACGCATTCTTTACAAATTATATTTAGTTACTACATTTTGCTTTTATGCCTCTCCCTCCCTCTTTGCTACTGCTTCTTCAAAACTAATCTAGTGATATATGTCATCCACAAAAAAAAATTAGCCTAAGTCACTTCACCTCAGAAAATTAATTGCCTTCCTTTCTGTTGCCTTACAATATCTCTGGAACTTGCTGAATTATTGAGAAAGGTTAGGTCACTTGAACTCTTGTTCTCACTTAAATAATCTCTTTCAACATGAATATAGAAAATCAAATTAATAGGAACTCCTTTGTAAATATATGCCACAGCAGAAATAAGATAGTGCAGTGGTTTGCAGAAAAGGTGCTAGAGACTGACTTCTTGAAGCCACAAATTGAATTTCACTGATATGGAAGTAGTCGCTTTTCCTTTTATTCCAATTCCAAAGGAAGAAGAAAGGTCACATGACAGAGAAACAACCTTAATATTAGGGAGAAGGAAAAAAAATGCATTTGGCAACAAATAAACTTCCAGTAAAAAATACTAGTTCTTAAGACACAATAATTTCAGTAACAGGCTCCATAAAAGTTTACATAGGTGATTCATATGGGATTTTTGACAAATAAGTGAATTATTTCACTGAGCACCACCTAACTAGCAGAACTTTTGGCTTAAGAAACTCCAAGTTTAGAAATAGAAGGTGTGTGATAAAATAAGAATACCATAATCCTTGTGCATCAGTTTTGACATAATTTCTTTTCCACTGACAATCACACAGGAAAATGCACAAGATATGACAAGACATTGTTACCATTTAGGACACAATAGTGGTTTAAAATGTGAGAAAGCCAAGTTCAGATCTCCTTTCCACTTTTATCTCAGATGAAAAAACTGGATTCTAAAACAGGCAGGGCACAAATCAGATTACAAACTGTAGAACAGAAGTCAGATTATCTCAAATTGCACATTTGAGATAACAGCTGATATAATATTTTCATTTTCTCCTTTATTTCCCAAGCAAAATAGATATATTTCAAGACAAAAGTTTGCTATGTTGCCAAAGGTTCCCTCCTGTATTTATTACACATTGGCAGATACAGCTTTTCTAAATTATCATATGCCTACTACACAAGCAATTACGGAATTCATTTTACTCTGATCCTGCTCTAGCACTCAGAATGTAAAATAATTTTTGGTCAACAGTAACACCATCTGTAAATTTGTACATTTTTTTCCTTTTTTTTTTCTTGTACAACAAAGACGAACCAACTATTTCTATGCTGACAGAACACAGTTCCATAGCAACATTCCATGCAGTTTTCTAAAGTAAATGAGATATTTTATTTTTTAGAAATATTGTCTAGATAATATTTTAAATCTGTGGATTTCCTGTAGTGCTTTATATAAGACTGATCCATAAAAATTGTATTTTAGTTAAGGAAAAAAAATACAGAATATTCTCTTGATACCACAATGATGCTATCTCCTGTTATTTAAAAAAAAAAACAAAGCAACAAAACAAAAAAAAAAAAAAACAAGCCAAAAAGCCTATCTGTTTTACTTTTCAGGTAACAGTGAAACAGAGATGTGTCACTGATGCTGTATAAATAACATGGGTAAAGCTAGCAGAAATTCTTATTTTCTGATTTTACTCAGCACTGAATTACTGCAGTTCCATTCATGCCTTTTCAACTTGCTCAAAACTGAAAACATGCATTTATTATGTAAGAGTATGAATGTAAATTTAATATATGCAATATATGTATATAACTGAGTAAGTAGCTTCAAGAGTCAGAAAAGTCACCAATAAAATCCCCTTTAATTTGGATGTTTGTAAGGAAACAAATTGCTAGAAAGAGCCCTGTAGGAGATAGAGGAGATGTTTTTTTTCTGCCAGTAGGTGTCTTTTTGACTGACTTCAGTGGACTTGCAATTTCAGGTGGCTACAGCAGCTACCCATTGATTTCAAGGCTGTAGGTTCTGAACCTACAACATCCAATTGAACACATTCTGATTCATGTCTAATTCTGTTGTTAAATGTAACTTTTTAAAAAGTTATTAAAGCAATTCAAAAGAAGAGAAGATTATGGGCAAACATGTATTCAGTGCACACATAGAAGTCAGTTCATCTCACCTATGACATTAGACGGGCACTTGAGAGGTTGCAGAAAGAAGAAAAGGAAGAAGTGCCTGGATTTACAATTGCAAATAAATTGTCTCCCACTAGAGAAAATAAAGAATGTACAGCAGCTAGGGGAAAAAAGTATCTGTGAATGTTCCTCACTAATTTGTGTCAAGGACTGTCACAAAGAATGTAAAGAAGAAAACAATATAAGCAGGAAAGAAGACTAATTGCAATAAGCCAAGAAAATGTTCATTACACCATAGTCCAGTTCACTTTGCCTTTACCTCC
The DNA here is from genome assembly GCA_003676055.1 of Chloebia gouldiae. Lineage (NCBI taxonomy): Eukaryota > Metazoa > Chordata > Aves > Passeriformes > Passeridae > Chloebia > Chloebia gouldiae. Next base: position 979,908 of record QUSF01000005.1, on the reverse strand, counting down.
TCTCCAGACACACTGCTGTCAGGTAGGAGAACCACTTGAATCAACCCACTTTGTTTCTTCCCAAAAATTGCTAGTATCTCACTTTGTATAATGTATTTTCCTCTCAAAGCCCTAGCTGACCAGGAAAGCAAATGAATAAGAATTACTTTTCACAGAATGACTGTGCTCTACAAATTACATTTTGGCACAGGCACCTCACCGTGCCAGCAATTTAGCACCTTCAGTCATGTCCTATGTGTAGCAGCAAAAGAACAGAGAGATAAGCCATGCTGGTGACAATAGAAAACATATATTTAGCCTTTCAGGAGGATCAGAAGATCAAACTCTCAGTGGCTGAAGAAATCCTTCATTGAGGAAGAAAAAAGTTTTCTCATACAAAATAATTTGTGAGTATTATCTGAAATTCAGAATAGTCTTCATTTCTGTTTACTGTTTGTTTCTCACAACTCATCTCTAGACATACTAGTTCAGTATGTCTAATAGTTCAGTAAAGTTGCATCTCAGCATCATATTCCAGAAGAAAACTTGTCTCTAATCAGTTATTTGGCTCTGATTTTCCTCACTCTTTGGCCCCCTCTAGCCACGATGAAGAGCCACACACTATATTTCTGGTTCTGGTCTTTTCCTTTTGCTGCAACATCCTTACTTGCATGATTGTGAAGCTGCTAAATATCCTACTGATTCACTTACAGTTGGTGACAGGAATAAGACTTTTGCATTCATAAACAATTATCAGAAACCAAGTTCAAACTTGGTTCAAGTTTTCCAGATGTGTTTTAAGCTACACAAATAAAACCAAACTGTTCAAAATCTAGGTGGTTTGGCACTGTCACAACAGCAGCACAATGCAAACACAGAGCCATGATAAATAGGACAGTGCTGAGCATCCTTAAATTGCATAAATTCTGCTGCCCTAGCTAAACCTTTTCATGACTGACTGATGAACAGGAGCTATCAAGGCTGAAGAATAAAAAAAAATCTCCTGCTGGAGGATCATTTCTTCCAGCGGGGCACTGGAGGAAGGAAGCAGGGAAAGAGGTTATTAGGCTAAGCCTAATCAAGCAAGCAAATCCAAATCCAAAAGCAAACTCCACAATGCCCTCTATTCTATATACAAAAGAAAGGACAGAGGACAGGCCTTGTAAAACATCTTCATGATGCCATTATCACTTATGCTAAATAGAGATACTGTGCAGGCTAGTTTACCACAAATCCCTACTTGTGCAGTAGTGGTGATATTCTCTGTCTCTCCTTCTCATAGCACACAGAAAGAAATAGTGGAAGAACAATTTCCAACAAAAACTTCAAGTAAATCAGAAGGCCAATAGAAAATTAAATCATAATCTCATAAAAGCTAAGGAAAGAATAACTTCTAAATCTACCTTCTAGTCAAGATGCTAAATCAGGAGCTTAGCTTCTGCTTGGCTAAGTAGGAGCCAGTTAAACTGGAGCTGTGAAAAAATAGCTTCAAACTATATAACACAAAGGAAGAAGTAGAGACAATCACAGCTACTTTTCTTTTCACCCTTTGGATATTTCTTTTAGATTTCCTGGTGTTTCTGAGAAGCTGGGAATGGGGAGCTGCTAATAGTGACAAGTTTAACCACAGTTTCAAAGTACAACATGCTTTTTACACAAGCACAAAGCAGCAGTCCGTGGAAAAGCAAAGGAGCAAATGACCATCAGGAAATAGCAGATAGCAGAAGGCCAGAAGAAAGTCACTCTAAAATTGAGTAGCCTTACAGACTGGAAAATTAAACATTCCCACTGCAAATATGCATAAACTGGAATGGCCAAAAGTTAAAATAAGAAATCACATACCTGTAGCAGTTCTGGAAGAAAACACCAGCACAGTTACCCTCCATTGTCTGAGAGACTGAGAAAAAACAAAGATCCTTGCCTTTTGTACTACTCCTTTGCATAAGGTGCATCCCAGTCAGACAGATTATGCTACTCAGAAATTATGAATACAAATGTTTTCACCAAAGTTGCTGTGGAACTTTTTTGAGAAACTCAATGCTGATGGCCTCCAGCTGACTAAACTTTAATCAATACATGTGTAACCAATACAAATTTTGATGGAGAAGCACAGCTAGAATCACTATATATGTGAATTTCCTCTAAAGATAAGATAAAGAAAATTAATGACTGGCTGCCTAACATCTTCTTATATTTAGTTAAGTAAAATGTTAGCAAGGCAGATCACCCTGGGTTTTTTTGCTGTAGTCCTTTGGATGTAAGAGAATCTGATTTTGCTCTAATGGATTGTACCAAACTACCTCTCAGTGGTTTCAGTAAGAATGAAATTCAGAACACAGAAAAATTATTCTAGCAAATTTTTAGTCATCTCCAAAAGGAGTCATAAATATTCCCCATGGGAGACTGACCCAGCTGCCCAACATTTGTCCTGTACTGTTCAGTTTTCCACTTCTCAAAACAAAACAACTCCAGCTATTCAGCCACCTCTTCTGCCAGTTTCACATACATGCTGCAGGCTGATAACATCCATCTTACTCAGCAAATGACTAATTAAAAAATCTAGATCGTCCTTTTATGCTAATGGTACCCCACAGTTTTTCTTCTCATTTATGGGGGAGAGGGGATGGGGAAGAGCATAGTGTATAAAAATTTCCCTACAGGGAGGGCTTATTTCTTCAGTGTACCTCTGAAGAGGAAGAGAGAATCAATGACACTTTGATTTCTACACTGCAAAGCTGACACTCCTGTGTTGGTGGCCTGGCTGATATTTCACAAACACAGACTACAAAAATCTTCCTGATTTGTGTTCAAAGAAAGTCTCAAGGAGTCAGTTTACATATACTTCTGCTAGAAGAAAGAGATGTTGCCTCGTACTGTCTTCTCACATTGTAAGGAATGCACTGAGAACAGAATCCCTTCGGGGCACCACAGGTGATTAGGGAAAGACATGGGAATGGTCTCGTCTCTCCTGAACACCTGGAGTGCAATGGCAAGCAATTTTTCACAGCAAAGCTAGAACAAGCTTCACCCCAGAACAAGAAATTAGACTTCTGCTTTCAAAGTCAAAATTCAATCCCTAGTTTGCAGCACTATTGGATAGTGCATATTTTTCATGGAAACCTGAGACAGAATTTACACACATGACCAGAAAGGGGTTCCATGAACTACAACACATGGTTCAAACACAGATCCTTTATCTTCCCATACCACAGTGCTCCAAAGGACTCTGCTCCTGTTTTTCTACACTCTACTGCACACTTGTCAGTACTGTGTGCTGGATATAAGGTGCCTGTGTCTCTGCTGAAATGAAGGAAAAGGAATACTAGAGCTGAGGTTGGGAGAGATGGATGGAAGCAACAGAAGTATGTGGGACACTTGAGCAACTGGTGTACAAATATGAAAAACACATCAGCTAAGTAAAAGGATAAAGTCTGGAGTTCCTAATTTGGGCATAAAAGTGGAATGGTACAGGGCACAGGGCTGGGTTTGTAGTCTCTGGCTTACAACCATGTGAAAATCTTGAGTGAAGCTGCTGGAATTAAGAGCTGAGTGTCCAACTCTCTGCTGTAACTGGTCAGTCCATTATTCCTCGCTCTTTGGAACCACCATTTAAATTTTTTCATCTTTCAAACTCACAGAAATTGTCTACCATGCCTTTCTTCAGGCTTGCCTCCAGGGAGAGAAAGAAGAGGCAGATAGAAGATTCAGAATTCAAAATGGAACTGTGGAATTAACTGCAGTGACTTTCCTGTTACAAGCACCTGCAGTGCATGGGTGGGTTCGAGACATTCTGTAGCACCATGTAATTTACAGCAGAGCTTCTGTGGCTTTCTGCAAAGCTTCTAAGCCTGATGTGGACAGCTGCTCAGGCTGGGCTAACTTGGTGAAAGCTCACATGGAAACAACCACAATTACATTCATTCAAATTAAAACTGTAGCGAAGACGTGACAATTAAAGTGCAGGCACTTCTTCCACTGGGTAAATACATCAGGGAGGAAGTGGTACATAGCAGTACTTGATTTTTGTTTGAAGCTTTTGTTTAAAAAAGTATTGAATGTGTCATTGCTGATAGGGACATTGAATAGCTCCCACTGCTGTGATACAATTGAAACCTCTGCTGATGACTAGTAGCTCTAAATTGTTGAAACATGAAAGATTGGCATTAAAACACATTTTCTCCCTTAAGACTGCAGCCTATTGAATAACAAAGGTTTGTTAGTTCAAGTCCCTTGCAATCAATCCTTGCATAAAACATGCATTCCTAATGCCAGCTCTTGTTAACATATTAAAAGAAAACTGATTTTGGATCTGAAAACATTGGGTGTTAAATTTCCTCATTTATCCTTTTATACTTTTATAAAAATCATTGCATATTAAAATATTGGTTGCTCAAAATAATAATAGTTCTAAGCAGGAAATAAATGCAAATCAGGAAAAATCACTAAAATATTTTTTTTTCAAAGACACAAAGAAAACAAACCCCTAATATGTTACCCATAACTAGTGACACCTATGTTTGGGGCTGCATACTGTTCCAGTAAAAATTAGTAACTGCTGAACATGCAAATAGCTTATAAATATTTCTTGATATTAATTACATATTACAAAATGAAAAGTGAAATTAGAGAATAGCAGAATGTGTTTGTCCAAAAGAGTCGCTATTCTAAATCTGTAGCTCAAGGAAAGTGTGTACTAAACAAAAAGAGAGCAGCAAAAAAGCAGCTCTGAATTGATCTGGAATACATTCATCTGGAAAGAGCTTTAATAAAAAAGACAGCCTCAGTCCTGGGAATTTCAACTAAGCCAGCTGATTAGCTCTGCAAACACAGGGCAAAAAGACTATTTAAAAAAGGATGCACAATAATGGAACTTAAAGAAAGACAATACAAAACAAATCTCTCAACATAAATGAGATGAGAATTCATTTTCCTTCCAATGCTTTCCACAGCTCCTGGAAGTGCCTGCTGCTGGCAACGAATGACATGCAAGGGGAGGGAGGGCAGAGGGAAAGAGCTGTTAGCTTACCAGCCGATGGAGCTTATCGCTCCACTCCCTTTGTGACGCTGGGAACTCACAAGCCTATAAAATGTGCCTTGGCTCCCAGTGCCCTTCTCCTTAAGCAAAATCAAAAGCAAGAAGCTGTACAGAGGAGAAACAAGAGGCTGTTCTACTCCGGGGTAGCTCTCCCAACGTGTCTGTTGCAGCATTTCTAACAGTTTGAACAGCATAGCCAAAGATTTTTTGCGACAGAGCTCTCCTTCCCAGTACCTGCTGTACTACCTTACTTCCCCTTTTCTTCCTTCCTTCTTCTTATCTGTTGGTGGGGGGTTTGGAGGGTTGGGAGAGGGAGGTGGGAGAGGTACATCATTCCTGGAAGAAAGGAGAGAAACACCCAAGATGACTTCGGTCCCCACAGCCAAGTGGAACATGAGCATAAGCAGCAGGTGGAATGTGAGCCTTGCTGAAGCAGGTGATCCCTAGGGACAGGCTCTGGAAGCACCAGCTGCAAATGCTTCTGCCCCTGTAGCCTCCTCAGCAGGCAACTTCTCCAATCAGTTCGTGCAACCTTCTTGGCGCATTGCCCTGTGGTCTCTGGCGTATGGCGGTGTGGTGGCGGTGGCCGTTTTTGGAAATCTTATTGTCATCTGGATTATCCTGGCTCACAAGCGCATGAGGACGGTGACAAATTACTTCCTGGTGAATCTGGCCTTCTCTGATGCCTCCATGGCTGCTTTCAATACTCTCATCAACTTCATCTATGCTCTGCACAGCGAGTGGTATTTTGGAGAGGCTTACTGCCGCTTCCACAACTTCTTCCCAATCACAGCTGTCTTCGCCAGCATCTACTCCATGACAGCCATCGCTGTGGACAGGTGAGAAAAGAGAAAAGTTTAGGGGTGAGAGACTGAGATCAGATTCTCTGCCAAAATAAAAATGCAGAGATACCATAGTGATGAGAGGCAAAGACCTCAATAGTTCATTCACTGTGCTCCTCTGCGATTCCTTAGGATCTCTCCCTAACACACTTTTTCTCCTGGTCTTTGGTCTTTTTCCTTCAGTCTTCCATTATTTTTATTCTGCTTTCTTTTATAGCAAACATTTCCTCTCTCTGTTTGACTTCTGCTGCTTTCTGTGCTCCATCTTTCAATACTTATTCTGTAACAGCAACTCAGAGTTTTGCTTCCCACTGTGAAAACAGTCTGGCCCTCAGCCAGTCATCTAATATATACTGATAAGGACTTGCAGAAATTGTGTGTAAAGGGAGAGGATTTCAAATTTCCCTCTTCTCTGTATTTCTGCAGATGGCAGAGGCATTTGCCTCCTCTTCAGAAATCACTTCAGATCCTGTTTTTAATAGCTTTTCTCACAATCAGCTCTGAGATGCTTTGTTCCTGCTGATTTTAACTAATGAGACTATTTACATTGCCATCTGTGCATATCTAGAGGTCTGGCAAGAACATAGTTTCAAAGTGTTCAGGTTTTTTCTGATTTCTTGAAGCAAAACCTTTGTGACTGTCAAAGAAAAAAAGTCAGGGAAAAACTTTACCTTTGTATTCCTGACAATAATGGAATAAGACAGCTGTAGTGTCCAGCAAAGGGGAGATGCATTTTCCTACACATATGCATTGATGGACTCTGTTTCTCAGAGCATGCTCTGAGTCTCCCCTGAAAAATGTTTCTTTCTTTATTATTGTTTTCACATTTGTTGTGCTGGAGAGAAAACTTAGGAATCTTTAAAATTTTTTTAAGAAAAACTGATTTGTATTTCAGGTCATTTATTCCTCTTAGCAATGCACTGAGATTACTCACTAAACTCCTTCCTACATATTGAAATCTCATTATACATATTTTCTGAATTGACTTATCAGAACTGCAGTATTTCCAAGTGATGATAGTTAACATTTTATAAAGTATAATCCACTTTCTGAAATATTATTTCTCATTTCCAGGTACAAAGATTGGGAAACATTGTTGTGCCTTTTGTACTTGTGGACAATTTCATAATAATACTTTTCTGTTTGCCCTACTAATTGCAAATTTTTGATGGCATTCTCAGCTAGATGCATTTCTGTTCTGTAAAGCTAGAAATGAAAGAGCAAGTGAGATTCTTGGCAACTCTTGTATTTTCTGCTCTGAGGATGGAGAACACATGAGGAAATCAGTACATTTTCCTCCTGACAGTGATGTACCTTCTCAAACATTACTCCCCATTAACAACAGAGAAGATAGTGTAACACCAGTGCTACCACCTTTGACCAGGCAAGGATTTCTTTCATTGTCTTTTTGAGTTTTATTTAAGATTCTCATCTAGCTTGAGGTTTTCAGAAACATAAAAGGTCTTGAGTATTTAACAGAGTCGCATATTTAATAGTTACTGCAGCAGCTCATCAAGTCATTAGTTGAGCAGTTACTTGGATGCTCTGAGTAATGTTTTATTTCATTTCTCCTGACAAAATTATCCACAGAGATGTAGTAGGTACTACTTTGGCAGTTCCTAAATTGATGTTAGGAAACTGGGAACAAAAGCGAACACAGTTCTTTATGAATCCAAACTGCATTTCCAGACTGAGAGAAAATAGCTCTGCTCCACACTGACTAAAGTGCAATGGACAGATACATCTATTGGAAATGTTTTCCTTGGTTCAGCAATGCAAAATACTGGTGCTCAGAGGTGAGTAGATAGCTACTGTTACTCACTCTGATCTAGTTCCTGTTTAAAAATCTCCTGAAGAAATCACTATTTGCACCCCATCACATCCTCCAAGTTCACCTGCCTCCAAAGGCAGATGAAAATCTTCCCAAGGAACAATGGCATAGCTGTGTTTAGGTGAGATCTCTGTAGTGCCACGCAGCATCATGTAAAATAAACAGGAGAGCAGTCTATCCCTCCTTCCCTATTCTCACTGCTATGCCTTTTCCTTTTATACCAAATCACACCTGATGCATTCAGTGCCTTTAAACATTCCCTGGCTACCTCTGCAAAAGAAATCTGCCAAGCTGAGGAAACCTAAGGGTCAAAATAGATCCCAAGGAATGTCCTTGGATGTACAGACTGCCCTATTCCAGGGCAAAGATCTGCTGGGTAGATGTATTTTAAAACATTGCTTCCCATTTGCCTTTCATAAAAGTTCATAAAAGTTCATTTTAACCCAGTGAACTCATCCTTACACATTCTTTTAATCAAAAAATTTAAAACAGCAAAAGCTACAAATCTGCTAAGGGAAAGCTGCTAAGGGAACTGAAATGATGGGATCAGATTATTTTCCTTTAGAAATTGTTACTATCCCAAAATACTAAAGGTAATGGGTAGTAACTCACTAAAAAGTATGCTGTGATATGCTCCACTGGTTGCTTTAGAGCATCCAAATGTTCATAGAGTATAAATGTGTGACTGTGAACCTGGACAGCACTGAGCAGAAGTCATGGGCAGTAAAGGTTTCCTTTCACATCTAATTCTGTAGGACATTCTAAGCTGTGTAAATTGTAACATTACTGGACTGACACAAATTCCTGGCAATTCCTGCAGTGGGGGTGAGCTACAGCTGGAGCAGAGGATTACAGTATCCAAGACTGAATATCCTGGTCCTTGAACACAGACTCAAATTCATGAGGGTTTATTCACACTTCTGCCCACCCTTTCCTAGTGGGTTTTTTTTCCCTGCTTTCTCGTTCTTTTCCAACAGCCTCTTTGCAGCCTAGTGGAGAGATGGCAGAGGTAGCTCAAACCGAGTTTGTTTCAGACACCAGAAGCAGCAGAGATTCTACACTGTGCTGCTTCATGGGCATTAATTCCTGCATTCTTCTGTAGCTCACACTGCACAGTTCCACTGCTTCCAGTGCAACAGTTCCTTTAGCTATGTTATGGGGATAAAGTGGTAAATAGTCCAAGATAAACTGAAGAGGAGATAATTCTGGAGCCAATATGCCCTTGTCACTGACCAGTGCATGATCCTAAAGGGTCCATCTATGATCCTAACTCCACCTGTGATCATGGCAATACAGTGTGTAACTGCAGTATAGTTCTTGGACATACTAATGACAGTAAATTACTCAGAATTTAGGCCACCTGGCCACTGAAGATCTGCTGTCCTTTCCCACAAGATCTTAGCATGCAAAGAAGGTGGTTCAGGTATGCCAGTGATTACTTTTGAGTCCCAAGATTGCTTCATTATACAACCAGTTTTGTGTATAGGTCTAAAAATTCTCTGCAGATGCTTGGTTACAGTGGAAGTTTAGGGATGTAGGAATATAGCATAAAAATAACATGCCTTCAGTAGAGCACTTAGTACTATGCATTTCCCCCTGTTTTTAGCACATTTACCATATTGCTTTCTCAGTTACTTTTCTCTCTTCAATTCCATAGTGATTTTCACATATCAGTGAATTTAACTCTTTGTAATAGCAACTCCTCTGGACTTAAAAGTATTCTAATAATTATGGTGAGTAGTTGCTGATTCTATTAATATCTTACCATTTATTTTCTTTCTAGTATGCCTGCCAGTTTTTGGTCCTTGAATGCAAAAAAACATTTGTTTCATTTTATGTGACTTTAATATTAAATTTTATTTCTCCTCTTGCAGTCTTCTCTTTTTATGAACCTCAGTATTACCTAGTTTCTAGTAGGCATATATATGTCCTTATTCAATACCTGTAATTCTAGTTTCCCACATTTTCTCACTTTTAATATATCTACAGAAACACACATACACTGTGTGCACACATATGTCAGTTTTCTTTTTTTCTGTGACATTGTTCACATTGTAACTGATGGCTGTTAATAATGCCTCTGTACCTTCAGACTCCAGCAAAAGTAATGATACAAGCTTGTAACAGAAGATGGGTATGAGACATAAGCACAGGATTCACCTTGTAAAATAAAACCCAAACTTATCACATATAAACACTCACATCCCCAAAATATCACTTAGGCTCTTCAATCTCTTCCAGGTGTATTCTGTAAGAGCAATTATTATTGTCACAAAATAGTACCACAAGCCCTATAAATTAATGTTACTGAAATTCTGAACTAGGCAGTTGGCACACTGAAAAATTTCTTATCTTTCTAGTAGAACACATTCTGGTATCAGTGTCTGCCTGATTTCCCATTCCTGGGACAAACTGCTCAAGGCCTTCATGCACCATAAGCATTTTAAACTGATATTCTTTCTAAACTATCTATTATCTGACTGCTATTAAGTATCTGTTACCTGCCTTGTATGCTCAGAAATAACAAAGTACAGAGAACTGTGTATGTGTAAAATTGATTTCAAACATTTCTGGCAGGTTAAGACATGGAGTGCACAGGGCACAACCCTGTGTTGTGGTCATATGGCAGCAGTATCAGCAGAAGATGCACATCAAGAGGATCTGTTGGCATTTGCATCCTTGAACATGAGCTTGGCACCAAGGGTTTTGTGTTTGGCTCAGTGGTGAATGGAAGAGGCTGAAGCAGTGACAGACAGGAAACCTGCACTGCCCAGCCAGCTGCCAGACCTGGCAGAGAGCTCAGCTCAAACAGAGCTGCAGCCTTTGGCCCCTCTCTCTTTCCCTTTCCCTCAGATTTGGATGTCTCAAAGTAAATGATTTTCATGTAAAAGGAGTGAGAATTTGCACTGAAGACTTGTGAGAGATGACGATCAGAACAACAAAAAAGGAGATGGAGGTTTTTTTTTTTCAGGTTTCTTCTGCTTCACAGGCTACAGACCTTCCCCTCATACCTGAGAATATTTTCACCAGAAGAAATGGATAGTACTTCTGTCTGTTTTTTTTTTCTACAAGGTGCCACTTTACTGTTAGCTGTCTTTTCCTAAAGCCTCTGGTGCCACGTAACTACAGACCATATTGCAATTATGGTGCATATAACTGCAATACCCCTACTACCACACTAAAGTGCAACACAGTGTTTTTTTCAAACTAATGGATGACTTCAAAATCACAACTTCAGGAATCAGCCTTGGTCACTGTATATCGTAAAGGGAAAAATGCAAGATACGCTTTAGAAATTATCACTATTATTTCTATTTTTACTTTGCCAGTCAAACTAAAGAATTCAAAGAGGAAATCCCTTCCCCATTTCTCTGTCTTCCTCAAAGAGTACTGGAAGACAAAGCACATCTCATTTGTGGGTTCTAGTATCTGAGCTGCCCTCTGAAAACTACAAGTTCTCAGAAGTGGAGAGAAAGTTCAATAGGAGGGCATTAAGGGTTCAAATATCAAGAGCTGAAACAGAAAAGACTTATCTGGGGGTCTAAAATTATTTTTTTGGACTTGACAATTCTCCTTCTGTCTTAGTAAAGAGGTAAGATCATTTCTGCAGAACACATTGATGCAATGGCTACAGGATTCAGCATGCAGAGGCCTAGGAAAAATAAACCTTTTCTTGCAATGGTACAATTTAATAGTGATTGGGCTAAAAGACGGGATTTTTTTGCAGTTTTGGTCAAAGTTCATGTTAGAGTTACATTATTAATAACAAACTGGGGCAGTCTGGGAAAAAAATACAGTGCTAACAGTTATTTTTTTCCTTTTTGTTTTGTACTGAGTAAATATTTAATAAGCTGCTGTAATAAAAGAGGTTGATACACCCACATCTTAAGAAATATAAACAACATTTACAACAGCAACAAACCCCCAGAATTCTTGTTCCAGAGAGAAAATATCCAATAAGATATTTAACCTTATGTTCAAACAAGAAGTTCATTTTAGACAGAGTCTTAGGCTTAAATACATACTCTCATCTATAATTTAATGAAAACTATTAAAATATGTTCTGTGGTTTACTATGCAATGTAGCCTGCGGACTTTTAAAAGTTAGTCAAGGGGTGGGATGATTAGTTCTTTGGAGAGAGAGTTTTGTTTTGTTAATTTTATTTTCTTAAAGATTATTGCCTAAATGCATGTTTTTCTAACTAATTTACCAACCAGGAGAGAAAGTTGTATCTTTCACATATTTATGTTTCCCTAAAATAAAATTATTTCAAGATAACTGCAGAAACAAGAAAGAAGCCATCTAAATGACAGTAGCAGAAACATAAACACTAACAGTGTTTATGCAGCTGGAGCTGTTTCTACAGACTTTGCACTGATACTTGTCCTCAATAGCCTAGGTAGATGATATTAAAAGAAAAGAAGAAACAGAAATTTTTCTGTCAGGGGAGGTCAGTCTATCATTTTATGAGCCAGACCTTTTCTATCAATATTCATAGGTATAGAATACATTGCATAAAACCAATTACATGCTCATAGAAATCTAGCCCATTGTTAGTTACCAGATTCTCCTCAAGTAGAAAGCACTATTTATGAGAGCTCAGTCATGCTGAAAACTTTCAATATTACTGCTTTTAGGTTTTAGTTAAGAGGTATTTGTAAGCAAGACATTGGAAGCTACTCCTGATTTCAGAAAAACTTCACTGTTTCCTTCTGCTCAAAGCACAAATAGTCATTCACCCAGAGCAACACACATTCCTCTGGGTAAATCAAGGCCAAGTTATACTCTGGGATATTGCCCACTGATATCTCAAATGTACCATGTGTTTATCTGTCATGTTGTCACACACCTCCTTTATGGCATTAGCTTCAAGGTGAACACTGCACAACAGACCCTTCTGGGCACCAAACGCAGTCTTTCTCAATAGTCATTTATAGTCCTACAGAAATGCCCACAGCCACTCTTCCTGCAGAGAAAATCAGACTATGAAAATGAATACAAACCAATCCCACAAGAAAAGAAAGAGCCCTGCTCTAGTAGTATTGCTAGCAGATAGCAATTAAAGAAAACAAAAGATTTGGTTTTCATCATACAGAAAATGTCTTTAAAATCTCAATTCATTCCATCACCTTTAGTCTACTCTATATAGCTTACATTTTGGAGGATTTTCCACAGCAATGTTCTAAACAAGGGTAGGGAATCACAGCAGTTTCCTTAAGTTTTTTAAATACCAGTTGATTCTAAATACAAAGTCTCAAGATCAGCTTCTGTCTTGAGGGAATAACAGCTTCTGTGTATTCATGAAAGCAGCATGCTCTGCTATCCCCTGTTGACAAGTCACTTACATGCAAGCATTATGATTTTTCTCTCAGTCTCTTCCTTTGTCAAGTTCCAATTTCCTGTTACAATCTGGGATGATTACATTTTGCCCCATGTGAGTTTATAAACACATTGTAAACAGGTGAAACAAATCAGTTAGGATGATTAAAGGCTTCCAACTGGGTCTCCAAATGGGCATTTTTAGGATCCAATTTTGAACATAATTTTGTTTTAATAACATCTTGTGTATTTTTACCACAATTTTCTAAATGATGTTTTAAAGATGAAAGGTTTTCCTGGCTGTATTAGCCATTGTATGCCATCTTACAAAAAGACAAATTAGGTTGATTTTTTATCTTTTTTTGTTGTTGATATCATAATACACAAACTTTGCAAGCTTTATAATATGTAGCAGCTATTTGGCTCATGTTACTTGAACACTGTAAGAGAGATACATGATTATGCTGCCACTGAAACTACTGGCTTAAAGAGTTTATCAGTATTACTCCAAAGAAGACTGTCTCTATTTTTGTTCCAGAGAAAACATGTTTTCTTGATTTGTTGAACCCAAGACACAGGAAGAGGAGAGCCTAAATTGTAGACTCTAGACAAATAGAGCAGTTCAGAAGGGAACTGGATCCACTCTGACCCCAGCAGCTAAGAAAAGAGTGCAGCAGCAAGTACACCATGATGCACCAGCCATTATATCATGCAGCCTGAATGATTTCTCATTAAGCTCAGTGGAAAAACTCTTGCTGGCTTCAGTAGTAATCAATTAGGGACAAAAATTAACACAAGATAAAGCTGTAAGAGAAGTGATGACAGTGGGATGGCATAAGGTCAAAAAACCCCAAATTATGTGCTAATGATGTGCATATGAATCTGAAGTGCTACCTAAAAATGCTTTGGAGTCATACACAGAAGAACATGGTGCAGTTGTTGAGCACATTCTTGGAAGTGTTGGCTTGAGACTCTACCTGCTCATATTTCCATCTCTGCACTTTTGAATGTGCATATTCCGTCTTGTAATTATTTTCCAAGTATAAATGTTTTGTTAGGTGGGGTAATAATGATTTTTGCTTGTTGTGAAGAGTAAAATGAGCTCATTCCTTTCAGCAATGTATATTTGACATCCCTGTTTTGTTGTGTGGAATAAGCTATCTGTGGCACTATCAGCAGCTCCCACTGGAGTGAGAAAGCATTAGAAGTTCCATCCTTAAATCAAGCCACCTCACTGGGAGTTCAGTTCTTTATTCAGCAGGGAATCACACTGCTCAACCCAGTCTGTCCAAAGACTGCAAAGCAAATTGGCATAGCACCCCACTGAAAAAATGTCTGTGGAGCTCCAGAATGCTTTTCAGTGGTGTAACAAGCCTTCAGTTGCTTGTAGCCATTAGAAATCCTTCTTCAGCTCAGATGCCTACTACCTTTTATTGTCCTTAGAGATGTGGTATGGAGAGGTACAAGTTCTATGTATAAATATCACAGAATATGGTGAGCCTATGAGGGCTTCTGCATTTGTCACTGGCTTCAGAATGACTGCAAAAATTTTGGCCTCTATGACATTAAAAAGTCATTAATCTATCTAGAGAGCATCTAGAGGAGGATCACAAGGCTAGTGAAAGGTCTGGAGTGGAAGCCTTATGAGGAGTGGCTGAGGTCACTTGGCTTGCTCAGCCTAGAGAGGAGGAAACTGAAGGGAGACCTAATTGCAGTCTTTAACAACCTCACAAGGGAAAGCAGAAGGACAGGCAGTGATTTCTTCACCCTCCTGACCACTGGCAGGACCCAGAGGAACAGCATGAAGCTGAGTCAGGAGAGGTTTAGGTCAGGTATCAGGAAAAGGTTTTCCACCATGAGGCTGGTTGGGCACTGGAACAGGCTCCCCAGGGAAGTGGACACAGCACAGCCTTTCTCAGTTGGACAATGCTCTCAGGCACACAGTGTGATTCTTGGGGATGGTCCTGTGCAGGGTCAGGAGTTGGATTCAATGATCATCACGGGTCATTTCCAACTTAGCTTTTTGTATGATTCGATGATGAAGTTCAGACCACTTGAAAGAACAGTGGAGCAGCAGAACAGTCTGTAAGACAGATGGCATCAGAGCATCCAAGAAGTCCTGCTGTTCTCCTTGCACACTGTTTATGGTTGGCGGATTATAGAGAGAAAAACTCTCTGGGAGTTCTCTCCCATATGCCTGCAGAAGCAGAAGGGCTTGCCACCACATAGCCACACTGCCAAAATGTTCTGGTTTTATACCAGTCCTTAGACTCTCTGCTATACTAGGGCTGATTTTTGTCATGTCTTTTGCTCTTACATGACCCCCAGTTTCCCTTCTTAGTCTCTCCTCTCTCAACACAATTTCTATATGCTGTTATTCTACAGTTCTCATTTCTTTGCTTCTCTTATTAGTTTCTAATTTTTCTCTTTTCATTTCTATTTTTTTCATTCAGTAAACTGCTCCCCAGTCTCATTTCTCTTGCTAGATTCTTTATCTCATAATTCTCTTTCACTCCTGGCATAGTCAAACATTTCTTTTATTTCTACACCATGTTCAGCACCTTCAGTGCACAATTCAGACAGCATGTCAACTCTTCCCCCTTGTAACTGGCATTTTGCCACACTTAATACATGTAAGGATATCATACAGAGTAAAAGAAATAGCAATAATGACAGAACTACACCATGATATATGGGAGACAGTTTTCAGCCATGGGGAATCATAATATACAGGGGCAATATGCTCATCATACCATTATCCCATCCTTAGCCTCCTTACCTCACTGATTTTCTGAACAACACCTAAGCAGGAGCAACACCTAAGCAGCACATAAGCAGGAGCATGTGTGCCTCCTTTGCAAATTCCAGCCAACAGCGCAGGAAGAACTCAGTTCTTTTCAAGGCTTCTTTTGGCTACAGAGATAACATCCAAATTCTGTTCAAATGTGTAGTTTTTGATCTTCAGTGAAGGATCATTGCACATTTTCTACTTTACTTACTTGTGGCAATGATGGTTTCTCTAAGAAAATGCTACCAAACATGTATGACAAATCTGAGTGAATGTAATAATTGCAGTTATAAAGCAATATCTCACTATGTTAATTAAGCAATTTTGTTTCTAAGACAAGCTTCTTCGAGAACTTACACTTACAGAACACACTGTAATTGTTGTGTAATTGTAGTGTACCAGCAAAGCAGAATAACTTAGATTTGTTATCAAAAGCTGTGTAACAGAGCTGTCAATACTCTCCACTAAATCTATCCAGCACAAAGATATTATTGACGGAATAGTCAGTTCCCCTACTTCCTTTCCATTTGGCTTGTTAGAATGACTACCTACTACATATTTGTAATCAATCTTGTGCAATAGCTAGGCTGTTGGCTTATCACTCAAATTTGAACCCTAAAGATAAAAAGCATGCTTTTCATCTGATCCTTGTCCTTTGACTTACATTACTCAGACAGCCAGTTGTTAAAATTTCCATCAGTACAGCTGTATGAGTCACTTCACCTAAACAATCCATGTCTTTAAAGGGCAGACAGGGAGATAAAAGAACCAAATTTTATCTTGGGCAACAAGAACTACTGTTGATATCTATTGGGAGTAAGATTAATATATCTGGGAATAAGAATGATGTGAATGCAACAGAAGTCTGACAATAGCACATAAAATAATAGCAATGTGCAATCTGAAGTAAAGTAGCAATTTGCAGAAATAATTTGAGGCTAGAAGGAGATGCCTTAAGAGTCTCACAAGCATGTAAAAATTATTATTTGTTTGCAGCTTATCACTTACTACAAGTAAAGATCTTCAAATATTTGGACAGTGCTTAGCTGTCCACACAAAAGCCAGCTCAGTTTGAAAGACAGGGCTGACTTACTCTTAGGAGGAGAAAGGAGCTACATGTGAGAGGGCAACAATCCAGCTGCTGTTCTCAAGAAACAGAAGACACCCAGCACTCAAAACTATTTCATACTATGTAATACCAAATGCATCAGCTTAACTGAAATAAAAAACTGAAAGGCACATGAAGGAGAGGGGAACTGTTACTCTACAGAGAAAAAACATCAAAGTGCAGTAGAAACAAAAAATGAACAAGCCTGAAATTCCACATATGGAAATTGATGATTCAGAACTGAACATGGTTTAGATCACTCCCTGTTTCTGACAGCACTTAGATGTTTTAAGATATTAGGGGAGTTATGTGTACTAGAAAAGGCATAGCACTATTATGACCAATGTTGGATTTATCACATATTTTATAATTAACTACAAACAGTTAGCTTTGCTAAAACAAATATCTGTTCTGTAATTACTCATCTGTCAAATACAAAATTTCTAAAAAATAAAACTACCTTGAGTGACGTTTGTGTACCACAGCAGATAAATATGGATGCAGAAGATTCTTGCACAAATTCTTATCAGGAACATTATCTTACAAATATTATTGTTACTGTCTCATGGCTAATGTCTATACCTAAAAATCTTGGACAAGTCTGCCAAGAACCTAGATGTGTACTGTAACAACTAAAATATATCACTCCTTCCTTTGTTTGAAATAAGTCATTCAATTGCAGCAAACAATATATTAATCAAAAAATGATTGATACAAATTTTGTCTCACTTGTTCATTGCATCTGTAACAGAAAAAAAAACAACCAGAAAACAAGACTTGCTTTTCTATTACTGTTTGTCTTTCTCATTGCTTATTTTTTTTCCTAAGCTTTTACATTGTAATTACTTAAACATTTTGATTCTTCTTTTGCACGTTCTTCTAAGGTTACCAGCATGCGTGAACTATCAATACAATTACGGGGCAACACAAAGAGTGCTATCCTATTTGGGAGGACAGGAACTGAGAAGGCAAATGAGATGTGTTCTTGCTTTATGCATCTACCTCCCTTAGTGATTTTACCAGTCCTAAACTGGCTCTTCTCTCAGTCTCTGTATGAATCAGTTGCTCTGGTGTTCTTTGGCAGAAAATCTGAAGTCAGTCTATCTCTACTGAAATAAATGCATGTGGATTTACCAGGTTCCTGTAGCTTTGGGACAGATGAGTAATAATCCTGACAGCTTGGCTGTAAGTTTTCATACAATAAATAAATTTTGTATGACCTAGCAGAGTAACAGAGGATCCAGCTGCATTGCTGCTTTTCAATCAGGCTGTACAGTAACAGAATGGTCTAACTCTTAACAAAATAGTTTCTCTACTAATATACATATGATTAACTGGGTGTCTCATGGCTGCAAAATAATCCAATGAACCACCTTCTTCCAGCGCTGCCTTCATTGGAACCATACAAAGACCACAGTGACATCAGAACTACAGGAAGACAAATATCTCTGCTTTTATCCTAAGCTTTGGTGGATTCTAGATACATGTGACTCTCTGAAGAGTTCTTACACAGAGATTTTTGCTTTCTTTTACAGATATATGGCCATTATTGATCCCTTGAAACCTAGGCTCTCTGCAACTGCTACCAAGGTGGTGATTGGGAGCATATGGATTTTGGCATTCCTGTTGGCCTTTCCCCAGTGCCTATACTCCATAACCAAGGTGATGCCTGGGAGAACTCTTTGCTATGTAGCATGGCCAGGTGGTCCAAAACAGCATTTTACGTAAGCTTTTGTTCTTTTAAACTTGTGCATGGTGGTGTTTAGACTTACAAAGGACTTGGCGAAATCTCTGGAGTTGTGCAGATGCTCTACATGCAGAATAACTAACAGCTTTGATCACTGAGAAATGCAGAGCCATTTCTAAGTCAGGATGATAAAGCATTATATGTGATAAACAGAACAAATTCTCCTCAATATCTGAGTGTGCTCCCTCCTGTGCTGCACTTTTACTGTCACTGCTCCACAAAAATGCCTACTGCTATACAGATAGAGATGGTCAGAATTAGGAACATAACATGCATTCAAAGCAAGCTTCCTCTTTATCCTAACCAGGAAAACAAGGATTTCTAGTCTCTCCTTAGCATCATTTAGATTGGAAAAGACTTCTAGCATCATTAAGTCCAACCACTAACTTTACACTACCAAGTCTATCACTAGACCATATCCCTAAGTGCCACATCTTACATATTTGAAATACATCCAGGGATGGTGAATCAATTGATCATCTGGGCAGCCTGTACCAATACTTGACAGCCCTTCTTGTGAAAAAAAAATTCCTAATATTTAGTCTAAATTCCCCCTGGCACATCCTGAAGCCATTTCTTCTCTTGTAACTAGGGAGAAGAGACAAACATCCACCTCACCACAATCTCCTTTCAGGTAATTGTAGAGAATGGGAAGGCCCTAACCAGGTTTTTTTTTTTTTCTCTAGATTTCTTCATGGAAGGGCTGGATTTTGCCACTTCATTCTGTTACACTATCACTAGTATGTCAGATACAATTCAAAAAAATAAAACTGGATAACCTATAACTGGTTCCACTTTCTGAAAGTGAGAATATCAGTCAATTAAATTAAATATATCCTGTTTGTCCCTCTGGTAGAATTAGGAATAAGTGGCTACTTAGGCATCTGTCCTTTCAAGTCATCACTGACATTTAAGAAAAACATTGTGTAAGTCTATGTAACCATCTAGAATCAAATCTTACCTTTTGCTCTTTTTGAGGCAGGTGAAAGACATCCTAGTCATATGTAATTGTTATCACTTTAGGATTATACACAGACATTTCTCTTTATGGCAGGAAGGTCACACCCAGTGACAGCTGGGGATTCTTCACTTATCATTCATTAGGATTTTATCTGAAGCTGGCATTTAACCAGGAACTAACAGGAGGCAAAAGAAATTATCTTTGTTTTCCCAGTGCTGACATCAGCAGTGATGACTATATTGCACACAAGCTGCACATCTGTATGGTCTATGTGCAGCCATTCTGCCATATGAAGAACAGTGGGTGACAGGACTCTTATCTTTGCACCAATATATCACTAAAATACTTATTTTCCTCTTTAATTTATGATCCAGACTAGACCTCCAAATGCCTAGCTTGCCCTCATGATACTTGGCTGTGTAATTAAATCAACTCAGCTAGTTATGGACATACACAGCTTATACTTCAGTCACTAATCATGGTAACTGTGGAATCACTCATAATATATACTAGTGCAGGCTCAGCATTAGACACTCCACAAAGCACATGCATTAAAATGTACATAAATTTGCAATGCAATTCAAGACTTTCAAAAATACAGTGAAAACACCAAGGACTAGCCAGTTACTATAAAACATGATTTGTGCTAAAATAGAAGTTTTGACTTGTAGCAGCCCATTCCATTGGTATAGCTCCTCTGAAAGCATTTACAACTTTAATACCTTTTCATTGCAGGTATCATATTATTGTGATTGTGCTGGTCTACTGCTTCCCACTGCTTGTCATGGGCATCACTTATTCCATGGTGGGAATTACCCTCTGGGGAGGAGAAATACCAGGTGACACATCCAACAAATATCATGAGCAGCTGAAAGCTAAGAGAAAGGTACTGTTCCAGTCAATCCCACTAAGTGAATATTTATGTAATCATCTGCAATTGTGTTGTAACATAGCACAGTAAATTCTTTCAGAAACACCAAATCACTTGTAATAGCAGTAGTGAGAGATCAGCTTCAATACAAAATTTGATTAAGTTTGACAAGTTGTCTTCTCTGTTCACTGGCTGTTCTTTTCATAACTTCAATGTCTGTCATTAAATAAAGGAAGCATTTGGGGTTTAACTTCTTACTCCACATGTAGCAGCACACACTGTGTCTGCTATGTGGAAACTAAGGCAAAAAGTTTAGCTTTCACAGAGTTAAGGTAGTGGCTTTTGAACAAGGGGCTAGCAAACCATTAGCTCTTGTTAGGTAAGATGCTCATCCAACTGAAACAAAAATGAATCTTGCTGTAACCATCAGGTGATTAAGGTCCATGCATATTTGAGATAAGCACTGATCAGCCTGTTTGTAATAAGTAAATTAGATTTTTAAACAATACGGTTTTGTGAGAAATGCAAACAAGTTTTCCCAGATTTTTTTTCAATCTTTCACTGTAGGTATTGCTTAAGCTAAATAGACTTGGGATTGCTTATGAACTATTTGACTATCTCCAGTTCAGTTTTCCTAATGTTGTAGTGCAATGAAGGTTTCTTTCCCACAACATTCTTTTTCTTAACCTAATTTTTCTTATTTAGTAAGACAGCCTTCTGCTTCTTTTAATTTCTGACACATTTTTTATACTAAAATTCAAATTTGAAAAAAATGATACCTTACTACAATCTTCTAATTCACAACAATGAGCACATTTTCAGTTGCTCAGTTCACTTCCTGATGCTGGGAATATGTTTGAACAGTGAAATATGCTACTGGGCTGCAGCAACAGCAGTGTGGGGCATATTGGGTCCTGAGACAACATGAGATCTCCTGCAAATTCTGGAGAACACTAACATTTTCATTTCTTTCATGACACTGCAGAAATCACTTTCTGTAAAAGACACAACTCGCAAAAGCAAATGTGGAAAGGAAATTATTAAATTATTGCAGAACCAGGACATGCCAGGACTTCAAGACCTGTTATCATAATGACTAAGTAAAATAATCATCTTGTGACATAGAAACTAGAAGTCTCTGAAGACCAAATCTGGCTTTTACTATATGAAATAGAGCGCCCAATTAAATCCCTTGAATACTTTAAAAACAGCACCTGTTTAGAATTTGAAATATATACAAGAGACAAGGAAGAGCATCCTTAATTAAAGGATTTTCAATCCTATGGGGATGCATATCTTCAAGACATGCAACAAGGGAATTAAATTATGTGCAGATATATTGTAACTGCATCAGTGACTTTATGGGTAGAGCTCCATGAAAGCACTTTAGCTACACTGTTGTGCTCTCCAGCAGGATTTATGAAATAACTGGTATTTGGAAAGATGAATCATAATTGGTTATTCATGGAGAGGAACTAACAGACTGGAATCCAAATAAAGCCACAACTCGGCCTGTCTCTGATAACACAGCTAGTGCTTTGCTCTTTTCAGGCAAAGAAATAATCTGTTTTTCTTGCTCTTTAGTATATAGGTATCAAGACACATAGAAAATCTGTGCACTTATAATGAAGAAGAAATATAAAATAGCTGACTATGTTTCATATCAGGCAATGTTACAGCACAAAGGGGTCTGATTAGACATTAGGGTTGTTTGAAATGGTATTTAATATTAAGAAGGTAGTGAACAGTTCATGTAAGACCTTTAAAAGAAACAATGTTTGCCAGCAAAAGATTTGAAGCTTGAGAAAGTTGTTCGTGTTGAACACATAGTCTCATCATTTAATATATATGATTGGGCATTACAGTCCTGATTCCTCCTAAAAGCAACATTAAGGGATGAAAGATTCAAGGAATTTCACATTGCACACTGTAGGTTGGACAACACAAAGTCATGCTTAGTATCGTTAAGGTCAAAGACAAAATATTTAGAAATTCAGGACTGGATGAAACTACAAAACTACTTTTGCCTTTTTTTTTTTCCTTGACACTCAGCTCAAATATCTCAGGGATGACCCATTTAAATCTGCCTGGTATCAGTCTTTTGAACTTCTGAACATTTGCTACATGCAGGGACTTTGCAGCCCTCATGCCTTTTTCTTAAAGCTCCTGGCATGAGACTGACTGATGTTCAGCTGAACATCATTTATTCTCCTGCAATTCTCATTTTCACAATATGAAATTATAGTCTCAATGGTGTCATACATAACAAGTTTATACAAGTGTGTTATAATATTATTGTAAGATTCATAGGTCAAAATGTTCTTTGTATCCACTGCAAATTTTTGTCTCCACACCCTGCTTTAGCAAGTTCCAATCATTCTTTCAGCTTTACTTTAACCCTGAGAGGGAATAATCATGTACTGCAAGTAAAGGCAGTTAGTATTGTTTTTATAAAGAGGTACAGTTTTGATACAACTGTTTGCTGAAAAAAAAGGACATTTACCTTAACAGAAGATGCTACTGCCTGGCCACAATGGGAAGAATACAGAGGAACAGAAAATGTTCTCCTTAACATTTATATTTCCTTTACTCTTCCTTTTACTTATGACTGTTACTTTTTGATGTCACCAGGCATCTTTTTCAGTAATTTTCATTCCTCCACACTTGTGCTTCTGCCTGTATTTTCTGCTTCTCCTAACACAGCTTGAGGTATCATCTCAACTTATTTTAGCAATGAAGATTGATTAAAAGCCACATTGTTTCAATATAATTTTTTTCTCAATTTTGAGTATAAAATGAGAAAAAAAAAACCCACATGTTTGCTATCAAATCACAGCCTTTATGAAAACTCCTTTATGAACACTTCCCACATATTTCCCTGGTTTGTTCTCTTTCTTTCCCCTTCTTTTCATAGATTCAGAGAAAGTCCATGGAAGGGCAGCTAAAAATGATCAAAGGACCTATGAAGTGATTAAAATGTTTTTAGTTTGGAGACAAGATCACCAAATTCTGAAATACAAGAACTAGTAGGAGAGCAGCACTAGGCTGGTAAAAGAGAGAGCACTTTAAGAAAGGGTAATTTAAAAGTCAATATAGGGCATCTGAGATGTTTCTCCTGACAGATGCTTATGATCTCACAAGATTCAGAAAGGTCTTAGGAAAATTAACAAACAATAAATTCATAAATCATAGAGTTGGGAAAGGTTGGAAAAGACCTCCAAGATCAACAAGTCCAACCTCTGACCAGTCTCCCCTGTCAACCAGACCACAACACTAAGTGCCATGTCCATTCATTTCTCGAACACTTTCAGATATTGTGACTCCACCACTTCTCTGGGCAGCCTTCTCCAATGGCTGACAACCTTTTCAATGAAGAAATACTTCCCGATGTCCCAAAACTTCTCCCTAATGTCCAAGTAGATACTGAGAGGATGAACCAGAGATGCATTCCTCTTTAATACACTCTTGGGTGCTGGGACAGTATTATGAAAACAGAAGATGGAAGATGGCCAGGTCCATGGGATAAGCAGCACCTCCTACTGCCTCCGAGACAGAACAGCAGGATAGATGGGCAACTGTGTCATTCAGAAAGAACTGTCCTATGTCTTTATACTCCTGTTTTTACATAGCAGTGCAGCTATAAAAATACTCCTGACTTCTCACTGGCTTTCAGTACCACTAAAAATGTGGATTTTCCTTTGTTATTTCTTTATTACATATGAATAAATGACATGAAAACACATTAATGTATATTTTATATCACCCATTATTAAGAAAAGCACTAGTTAGAAACAAGGATATTTTTGCTGGCATGAAAAGGTAGATAACCAGGTCAGACTGAAAAAAAAAGATTCATTGTTTCTCTATGGAGTAGTTTATTGCAGAGCAAAGGCAGGAAAAAAGAGAAAAGGAAAAGGAAAAAAAACGAGCAAGAAAGTCAAAGCCTAAAACATTGCAACATGGCATCAAAACTCTTAAAATACTGAATTAATTATGAGCTGACAGATTTGAAAAAACAAGACTATACTCATAATATAAAGCTTATTCAAAATAAATAGGTAATGAAAATATTAGACTATGAACTCACAGATCAGATGATAACCAATAATTATCTCTGAAATCAGAGATCCTTCTAATTAACAAGCAACCACTAAGCCTAGACAGACAGACTAGGGTTAGATATTGCTCCATTCATAAAAACCTGTTGTGAAAGTTTGCATCCAGCCATGTGAAACAAAATGTTTTGACACTCTGGGTCCAAGGGTTTGTCTTGCATGTGACACCCTACACCATCTTGAAAGTTCACTTTTATCCTACATATTTGTTCAGACTTCAAGATTGGAAAATAATTGCTTCCTCATGGGACAGCATAAACATGGTAAGTTTAAAATCTTCAATCAGGTATTTAAGCAATCTATCTTCTGGCTTATCCCAGCATGAGAACCAGCACTGCAATCTCCACTAACTTATATATTACATGCTATTTTCAAAATTACATAAGGGAATAGAAGTTTAATGTAGCAGAAAATAAATATAACTTGATTATCCTAAATTAAAAACCCTCCCTGGAATCAACCACTGTACACAAAATTGTACTACAGATATCAAGGGAAAGCCCAATCTTGACAGCTGATGCCCTTATATACACTGAATCATCAACTGTGACTAGTTTTTAAAAGTCAGACAGTAAGAAACACAGAATTTTGGGGTCTTTTTCAGGTAATGGTTTGCCAAGGCTGCATGTATGTCAAAATATTCACTAGATATGTTTAGGTGTGCAAAGAGAACCAAATCCTAGAACAAGCTGTATGTACAGTAAAGGCATCTTCACCCTACATACAATTTAGGACTGCAGATCACCCAAGCCTGCCATGAAAAGCAGTCTGCTGAAAAGAACTTACATTGCCATGGTGCCTTTCCCATCATTTATTTATTCACAGGGCACGAGTGTTTCCACCTTGAAGATTGGTTTGTGTTTGTGTGCCTGGACAGAAACGACTGCCATGGTGCTGTCGGAGCACCTTCCTCACACACCTCTTCCCATTAGCTGATCGTGCATTTCTGGGAGTGATTGATATGTGAAGCAACCTACCCATCCTGTTGTGGGCTAATGAGTGCAGAAGCTCAGTTTGCTAGGAATACTGTGTATCTCCTGCCAAAAACAGGGGCCTGCATCATTTTTTGGTCTATCTTCTGTAAATGGGTCTTCTCTTTGACTTTGCAGAGATTGACAATGAAAACAAAGTGCAAAAGAGACTAAATAAATACTGGAAGAGAGCTAACATAGAAGATTGAGCTGGAGAAATAAACCCTATTTTAAGAAGAGGTGATCTCACTGATCTAACAGTCATAGTACTGTGGCTTATATTACAATGTATGGGGTAGCTGTATTGCTTGACTAGCTGAAATTTCATGCAGCTACAGTAAAATTATCATTTATCCAAAATGCTGGTGCACCATGGCCAAAGCTCTATCATGATTGAAAACCACAGGTGTACTTGAGTGTAGCCACATTCACAAATTTAGCAATCGTTGTTCAGCACATTGAAAAAGAAAAAAGACATAGTAATATGAGGTTAAAGAACAACTTGCACCAGCTAGCACCACTTCTGTGCACGCCACTGCTCTGTTATCAGCCAACAATCAACAGAAACAGAGATGCTTTTTAAAGACTGCAGTCCTTACATAGAAATGTCCACTGATTAATTCCTCAGCCAACTGAAGATGTAACAAAAATACCAAAGTGGCAGTTTATGCTCATACAGTGTGTTTACCCTAAGCAAAATACAAAGTGACCGAAAAATTCCTGAAGTGATTAGTCTGATTTTATGATTTCATACATTTAAGTCAGTCTCCTCTGAGGTTATAATCCCAGTCATATATCTCAGATTTTGTGAAGCTACTCTTGAAACGAAATATTTTTGAAGATTTTCATATCAATGAATCACGGAAAGTTTTGTGTTTGGCAATATCACATTTCTTATTTAACGTAAACAGGAAGAAGAAATTCTCAGATGGTTTTAAAGGCTCTTCAGAAAACAAATTCATCCCTTGTTTGCCAGACACTGGACGATGTTGAACTGTGCTGCCCAGTGCTTTCTCCACTTATTCAAAGTGTCAGTTGGGGTCTTTCAGTGTTAAAACATTAAATGAACCCAGAACAGGAACCAGCCCTCAGGCCTGTCACTACAAACAAGTCTTAGATAAGTCCTCTGCTATAATCTTAAACCTCCGTCTTCTAAAAAATCTCATCAATCCTAGAGTTCAGTTTTCCAGGCTAAATTCTTTCAAAGACAGCTCTATGCCATTATTTTCACTTAGCTTAATTACTTAGCATCCCTCACTATTGTCAGCTCTACATATGCTTTTATGTCATTTTTTTCCTCTCAGTCTTTGTTTATGTTTGTTACATAAATTAAACAAGTGCTTCTCATCTTCTTTTATATAACATCTTTATGTAACAAGTGACCAAAACCAGACAAGGAATGCCAGTAATGTAGCATCACCGTGGTCCTGCACAGGGGTAGCTCCCTGTTCTCCACTGAGAATGCCTCATCTGGCACTTCCTAATATCTCATTTTTTCCTTTCATTAAATGGATGACCTGGTCTCGCTATGAGTAAGTAACATCTGTCTCCTCCTCTTTTGTTCACAACAGGCAAACAAATTCACAGCAGATAATTTTATTAGTCCTTAGTTGAGCAAATCCTAGAATTTTTCTGAGTACGATCATACCTATAGAAGTACAGTGTAAAACAACCCATTAAACTAGCACAGTACCAGTCCAGCAGTTCCTATCTGCTCTGTGATATCTGTCACTGCCACCACCCCACCTAGGGACACAATCACTACTGGTACCATACAAAGTATATGACCAGCACTGTGAAACTTCATTTCTGCTCCCACAGTTCTTCCACATCCCAGTTCCTTCTTGCTTCTGTAGCAGCAAAGTTACTCAGAAGCGCCTTGACATCAAACTTACCTGGCCTGCCTTTATTTTGCTGTACAAAACTCCTCAGTAAATACATTAAATTAGGTAGATCTCAAGACTGATACTTAGAGAATTTATATCAGATTGGAGAGAGATTAGTATTAAATACTTCTTTTTTTCTCTCAACTACCTTTTCAGTGTGAAGTGCTTCCCAAGTCATGCTCAGTAGTGAAATGTAACAGGTAAAACTACTTACAAAAATTAATAACTAAAGATAGGTTTCCTCTCATTCTGCTTCAGGGCACCTCTTATTATGATATCCTTAACTCTGACTATTCATGGAAAGTATGAAATAGCCTTGTTAATACAGTAGATTCAAAACAATCCTAATGAAGCTACGCCTGACTTCACAAACTGCTTCACGTGCCTAAAATTTGGTTTGCAAACCTGTAGATGGAGTTAGTCACACAGGGAGATATGACAGGACGTACATGCTTCCTACAGAGCACAGATTCTTACTCTGCCTGCTGCTCTTCTCCACGGCTCTGCATGTGTGAGTCAGGACTGGCCATAAAGAAGGTTATTGGGCCAGACTGCAGATGCTAGTGTTCCACTAACATTTTGAGCAGTTGTTCCATAACCATAAAGACAAATACCCTGCCAGACTCACCAGATTGCTATTAACACTACGGTCAAAGTCTTAACTTGCAAATAATTGCTATTACAGACAAAAGTTTGCAGAATAGGACTTTTTTTAAGCTTATTTTCTCTAAGTTTAAGAAAAACTTGAAAAGGGTAATGAAGGTCAGAATATCATATGAGTAGCTTTCTCATGAAAATAGTAGCAGAATAAGATATCTGTTACTATTTTGAGCAGTAATACGTTCCCACAGAAGAACATATACCAGAATACAGAATACCGACTTGAAAGCCTGATTTGGGCTTTTTCATTTACCATTAAGTTCTTGCACAATCATCACATTAATTACAAATGTATGACTCCCTCCCTAAACACATACAAAGAGGCACCATTTTTTTCCAAAAGGATGAGGCAGAATAACCAATAAACTTTGATTTTAAGTTTCAAAAATTTCTGTAAACTCCTTCTATTACCAAGTATATGGAGTGAAAACCTACTGAAAATGTAGGGAATAACCATGTAATTATTCATGTTGTGAATCATGACTTCTATTTCACAGTCTCCCTCTTTACATGCTCAGAAATTGCCTAGGAAAAAACTGGGGCATGAGGTACAGGGGAATTACTGTAATTGCATGTTAAACCCAAACTATTTTTTACTGAGCTGTTTTATTGTTTTTTATTTTTTCTTAGAACTTCAGAAAGAAAAAAAGGGTCCACCAGTTCTCCTTTTCAAGATTGTTTTCCTAGCAATTTGTTATCTTTTTAATGATCTGCCCAAAATTTTGAACAAGATTTCCTATTGAGGTAAAAATAAAGTCAGACCTCAACCTGATCATTCTGTGAACATGACTGACACAGTGAAAGATAACAAAATTATTGGAAGCTGTTCTTCTCTGCTCTCTATCTCCAAATAGCAACAGAACACTTAGCAGCATCACCAACTTCCATTCACTGCCTCAAGCTCCTAAAACTCAGCTATGAACTGTGAACAAACATATCTTTCCCACACCCATTGTCCATGCTTCAAGGAGCAATCACAGAGAAGTAAAAGCAGAGTAAATACTAAAAATGGCTTTATACTGTGCATAAACCTTTCCAGTTTACGTATTTACTGACAAACTGATGGAAGTTTTCTGGTCAACACATTTTTATAAAATAGCTGGCAACACCTCCAGGTCAGGGGCAGATTTAAGAGACTGGTTCTGCATGATCAGTGAGTAGGCTCAGAACTGTGCACTCACAGTTGCTGTGATGTTTCTCCTTGTTATTTTTATATTTTTCATCTATTGGCAGAAAATTTATATGAAATATAAAGTCTAGGCACAGTCCTGGGGCAAAAATTTCTGCTTCCTCGTGCCTCATATTTTTAAGAATGGAAGTAACACTAGGTTAATAGATAAAAAATTTCAACAATGCTTCACTCCAATGTCAATGAGCTCAGTGTGTTTTCAAATGCATTGCTGAATTCAACTATACATGTTCATTGATAATAAAACCAAGATACCTATGAGAAAGACAAATGAAAGCCAAGTGTCTCTTTTTCAACATTCAGATTTTTATAATGGAGATTATGATCTTCATGTTTCAAACTATGGAGCTGTTTTTTTTAAGACAGACTTCATTTTCTTTGTGCCATTCTCTCCAAGTTCAAGTTTGGGACCCGACCCTCCAGACCAGTAACCTTAAAATCCCACATTCAGGACAAAGTGTGTTCATTAAATTGTATGCAAATTTTTTCACCAGCATAAAAACAAATCTTGAAAACTTCAAAAGGTCTTTTTTTGTATCATCTAATCTGCAGTCAAAGTTATGCCATTACATATCCTAAATTATGACTACATGAAGAGTCCTGTGTGTGCATGGGTGTGTAAAAAGACATATATGTGTATATATATACACTCACACAGAGAAATAGGAGAGAGTGATTAAGACCCTTCTTCATCGACTCCCTGTAGGGAAGTTATGAACAAACTAATTTTAGCATGAGTTTTCAGTCTGCTGAGCTTTCCAGAATACTGCCAAGCATCTGTGTGGTGAAAAGCCCAGGAAATCTGATGCAGATCACTCATTTTGGAGGACTGCAGAGCCAAGACCTGTATATTCAGCCAAACAGAACTGCAGTTCCAGTATTACACCCACACACTTTTGAATTCATTACAGGATGCTCTTCACATCGAAATAAAACATAAATTCAGCACAGTTTTTTTTATGAGTTAAAGCAGAAATCTACACACCTTCACACAGAGGGGTGTCTATGTTACACCTCTTAATGCCTTCTCTTAAAAATTCTAACTCAAGAATTTAATTCTTTAGAAGTTTCTGTACTGCAACTATTCAAAGTACCGTTATTTCATTACTCATTTTCTGGGGTGGATAGAAGTAATTTATTTCCCCAGTTTTAAAGCAGGTTTCCTGGGAAAGCATTTCAGCCACCCTGGCATGGGTCAGCTTATATTTTATTCCACAAATTGGGTTCTCACAGGAGTATCAAACCAGTGCAATAATGACCAATGTGTTGACCATTATGGCCAAGTCATGTGGATACTTTAATATTTGAAGCAATGTTTGTTTGTACAAAAGTAGATGCTGTCAGGACAATGATACTCCTGATATTTTTCTTCAATAACTGGCCAGAGCATATAGCACTTTTTATTGACTAAGTATTTCCAAAGTATTCTGTATGTGAGTTACAAGTCTACTTCTCCTAATAAATTCGCATCCCTGTACAGTCATTTGAGGAATGACAAAAATAAACTAAGTGCATGAAATTCAAAATATAAACCTCAACATCACTGAATTAAGAGCTTTGTTTTAAGTCAAGTTAAATGAAAATAGACTGGGGAATAATATTAAACATTTTTTCCTTTTTTTTTTTTTTGTGGTAGTAAGTTTTTTCTTCAAACTTTGAAAGTGAAGATGCTATTAACACTGCAAATGCATAATGGCAACTAAAAAAATAGCTTTAACTGTGTTTTTTTCCTGACGGAATTTTGCCATGCAATTTAAACAAATACAGTCCAGGAATAATTCATAGGTCTTATAAAGAAAAAGGAGAAGAAAGAGGTTTTTCAAACTATGTAGCAAACAATCTGCATTGCTTCTCATTATGTTCTTGTGCCAGAATTCTAGAGAAATATGGTAAACATTCAAATGGCTTCTAATTATATAAATCATTTATTTAATTCCCCTAGGTGAATAAGGTGGAAATAAAACCATTCGAAAAGTAGTCTTTCCATACGAAAGAAGAGTCTGTGCTCCTATTCTGAAGATAACAAAAGGTGCCCATCTCATTTTAGGTTCAGGAGGATAGATTTCATTACAAGGAGCCCACAGTAAAACACAGGATGGAATGCAACTTTTTTTGTATAATTCATTGGCATATTTCATCATAGCATTAGTTAGTTATTGCAGTGTCCAATATATAAGATTAATTTTCAAAAGAGAACATTTACTAGTGCCATTCCTTCAGAAGTCCTATATGAAAAATTAATTTAAACATTGAGCCTACAATGAGGATTAAAGGTTCCAAAACACTTTCAAAATTGTGTCAAAATGGACTTCAGAATTAACTACCCCTATTAGAAAAAAAAAAAAATTATTTCCCCCCACACCAAATCTCATATTTGGTTGGAGGCATGGAAATGAATTACACCACATCATTCATTCCAGGTAAGGAAGGAAAGTACTGTAAACTAAGTGGTGGTATGAATCTTAAGTACAAAAGGACTAGATCAGCTTTTTCACTTCTTTTCCAGAACTAGATATCAGGTGGATTATCATGCCCAATAATGCCAATCCCACAACAACCACTCAGAGTCATTTTCTAAATAACATAAACTTATGCTACTCGATGCTTAAGACCAAGGCAATGATACAAGGCCACCTACCTTTACTTGTTGTCTAGCTTACAGAAAAAAACTCTTAGTTTGGGCAGTAGACATTAGCATATTGCCTAATATCCAACAATCTCCTGTGAGAAATTGAGACATCTCTTCTTAGATAAAGTAACATAAAACTTGTGAAAACTCTTACTCCTTGCCCCCAGTCAGATGTCTGTAAAATCGCACATTCTCAAGGAAAATAAAACTCTGAGCAAGATATTTACCCTTTTTTTGCAATGGAACAGATATTTCTTGACATGTTGAGAGAAACTCAAAGTCAATCTCTAACCTGTGTTCTATGCAACTTTAGCGAAACATAATTTAAAAAGAGCAGTAGCTAAGACCACTCATAAAAAAATGTCAGAATTGTTTTGGTTTTAGGGGAGTCCCACATCTGAGCATTTGGAAGAAAGCAAACTAATTAAAAACTACTTCACACTAGAAGACAATATATTTTTGAACTTTAGAGCTTAACTAAAAAAGTAAAAGATTATTAATTCTGTTTGCAACTAGGGATTATGTAAATTGAAATGAGAAACAGTTTCTTTATTTCAAGTAACTGAGAAAAACAGATGGAAAATGCAAGTCAGAAGACTAAAATTATCTGGAGCACTGGAAGTGGCAAACACCTTACCTAGCTGAAAGACTTCCAAGCGCTCTCATACTTTCTCCTCCTAAATGTGCATCTCCTTCAGCTATTAATAATCCATCCTTTCCTATGGGCTGAAAGAACATAGAAAATCCCTGAGTTAGTCAAAGCACTTGGTACCTCAGTTCCGTCTCTGTACTATTGCCCGTAGAATTACCTTTGAATCCTAACTTTCTTGCAGAAGTGATATAGTTTACTCCAAGTAAGCACTGTGGAGAAGCAGAGGCATATTGGTGTTCCTTCTTCTCTGGTGATTCATGCATAAGTGCCATGTATGACCCCAGGACTAGGAAGTGGATTTGCTGGCTGCATCCTAACATGCTGGGAGAAACAATTTGTGAAATGTTAGTGTGGTATTTTACTTCTCTCAAAAGAGCACAGGGCCAAAGTTAGGATTCCAGGGATTATCTGTGAACTGTGTTTAAGCTGTGTTCATGAATAAATAACATCAAGGAAAGGGTAAACAAAGACAGACTTAGACTCCATGGGTTCTTAAATCATTTGCTTCTCATTTCTATCTGCATAACACCCAGGAGTAAAAGTTCTGAAAGTTAATAAATTGTTCCCTGTGATAAAAGTGCAAATGAAACTAAAAGCCAAATTCCTGCACTTGTAGAAGCAGCAGTATCAAAGATGACTTAGAAAGGCAATAAAGAGCTGCAGAGAAGATTGAAAAGGAAATGATTGCATGGTCCAAGTCTTAGGTATGGCTGGCAAATCAATGCCTTGCAATGTGAATTGATATATTCCTCCAGCAGCAACTGAGTCTCTCAGAAAAGTGTATGTTATTCCCAATCTTTCAAGAGCTGCTCTCAATGCTACACCTTAAATCAGACTACTCTTCTAGCTATTCTTCATGCAAAACAAAAACAGGATGGAAAAATAAATGTACTTGCAGTTTTTTCTAACTGTATCGGAATCTGTTAGCTCCTTTTCACTTTTACTGTTCCAAGTGTTTCACAGCAAAGGCAAACTTGCAAACTCCAATTCGAATGAACTTACATCAATTTTGCTCTTTTAAATACATTTTTTCTCATTACATCCATTAATGAAAGAATGCTTCTTACTCAGACAGAAAGGATTTAAAGGAAAACACTACGAAGCACATAAATTAACTTTCTTCTCCAGACATAGTTTTTCTTAGACATAAGCAGCAGTGCATTAATATCAGCAGAACTAGTTGATGAAAATCAATGTATAAAATAGATACTTTGATTTTCCATTTACAAATCTTGCCTCAAGACTTGCATGAAAATTACACAGCTGGGAGACTCATTACAACACATTTAACAAAAGTATTGCCTAGAACAGAAAAAATTCTTTTTCCTTGAGACATGCTGCCCACATAGAGGGAGACTGAACAAAACACCAGGGGAAAATGGGATAAAAGATTTTGACTGCAATTCACATTTTGAGAAGCTCCATGGTTAAATGGTGGCAGGAACAGAGCTAGACCTTAAGCTAAGCAACTGAATTCAGTAATTTTTTGCTTTAGAAATGTTTCCTAATGCACAAGAGAAAACCCTTATTCATGAATTCTATGCAAGTCAAAATAGAAGGAAAAGCAGCTGAAAAATAGTAATATCTCAAAAAAGAGAAAGAGAACAGACCTATTAAAAAGATTTTTTTTTCCGTCACAGGTGTAAGTAGTCAAAAAACAACCCCAACACTGAAGCTGTCTTTTATACTCTGCAGTTGGAGAATCTGTGAAGTGTCACTGGGGTTTCTCTAGAGAAACATCACAGTGTACTGGGAAAAGACAATCAAGTTTTTGTGGTAAATTCATACCAGGCCTGTTTCATCTACTTTCTCTTTTGTTTTACTGGCACTTGTTCATCAGAATTTATGCCAAGTAAACTCAAGGTGCCCTAGGTTTATAGATCTCTATAGATCTTATAGTTCATAGTTATTTATATAATCAAGAAATGAAACTTTATACTGGAATCACCAACATTACAGACAAGAACTGCAGCTATAAATTCCAAGGTATGGTATGGCCCTGCAGTGTGTGCCTCTCTCTGAAAGGGAAAAGGACATTGGGAATAATCTCCCTCCTTCTCCTCATTCTTTTTATTTTTTTTTCCCTCCATTTCTGCCAACACACAGTCATTCTTAGACAAAAAGAGAACACACTAGGTCTTTTTGTTTCTTCTCACAATTTCTGCATTTGACTTCAAATTAAACCTTAATTGCCTTCTGTTTCCAACAAGTTTACACCACACAGACTTGCAACATATCACTTATCTTCTCCTAGGAAATATGTCAATAAGTTCACTGTACTATAGAAATACTTAAAATGACATGCAAACCTGAATGATTGAGAATGTAATGTGCTTCACTGTCTGTCATTCAAGTGACTCATTACTTCACAAATTAAATCAAATACTAATGTCCATCTAAAAATCATCTGTAGTTTGATGTCTAGTTTGACTATTTGCTTCAGAAATTTCTGCTTTCAGGAAGATCATGACTAAATATTTAATCATAGATTTCCAGACAGAAACAGCAACAAGAAAACCTTATACGAATCTCACTCTTTTAAATGATGAGTATTTTGTTTTAAACAAGAGAGTAACCTTGCAGGGAAAGATGCAATTCTCTGGGGGTGATTTGGCATTTTTCATTTCAAAACTTTAAAAATTCAAAATTAGAATTGAATTACCTGAAATTGTGATAAGAAAAATTGTGGATTTTCTTTGCAGGGTAAAAGTTAGTTTGAGATTTCTGGTCCCTTGAAGAAAACCTGAAATGTCATATTTAATAGTAATTTAAACTGAAACTTCATTCCTTTAAGGTTAATTTTTGCAGCAGCTGAAATCCAAAATCTATTTTTTCTACAGCTTGTGATTGTTTATTAGCTTTAGGAGACCTTTACGTAGACTCTGGAAGCACTGCTTGCCTTGCCCTTCAATATAACACATAAAAATAGACAATGAGCATTTGGATGTCAGAAAAAAAGACAAACAACTTTCTTTTGGAAAAAATTAACACAAGTATGCCAAACAGGCAACCTGGACTCTTTCTGTGATTTCTAGCATCCCTGGGGCATGAGTGACACAGTGCTCAACCAGATTAAGCTACATTTGTTGCTGGGAAACTCTACTCTTTTAGTTCTCAAGTGCACTGTAAATACAGATTTACTTGTTTACACTTTGTAAATTTGGACACAAAAATCTTTTCATTCAGTACCTATGATATTCCAGTGATGACTAATTCTAGGAACAATTTCACATGCACAGTTGGTACTGCAAGGCTTGCTGATTAAATATCAAGGTAAATAATTAAGACTCTCAAGTGTTCTGAAATTACAGAAGTCCTGAAAGGTGCTGAGGTAACACCTATCATTGCTGACAAATCTATAAAAACTCAACAACAAGCAAAGGGCGCCTGTAAATGAATGACAGAGAGCTTAAGTACTATGGTAAAACTACAGAATTAAGGCTTTTATCTATACAATGTGTGCAAGGCAGAGGAGTAAGTCCCCAGCAGAACAGTGAAAGTTATGTCAAAACACTGAAATAATGATGCCATTTAATGATATATTGATTTGACAACATATTTTTATGCATCACTTCACATACATAGTTTAGTCCAGAAATTTCTGTCCACATAAAATCATAACCTTTTCCCCCATCCCAAAAATCACATATATAGTCCCATAAACTTATATATATATGCCTAGATGTAGACACAGACATACATGTGAAGGGTAAAAGTGATACTATGTTTTGGTATGTTGCCTTCCTTTATAACAATAATCTTCCTGTGTTGCCCTGATTTTTAAGATTTTCGAAAGCCTTCTGAGTTTACATTCTTGTAGAAAACTTTCTCACATAACTTTCTGTAAATAACCTATTGTTTTGCATTCCTTCATAGAGGCAGAGAAATTTGATGTACTAGTAGTTTGCCCAGTGTCGTTGAAGAGGTGGTGTGTTCACCCTCCAATCCACTGTCACCTTTAGAAAAGTATAAATGTTAGAGTCAGAAATAAAACTTCCTCTTTGTTACCTTTACAATAGCAGCAGCTCACGTTGTGGTTTCCAGTGTCCTATAGTAACATTCCTGACCATAGGATGATTTACAGTTAACTGATGAAAAGTGCTTCAGAAGAACCAAATACTATCAATGTTTTATGTGGCCAGATGCCCTTTTTTTGCCTTTAAGTGATGATCAGTGGATATATATCAGCAATAATAAGTATTCTAATAAGCAAAATCTTACACATTACAGTCCCATCCAACAGGAAAGATTGTTAATTGGTGCCAGCTTTTAAATGAAAAATTGATTTATGTTTCCCATAGGAAGATGCAATGCAAGTTAAGGAGGATACCATAACATTTCTATGCAAAATGATTTAATTATATCAGTTGGAATTTTGTAAAGACATTAACCATAGACATGTAAGTATGGCAAATTTCAGCTCTTTGGATTTTTAACTTGGTAAAACTAGAAACAGTATGAAATGGCACTTTGTACAGACAAAATATAGGACCTGTTCATAGGGATCCCAGTATTCCTCAGTATTCACAAGTACCAATGAACAAGAGACTTCCCAGCACAGATCTATCAAGTCTAGTTTCATTTCAGCTACAAAAGAAAACCTGTGGTGTAAACATGTGACATAGTGTGCTGAAAATAGTAGCTGGACTAGTATTTGACACAGCTGAAAAGAGAAAGATGGGAGTGAAAATTTTACATGAGTTGCAAGCTTTCTTCACATGTTTAGAACACAAAGCAGAGCTCCTCTTCATTTGTGCTTACTGGAAACTATGGTAGCTAAAAGATGTGATGCCTGCAGAAAGCAACAAATAATAATCAGCAGCCAAGGGAATTGTTAGGCTCTGAAATTACACAGGATGCTGCAGTTGCTCATTTCCTACAACATAGTGTTATTCAAATCGCATCTAAAAACTGGAGACAAGAAATAGACTTGCAGACCACAATAAAAATAAACACCAAGGTCAATAAAGGCCAAAATGAGGTCTCTGAATAAAATACTCCATAACCTTATGCCACAGTTAAATGTACAAAAAAAAGAAGTAATATTTTAAATAGCCAAATATAAGCAAGCAAATACATTATTTGCAAAAATCAATACAAATAAAGTTAGGGAAGGTTTTCTTGCTATTTTTCTTAGGAAAAAGAGGATCTCCAGTCAAAAAAAAAAAAAAAAACAAGAGTCAGATTAAAAGGAAAAACTATATAAAAGCATATTCAGTTTTCCTTTGACTAACTTTAAAAATTAATTACAAGAAAACTATTATGTTGAAATGCTAGTCCAAATTAAAAAGGCTAAATATCATTATTACTTCTTTCAGGTGGTCAAAATGATGATTGTGGTTGTGCTGACATTTGCTGTCTGCTGGCTGCCCTACCACATTTACTTCATAGTTACTGGGATCTATCAACAATTAAATCGGTGGAAATACATTCAGCAAATCTATTTAGCCAGCTTTTGGCTTGCCATGAGCTCTACAATGTACAATCCCATTATCTACTGCTGTCTTAATAAGAGGTAAGAGCTGGTTATGAAATGAGATGCATAACTTCACCAAGAATATAAACTGCTTAAATGGAAAAACAGACAGACGGTGAACTTCCAGTAAATATTCTGGTCTACTTAAAATTTCAGAGAAAAATTCTGTTTTCAGAAACCAGTCCTTCCCATGTGCACCTGCAAAATTAAAAAAAAAAAAAAAACAACACTATAGCAGTTTAATGGTTTTGGTTTGCAAAATATAAAAATAAAGAAGACAGTAATTAGTGATATAGAGTGCAAGCTGTATGTTCGCTACTTGTAGCCCTGATTTTGTTTTGCTGGAAGAATACAATACAAAATGTGATTTACTGTGTTCTGTATATCTCAGCATTGCATTTCTACTGTGCTCCAAGATCTGCAACAGCCTGATTAATATTATACCAATGTTTATATTCTCATTACTTAATACTGAATTACAGAATTGTTTGATAGCAAGACATTATGCTCTAAATTTCAAAGGCACTGCACCTGTTGAGTTTGGTGACATTTTACCAATACTTGCTAGTCTGAGACAAGTGCACTGCAGAACGGACTCAAATCTTGCATTTCAACTTATAGGACCAGGATCGACACAAACATCCTGGCCATGCTATTCACCAGTACTTCCAGCATTATTGGATAAAGATCACCAAGAACAATTAATTATTTCACAAACTCAGTCTGTATGAATTAGTATTGAATAAGTAATTTCAAATATTATTTCAAATCTCTTTTGACTTAGCAGCCAGTGCCAAGTTTAATTGCTGTCAAACTTTTTACCAATATTACAAGGTATTTCTCAATGCTCACTAGAGATCATGCAGTACCTGTCAAAAGGAATGAATAAAAAATTAAGTGAACAAATCCTAACAAGTTGTTATTGGAGTAAAAACACTGGTGTCATCCTTCTTGATGAGAATAACTTATGATGATTAACATTCACGATCTTTTAAAAAGATAAGGTAATGAGTAAATTCATAGAGCCTTCTGATGAGCTCTTCATCATTTTACAATTGCTTAAAGGTGAGCTTTTCATCATTTACAACTGTTTAAAGATGACATAAACTTTTAGCATGCCGGAACAAAATTCAAATGGCAAATTTTCCATTAATTTCAACAGAAACTGGATTTCAGTAAGTGTCCAGCATCTGCAAAATCAAAGGCAAGGAAGAATGAGGCCTCATATATTTCAATTACTACCATAAAACTTATAAACTAATACCATTTACTTTAAAAACTTTTTACGGCACAGTTACAAACATATTTATAAAAAAATAATATCTCTCATGTGGCTTATGTTGACACTTGCAGACTACAAAATTAAATGTCTGGATTAAAGAAGGCAGCCACAGAAAAATTAATATTTTGAGACATACTAAAGGTCACCTTATTCAGAATTTGATGCAAGAATGAAGTCCTGGTGAGAGTTTTCTTATAATTAAGTTCCATATTGAAATGAAGATGCCAGAATGTCTGCTTCCTTTTCATTAAATAGGAAAACAGAGCTTGTTGCTGGGAGCCAGATCAGCTCGTGCCTCTGCTGGATCTAGTATCAGACAGAACATCTATCCCCAGCCTCATCTTCCAGGCTAATTAGGGTATTACATATCTAGATAAAGAGCGCATTATTTCAAGATAAAGAAAAAACATGCCCTGAATTAGAAAGAGGATGGAAGGTGCCAAGAAAAGTAATACAGTTTAAAAATGTTTTTGTTTTACAATTCCCATCACTAAATCCATTTCCATCAGAGATTCTTTGAGTATTTTTCCAAAATATGGACTGCATGTAAACAGAGAATGCTGAATAGCAACCTACCTGCTCAGTTATCATCATGTGAAAACTCCATGGCAAACTTCAAAATCTGAGGAAGTGAAAGTCACTTCTGTGAGATCTGCTAACTTTAACAGAACACTTGATCTGAATTTTTACATGCAGTCATCACTGTGCTAGTTTAACCACTGCTCCAAAAAACTTACAGACAGGATAAACAACCGAGCTGATTGTTAAAAGAAAACAAGAAAAGCAAGACAAGTGAGAAAGCAAAAAAAAGAAAGCTTTAAGTCTGGGTGAAAATGTGTTCTTTTTCTAGTTATACACAGATACATAGGGAATTGCTTTTCTAATATATTAAACTTTTAGTTTGGAAATGCATACACACAAAATGTAACAGTGGTCTTTATGGTGAATCCCTGCCTCTGTATGAGTATTGCAAATACAGATGCTCAAAAGCCTCAAAATGCCTGTTTGTACATTGCTCACATTCAGATTTCGACTTTCTAGGATCCTCTTAATTATTAAAATTATTTTCCAAACATTTTACATGAACAATTATTAGTCATTACATCATTCCCATATAAGCTTCTCTGTTGGAAAGAGACACAGAAAGGATATTGAAATCTGGAAGCTGGGATGGCATTTTAGAGAAAAGAAAGTTATGAAGTTTCTTGCTGAAAGATGAAAATATGGGTGCAGATCTCATTAGAGGTCAAATCAAAACCATTTCTGTGAAGACACGTCTGTGGAAGTTGGTGTTTGTTTACTTTGCACAGGCAAAAGACAGGAATTCATTATAAGGAACATACCAATGTTAAAATGCAGGGACGGCATACAGAAAATCAGAAACCGAAATGAGATGTTACACTATCTTTTTTGCCCTACTCAGACTTCAGTCAAGAAAACTCCCACTGACTTCAGCCCACCCAGACCTAGGGGCAGGATAACTGGCCAAGTCAGTGTCCTGCCAGCACTGTGTGCTTTCAGATGAAGGCCTGGGGCTGGCTCTCCCAGCCCAGGCATTCACCAGGCTTCTTTCCTCCTAGGTTCCGAGCTGGCTTCAAGCGAGCTTTCCGCTGGTGCCCCTTCATTGAGGTGTCCAGCTATGACGAGCTGGAGCTAAAGGCAGCCAGGTTCCACCCCACCCGGCAGAGCAGCCTCTACGCCGTGTCCAGGATGGACTCCAGCATGACCGTGGTGCTCGACACTAACGATGGAGACAGCACGCATGCCAGCCATAAGAAAAGAGCAGCTCCAAGGGACCTGAACTTCAATGGTTGCTCACAGAGGAATTCCAAGACTCTCTCCATGGCCTCAAACCTCATCGGTTCACTGCACACATCAGCAGATGTTTATTCCTAAACATTTCATGTTGCTAAAAGGGCAACACTGGACAATGTTCTACTATGGGATTTAGTATCCATACCACAGGAAAGCAAACCAGATTCTACTAACAAACCCTAGCTATAAATATTCTGAGACTTTTGGGAATCTCTTACTTTTTTTGCTTTGGAGAGGAAGAAGAATTTGAAGACATATGTATGCCTCAGTCTAAAATCATAGTTGCACCTTAGCCACAACAATGTTTGTAAGGATTATCCAGAATAAACCAATGGCATAAAAAGCTTTTTTTCAGTTGTCTCTGACCTGTGGCATTTATGTTTGACTTACTGAAATGTAACAGGCTCCTTTACTTATTGAAGCAGAAATGTACTGTTTTCCATTACGAGTGTATTAATTCCACAGTAACAAAATTACATGAGATTTGATTATAAAGATGTATTTATAATGAACACCTAATGAGCCCCAAGTCTATTAAGCTGTTTTACAATTTAGCCCCATTCCCAAACAGATAAAATTAAGTTCACATGAATGCAGTTTAGCTCTGTGTGCAACAGTACAATTTTGCAAACATATATGAGAACAGGAGAACATGACTAAGAGACTAAGTTAAATTCTTCCAAAGTTTGCATATTAGTAAACATTAGACTCTAATGGGTTCTGTCCTTCCAGGGGAATATATTGCTTTGATGAATCTCTCATAGCTTTCTGTCTTAGTACAAAGGGTAAGGTCTGTTCCCAGTGACCTTAGAAGAACCTGACTTTAGAAAGGCCAAAAGATTTTAAATTAGAGATTCATATATGAAAAAAATATCACTGTGGTAATAGACTCTTCTCTGCAAAAGATAAAGTAAGATTCATGATGGAAAACTTCCACTGGAAAAAAAAATAAAAAACAAAACAACCTGTTTGGGCTCTTTTCACAAATTTTCCATAGCTTGATGCATGTAAAAATACTCCTGTGCTTGCCTCTGAAAATATGCTAGGCACTCTTACTCAGACATGTTCCCACTGCATTCAGACAAAATCCACTTACCATCACTGTTGCAGACAAAGCTGGATGTAACAAAAAAAGGGACCAGAGAGCAGCCTTTTAGTCAAATGACTGTGCGTGTTGCATGAATAGACTGGTTACATGAATATTTGTTGTCAAACAGTTAATAAAAACATAAGCAAAAGAGTGTGAATGTCTTCCTGAGTTAGCCAAACCAGCACAGGATATTGTATATCTGGCTGAACCGAAGCTGAGCAATTAATAAGGAGACATTTGAAGAGAGAAAGGCTTGAGCTAGCTTTAGTCCACATTCTTTCCCAGCAACTGGGGATGATCAGCATTGTGACAGTGAGCATATGAAACCAGATTAGTAAAACAAGAACCATATTTGTATAGTGATTCATGTATATAGTAAATTGTTATGTTCTGCTAAGTGTAACTTGTATAGTGATTTCAGAACACTGTGGTATCACTTACTAAATCAAAATCCCACGTAATGTAAAAGATCCTCAAATACATAAACCTGATACATTAAACTCTCCATGTATGGAATAACTGAAGAACCTGGTTATAGAATACTGTACTCTTACAAAATATCTCACAACTGCAGACTCACACTTTTCCTATCTATGGCCTGATCTTAAATCCACTGAAACAAAGAGCTCCATTCATTAATGGCTTCCCTTTTAAATGTTGATCCTTGCTTTTCAACAGGCTATTTCTTTAAAAGAAACCCAGGTATTTTCCAACATTGCAATTGTTATACTCTCACTCCTCCT
This sequence comes from Chloebia gouldiae, assembly GCA_003676055.1. Classification (NCBI taxonomy): domain Eukaryota; kingdom Metazoa; phylum Chordata; class Aves; order Passeriformes; family Passeridae; genus Chloebia; species Chloebia gouldiae. The sequence continues at coordinate 936,918 of QUSF01000005.1, read as the reverse complement.
TGTTTGTTTTTTTTAAAGTGGGTAGTACTCCAGCAAGTGTCATGCAATGCCTATAAAATACTTGTAAATTTTTTCCCCTGAAATACTCTGTTTTAAGAACTTAAAAATCTTCTTCAGGTTTTTAACAACTCTCTTGAGAAGATCCAGGATAGTCACACACAAACAAAAAAATTACTAAGTATATTAACCTGATGGTGATGTGCTACAAACACATGTTGTGAAGTCCTCTGTCTGCTCATGGATAACTTCGGAAAACATACATAAAGAAAATGTATACCTGTTAAATAAACAGTCTTTTCTAACTATGGCTATTACAATATCAGCATTGATAAATTTATTGTTTTTAAATGTAGAGTATAAATTTGAAGAAACTATATAAAAGAACAGCAGCATAATTCATGTAATGTCTAGGATTTTTCATTGACAAATATCAAGAAAGCCTTTGTGTGATGAGTTGGATGGTCATGCTTCTCTTGACCATATGGCAACTCTTGCATGTTTAAGCTGGGTACATCCCTGAGATGAAGGACAAGAGCACAGTCAGTCCTCCACTTGCAGCCTTGGGACTTTCCCTGAACCACAACCCAAGGGGAATAATACCATTATGACTGGAGTTTGGAAAAGAATTTTAACTTTTATTGGAAACAATTTGGAATTGGTTTGGAAACTCCAGTCATTACTGATCTGAGGATGGAAATTTTACAGATTACATCTCGCTACCCTATAAATAGAAGTCCTAAGTGAGGCCCTTTGAACTGCCCTGGACTTCAGTGGGGTGCACCAGAATCTCCCTTTGAGTGGGAGATGGCTCTCAGAGCTTGCAAACCCTCAAGTTTGTGAGAAAGTTGAAGACAGGGCATAGCAGGATTAAGTCTCACTCCTTAAGCCTCAACCCTCAACTGCTGAGAAAAGCCAAGGCACTCGACATGGGTATTTGACTGAAATCAGAGGGAATTTTTCACAGGGACTTCTGTACACACTTCATCATGTCCATGTGCATGCATGCGTGTGAATTGATTTAAATATCCTCCAGCAAGTATAGCATAAACACTGACATCTCAGAACGATAATTAAGTAACTACTGCAATTTTAGTCAATTTTATTGAATTACTTGATAAATGCTGAATTAGTTAATGGATTAAGTGCTACTTAAATCCTTTAAGCATGAAACAGTGATTGGGTCTAAGGCTAAGTTTTTCAATGGCGTCCACTCTGAACCTTGTGACTCTATGGGAAGGTCTTCCTTACCCTTTGCACCCTTATCACTTGCATCCCTAGTCTTCTTGCAAATTATTCTAGTGATTTTAAGCCAATATTCCTTTGTATGCTTCATTTACATAGTAAATAATAGAGCAAACATTGCCGTTGAAGTTTGTTGCACTTTCACACATTTATATTAAATATGCCTGCGACAGTGATTCTTTAAGCTGCCTCAACCACTCAATTGTGGCAAATTGGCATAGTCAGCAGAATACTAAATCAGGATTTGCAAGTCTTCCACATAAAAGCATGATCTTGAGAGGAAAACACAACTCTAAGCCAGTTAAGGGTACTCAGACAGGATGCATTCAGCAAATTGCAGCCTGGATCACTTGGCAGGAATCCCTTGACAGCCTTACTTCCAGTTCATTTACAGCACACTGTCAAGGTTGGGAGGCACTGGCAGACCTGCACAGAGTGAGCTATTTGCAGCCTGTTTACATCTGGTAACTAAAGATGTCACTGAGGAAGGTCACTGATCAATACCAACACATATTTTCAAAAAGAACATAGAGAAGGAACTGATGAAAAAAAGGAGAACAAAATAGGTTTTAGAAGTTGGTGATTTTTTATCTAACTAAAACAATTCAGGAATTTTGGAAGAGGATGTTCCTCCTTTAATATTGGGGATTTTTTTTTCACACCAGTGAAGAAGAACCTATTTCACTGATATAAATTTCAAAACCTTTCAAGCTGTGCCCACTAGGACACAGAATTCAGATAAACTCTTGTTCCTTTTGCATTTATTTCAAGGCTTTTGAAGTGCCTATTCCAAGTAGACCTAAATACCTGAAAGAGCCAGGAGTATAATCCTAATTGTTTTCTACCAAATCATTCCATTTGCCTTGCTTGCCACAGTGAAATACCAGGATGGTGTTTCACAGAAATTCTTTGAAATAGAACAAATAATGCACACATACACACACAAGTCCCAGGGAAGGAAAATGACCCTGAATGAAATCCACAAGTTTCATCCACAGAAAAGAACTATGCCATTCCCCAGTGCACCTTGGACCCTTAGCACTGGTTCTGGGGCCTATTCACTGAGCTCAGACCCTTGCAAGAATTTTTAAGTAATACAATAAGCACCCAACAGGAATTCAGAAATAAGACACTGGGAAAAACAGATAGTTAAATGCTAATAATCTTCCACCTTCTTCCACCTTCTTCCACTGGCAGGTGAGTATTTTAACAGAAACCCACATGGATGTGTCAGGCTGATATGATTGAGGGAAAGTGTGCTAATCATATAATTTTGATATACAGCTTTGAGGGGATCTGGATGACCATTTGCCTAATCAGTGTAATGTGATCTTCAGCCTGAAATGCATGATCCTGTTCTAATGAAAAACTTTGCCTAGGAACTAATAATTGCATAAGGGTCTTAAGTCTCTTGAGGCCTCTAATAGGGTGACACAGGAACTTGGAGTTCAGGTACCAAAATACTTAGGAGCCATTGTCTTTGGGGGTAATTGAAAACAGAAAAAAAAACCTCCTCTGACACAGGGCACCGTATGTTTCTGGATATACTAAAACAGATCTCCATGTTTTAATTGAAAAAGCCCTGCTAATATAATTCTGTATTTCAAATCACAGCAAAAGCTCTTAATAATGAAGGTGAAACACTAAATTAACTTTGCTATAGAGGTAGAGTACATATCAGGGCTGTTAACTAACTCTGCAAGTTCCTGCCCGAACCTAAGGACAGAGAAAAATAGAACAAAACTGATTAGAATAGGAAGCTATCTTTTGCCTGACAGATAAGCATTTGAAATTTTGAAAAGCATTGTCTCTGGTTCACAGGTATTGGGGAACACCAGAGGTAGCAATTCTAACATATAGCTTAGGCCACAAAAGAAGGAGCCTGCACACTGATGTTGTGCAGGGCTCTAAATCATGAGGTAAAGAGCCAGGAACCTCACCTGGGGCTACTTGTGTCTACCTGGCAGGGACTCAGCAAGTGCATTGCTCTAAATGCACTTGTGCTACTGATTCTCAAACCCTTCTCCCAGTTTGTACAATGCCTTTTCTTTTCCTTTTGTTTTTTTTTTTTTTTTAATGTGATATAGTTTCTCTTCAAACTAAGAAGAAACTTCATCTGCCCTCTCTTCATGGGGCATATTTAATCAGACTGAAGATGAAGGCACAATATTCTGTTGTCTATGCTGGGATTATACACCAGTCAACCTCCAAAGAAGCAGCATTAATGTCCTGAGAGCAGCTGACACTTGTAACAACACAGCATCAGCTGGATGCTTTTAAAAACCCACGACTGTGAACACTGATTAAATTAGCATATTTAAGTAACTTGTTCTCACAAGTTATTGATGCATAGTCAGACTTGACTACGATATGATAAATCAAAATGGATATTGCTCTCTTCTACCACAGCTTCACTGAATGCTTCACGAAATCATATTACTGTAGTGTAAGACACTGATTAAATTCAATCCCTTAAAAATATTTGGAGTTTTCCATCTTTCTCCAGAAGATTAAATTGTGTTAGAGTTGTCAGTTTCATCATCAGCTTCTGCCCATGTTTGTAAATTCCACTTCTTTTCTCTTGCTTCTCTAGCAAGACTATTATGGCTATTATGTATACCCTGTACTTGTAAGGCAGCCTGGAAATGGTCCCAATGAATCACTGTGACCTCCATAAAAAAAGTGTGTTAGAGTTAGGCCCCTAAAGATGAGAAACACCAGTCTCCAGCTCTTCCTCCTCTTTTGTCAGGAGGCTTGTCCCAAATTCTGTAGATGAAAAGAGGATAACTGTGTTTGTTCATAAAACCCTAAAGATGAGAATTGCAGAAAATGCTTTGGCACTTTACAAGCAAAAAAAAAACATTACTCTAACGCAGATTCAAAGCAACAAATGTCAGCTCAAGATTATAGTTATGTATTGCACCCTTAATTAATATAAATGTTTTTAAATAACACCCTTAGAAATAGCCAATTGTTCATTTTATTTCAAAGAATTTTGGGGTGGGGGGGAAGAAGAAGAGATAATGGAAAAAGAGATGAAGAATAGGAAAAAAAAAAGTAGATTAATCTTGTCTACTCTGAAGGAAACCAGTCAGTCTAAGCTATAGAAATCATTACATGTATTTTTTAAAAGCTCAGCATTTTCCTGAATGAACACACCAGAAAAGCTTTTACTGGAAATGGGGAAGTGGGAGGGAAGGCAAAGGTAATTAATTTCAACTTGCTTTCCCACAAATGTTATGAGAGCTTTTTGTAAACCTTATTTCCCACCACCAGATAATCTATGGCCTTTTACTATCAAAGTACAAACATATCTGTACCATTCTAATATGAAAAAGCAATAGTTCTTTTTATATTTCAAACTGTGTACCTGAGAAAGGCACTGGGTAAACATGACACTGCAAACTGTGACAGGGCAAGGATATGCTTCATGATATCTGTATGATAACATATAAGCACTGTACTTCTCTTACATTAGTAATATAATACCAACTAAGTTATTATGGAGTAAGACCCAGTGTGCTGGGTATCTCTCACAACAGAAAACAAAGCCACTGCTTCAATGTGCTTAGAATTAAAATGTAACACAAAGAATGTGCAGCGATGACTGGCAGATGAGAAAACATCTGCTAATAATAATAGTCAACTTGATTAGGGAAGGCTCTCAAAATGTCTCTCAAAATGTCTCCTGGTTCACTCAATGGAAAAGTACAATGCCTCACTTTCTTGGCAAGGTTAACATAGAATTCACAAGATGGTCTGAGAGAGTATTTGGGAAAAAAATACAATCTTCTTTTCAACTGCATGCAACAAAGTTAATTAAATCACACATGGTTCACTCTAAAATAATGGAGAAAAATCGACTCATTTTCATTATAAATTTCATTTGTATTCATTCAGGTAGAAAGAAAAAACCAAACCATTATTTTTCTTAGCTTTGCACCTAACACATCCATTTACACAAAAATTGAGAACTTGTGTAAAATTATAGAGCTATAAATGACAAGATTTGTGGAAAGCATAGAATATGCTGAGTTGCAAGAGACCCGCAAGGTTTATCAAAGTCCAACTCCTATTCCTGCACAGGACAGCCCCAAGAATCACACCAGGTGCCTGAGAGCATTACCCACACACTTCTTGAACTCTCTAAGGCTTAATGCTGGAACCACTTCCCTGGGAATCCCAGTGCCCAAACACTACCTGATAAAAAACCCTTCCCTAATATATAATCATTTGGCTTTTTGGGCTCCAAGTTCACTCTGCTGGGTCATGTCCACCCTGTCTCCCACCAGCACTCCCAAGTCCTTCTCATCAGGGCTGCTCTGATCTGTTCATCCCCAGCCTATGTTGGTACCAGGGTTGTACAAACCCAGCTGCAGCCCCTCACACTTGGTGTTGTTAAATCACATAAGATTCCCATTGACCCACTTCTTAAGCTTACCCAGGTCCCTCTGGATGGCATCCCATCCTTCAGGTGTGGCAACAGCACCACTCAGCCTAGTGTCATCTGTAAATTTGCTAAAGTTGCACTCAACCCCTTCACCTATTTCATTAATGAAGATGTGAAATAGCTCTGGTCACAATATAGACTCCTGAGGGACATCACTTGTCACTGATGTCCATTGGAACTCAGAGCCATTGATTACTACCCTCTGGATGTGACCATCCAACCACTTTTGGATTCATCTGACAGTCAACTCAAAACCCACCTCTCCAATTTAGACAGAAGGATGTTGTGGAGAACCATGGCATGTTTATGGAAGTGTAGATAACTGAAATCTGTAGCCTCCCCTCATCCACTGACAATCACTCAGTCATAGAGGACCACTATGCTCATCAGGCAGGACTCACCCTCATAGAAGTGGAAGAAAAAAGCCATTAAAATATCCAAACATTAAAGAGACCACTAACTATTTCCACTAACCTACTCAAGTTATTTAATTTACTGAATGTAAGATGAAAAGCCTTTCCTCCTGTACAACAGTGGGTGTTCATAAAGAAATCTTAGAAATTATAAGAAATGTAACAGCCAGGGTTTGCTTCCAGAACCTCATGACTTTTGAAAGCAAGTTGCACCACACTGGTGAGATAAAATACATAATAGTGGACATGGAGCATATCCAGAGTTTGCAGAGCAGTCTTTGGCTTCTGAGAGAAGAATTTTGTCTTTCATCTTAAGTCCCTTTGAACTACTAGCTTTTAATGATCTTATTTACCTTATTGACACAGGGTTTATAATCTGTCTCAAGTGACTTTTCCTCCAAACTACCTAATATTTATCTTTCTGTTCTTAACTAATCTACCATGTGTGGAAATCTTGTCTGCATAGCAACACAGCCACAGTCCTAATCTTTCAAAAGCACAAGTTCTTTTTCCTAACTGCATAAAAGCAAGAACTTGTAATGGCAAAATCACTTAAAAAGACAAAATAATTTTAAAAATTGAATGTATTAAAAAACAGTACCTTCTTTTCTATGTATTCTAAAAGCTATTAATGGGGGTTATTCTACAATTGGTCTACATTATTCTGAGTTCAGGATGCCATTGGTATTATTAAGAAAATACAGGGCTTCTCAAAGTACCGGTGGTACCACACCTGACATGGGAGGGCATTTCAGTGAGTTGAGTGATGTGGACTTAATACAGCAGAACAGAATTTCCCACCACTAGATGGAACTCATTAGCTCCTCCTCAACTGAGAAACCAAAGGCAGAAACAAAGGGTCTAAACCATCATACAGTTTCTCTTCTGCATTTGAGTAATTTAGTTCACACCAAGCAAGGTCTTTTCATACTACAGAAGAGTATCTTTCTCTGAGGTACTGACAAATTCGGGTTCTTGACAAAGTCAAGGCAGATGCTTTTAAAGTAGTTCTGCATCTTGACAAAGATGCTTGACATTGCACATACTAAATCTTATTATGCTGTAAGTTGTGACATTATGGAGATGAAAAAGAGCACACTCGAGATCAATGTCTTTTTTGCAAATATGAGGCAAATGCACAGAAAACAAACTATTACCTCAATAACACCTTTAGACTCAAAAGTCACAACTCAGTTGCTTTAGCTTCTGTGAAACAGGTTTCAGGTGCATGTGCCAGAAAATGGAATTAAGGGAACTGGTTGTCCTTTATTCTTATCCACACAATTGTTACTCTGCAAATGTATCTAAATAGAAATGGGCCTTAGAGGTTTTTATAAATATGTATTAAAGTCTAAGGAACAGTGTAGCAGCCATAGGGCCTGCAAGGCCTCCCTGACAGTCACTTGCCTAAGATAAGAAATGCCCAGTCATGATGACGGCACCAAAGTAGCCCCTCTTCTGCCTTCGGACCCTCGTTATCTCTCTGTAAGACCATAGGTCATATCCACCTTGACCCTGGCTACTGGACAGCTTCCAATACCCCTGTACCCTATGTAAAGTCCCCATTTCTGCCCATTTCAGCAGAAGAGCTGTCACTGAAACCCTTCACAGGAGCTGCCAATAAAGACACATCTGTGGAACCTCACACAGCCTTCTCCTCTCTCATCCCTGCATCTGCCAAGGCACTTAGCAAGCAAAGAGCTGAAATCGCTAAAGAGCTGAATTCACCAAAGTGCTGATCTCACTTAAGAGCTGAGCTGCTTGCTAAGATTGCCCACGACTGGGAGCCTGCCTGGGACACCTGGACAGGTTGTGCTTAGCAGGACTTCGCTACTCGGGACATCTATGGAACCCAGACCATAATAGTATGGCTTGCCTGAATGACTGTCATAAGTGGAACATTCTGTTCCAGGGGAAGGAAAAAACTTCCACAATAAACCTCCACAACATGCAATAAAAGCTCCAACAGCACAGTAAGAAGCAAAGAGAAACTACTAATTTAGTTCTACAAACTGATGTATACATATGTGTGTGTATTAAATTATGTGAAACATAAGCTTGATGCAAACCATAGGGAATAAAGGGTGAAGATTTTATTGGGCCTGAATATGATGGAGCTACTTTTCCCCACAGCTGCCCTCAGAGTGTTATGATTTGAATTCATGGCTGAATAGTGTGATGCACATTCTCTGAGTAACTCAGGGACTGAAATGGATGAATCACAGGCACAAAGGAAAAAAAGCTAACAAAATTATCACTGAAAATTATTCTTGGGTATTTATCTTACAAAATGCATACACCCTGTTGTTACAAGAACAATAAGTACAGCAACCACTCACTTCCCTTGTGTACCAAGAATTATTCATTGACACCTTATATGTCTGGGACATACTATTCTTTCTAACAAGCATCACAGAAAACACATATTCAGCCTTAGCTATTCTCTTGCTATTGCTTGCATTCGCCATTGAGACCAGGGCATCATTTCACAACTAAACAAAAGCCAAAGAAGTTATCGTTAGAGACTATTATGTAGCAGAAAACCCTACAATCCTAAGGCAACTGAAAGAACACGAAAAAAAGACAGGGATCAAATCACAAATGAGCTTAGAGAAGAAAATATCTCCAAGGAATCAGAGACTTAGATTTTGTCATGTTTTTAAGACAGCTTCAACTCAACTAGCTAAATGTGTGTGGCTGTGTAGGTATTTGGGCACATAGCTGGGTTCCCCGAGACACAAACAAGTAGCTCAGGACCTCACTAGAGTATCATTGTCCTTCTTCCCTTTGCAACCAAAATATTTTCACCTTGGTAAATCTGGGAGGGAATTTAAGAACAAATTCTAAAAGTAAATTGCTTTCCTCTTAGGAACTGATAAAACTTCATGAATCTTTAATTAATATGACCCACCTCAGGCATATGCAAAAGTTGCATAGGCCTCCAACCAGAAACTTCAAAAGCACCCATTAAAAGTTTTGATAAAACTTTTGTTTTAGCAAGTACTTTCTCATATTTCATTAAATTAGTACAGGGAACATCAGGCCTCATAGGTGTGCATTACTTTCATAGACATCTGTAAGTTTAAGCATGCAAGATGACAGACCAATAAATCTGACACCACAGCACTTGTAGGTGAGATGGAGTGCTACAAACCACTCCTCTCACCAACTTGTTCACCCTCTGCTCTTCATCAGTTCCCCTGCAAAATTATTACTCTGTGGAAAAGAACACATTGTCAGGCTCCATAGGAACAGGAAGTACTGCAGTGTCATCTTCAATGCATTGAAGATGACCACTGCTGGTTTTCTACCACAGAACTCTATCTAAATTTTTCATCTGATAGCTTTTCTGGGGGAAAAAAAGTTCTTTTTTTACAGCATGTTTTACAATACTTTTCCTACCATCCTTTAAAGAACTAGAATTAACAAAATAGATTTATTTTTTCTGTCATATGACACTTGTCAGGAAAGCACAGATCTTCCTTGGCTTTTGCAGTTGGTCTATTTCATAACACCTCATATTTATATAGACATTCACAGGGGTTTACAGCATTAGCCCTTTCTTAAAAAAATGAAATTCAGTTTTCAATAATTGATTATTTTCTCTTTCATTCACAAACAACTTTTAGTTTTCTTCTTGTTTTTTAATTCTACTTTTCTCCTCATATGATTGTAAAGATCCTTGCACTCTCTAGTTTCTTTGTCCAATACTAAATTACTGTGTTTATGTTTGCTTGTACCAAGTAAAATAAAGGTAGAGAATAATAGAGAGGAAGTATTTTGTGCACTGATCTGGGACTTGACCTTCCGCTAGAGCACAAGTCATAGAACAGTCCCTAAAATGCACAGGAATGGGTGACAAACACCACTGCAGTAACACAGCAGTGCTCCCTAAACAGTGAACCAAACACTGATGCCCTCCTCATCCTTATGCACTTAGACTTTGTGGTGCATTCAGTTTTTCAGTACAAACTCCCCTAGAAAAATCTGCTGTTACACAGACTCTTTGGGGGAAATGAAGCTCTTACCCTGAAATGTTTAAGAGCTTTTGTGGAATATAATAAGTCAGAATGTCCTACAAACATATTATACCCATTATTTAATTCTATTTCTAACAAAACTCTAGGTTTAATTTCAATTTCTATATAAAATGCACACACATGTAATTGGTGGTTTTCTAAAAGTAAAGAATGAAGCTTCTGTAAATTCAGAAATTAATTGCATGTACACTGAGAGGGGGTTTTATAGTCAAACATCTACAAGATTATTAGATTTGTCATCAAGCTATCCTTATTACTTTGCAACAAGCAAAACAGACAGTAATTAGATTTGACAGTGGTTTACTCACTGAGATGTCCTTAATTTTTAATGTGATACATTTCAAACTCTCATTGATTGTTGCTAAAATATCATTCGGAAGTCAGGACTGAACTTGGAAGTGTGTTCTGCTGCTCAGTTATTACCACTGGAAAACTTTCCATCTTTAGGTATTTACCTTAACATCAGCTCACCACACCTTGTAGGAAAAGAAAGCTTTGCTTGAATCCCTGATCTCATTAATTTATTGGCTAATGCTACAGCAAACACCACTATTGAAAAAAGCAGTAACAAAACCAGCAGTATTCAGGACAATCATCCTATTGTGATAAAGAAAGAGACTAAAATTGTTGGACCACCCTGAGCAATCCAGAGGCACAACTCTATCAAGCAGAGTGTGAAGCAAAAGAGTACACACCATGAAGATTCTAAAAGATGGGAACACTCTTGAGAGTAAGAACTCTAGCTGAACTGTCCTTTACCAAGAGTATATTCCCATTTTTACTAACAGTATTTGCTTTACACCTAGCCAGTAGAGTGCCTGTTTTCAGAGACTCAGTAGATTAAAGAGACTGAACTTATCTTCACTATAAGCTAGACAGTAAAATAAGAAATTTGGTGCCCAAAGGCTGACTCAGATGATCTCAGCAGGTCTCTCATACGGCTCTCAATGGTGTGAACTTGCTCACTTCTTTAAAAAACCCTCCACTATCTACACTACTGAATCACACCTGAGTACCATAAAAAGACATTGACAGAAAGCTTACACAGTACCTGAGCTATATATAAAGTGGTCTGTACAGCAACTTCTATTAAGTCCATATAGGAAGAATGCTACTTCTTCCTGTGGGAACTGAAATATTCCAAATGGGGAAAATACAATTAAGGTTTGTTGCCTGTTTTTCATACCTAAGAGAAAAGGAGCAGATGATTTTCAGTTTGCTTTCAATTTTTGAGACGGTTTGTGTATCACTCATCAAGCTGACCTAGACACAAGAGAAAAAAGATGGTCAGGAAAAATAATAGTTAAAGAAAATAGTTAAAGAAAACAGTCTGTAAGAGACAGGAAGGATTGGTGAGTACAGAAGGCAATTTTTTTTTCAAAGGCAGATTTCTAAGAGCCATCATTCTGTTGTTTTCCTTTAGTGCTATAAGTTGTACTTATTTTAACTTATTTAGGTTAACTGCACTATGACTATCAAGAAATGACATCAATACAATGTGGAGTTTCTTTAATGTTTTTGTCATTATGCATTTTTGTTTCATGTGAACCAAAACAAACAAGAAAAGTGCTTTGAATATAGCAAGAAAATTGTTCCTTTCAAGTGAATTCAAGATGTGTATATGTGAAGGAGAGCAGAAATTGAGTCTGAGTAGAAGGACAATTAATTAAAGACATAACAACACTGTAAAGAAGACGGAAGGACGGGTCCCCAGTAGATACAGGGGCTAATTCTATTAATTTTACTACTAAGCCAAATCATTGCTGTAAAACCAGTAGCTCACTTCATAGGCAGTAATAAAGACTTCAAGACAGCTTTGGTCAGATGCGCTATAAAGTGAAAAAAATTGCACAAGTAAGGAATCTTACTCCCTAACAGGGCTCTGTCTGTATTTGCTCCTTTAGAAGCCAGGAAAACTATTCTTGTTGAAACACACACTTCTGCTGAGGCAGAGGTTAAAGCACACCTTAATGTTACTCAATAAGGACATGAAAAATGAAGTGCTACATATCACAAACTGAAACTGTGCTTTATGTCCAGTCTTTAGGTTTTCCTATGCCAATATACAGATTTGTGCTTAGTTATGTATGCAACAAATGCCCTTGGAATATCTTTCCACATGAAAATCATTGAACAACTGCATTGAGAAACAGGTAAATACACACAAACATAAGAAGCACTAGAGAAATCTGGGAAAAATTAGCTACCCACAGATTGCCAGACTACATTCCAATACTGAGAAAATATCAGAAGCAGTTTTGGAGCAGAAATGGATTAAGAAAGTCAGAATTTCTGTTCAGGTGTCAATGTTTTCTATGAATTAACTGGCTGCCTCTCTGTTCAAGAAATGCAATTAATTTATAATAAAAAGAAAAAAAAGCTATTCATGTCTCATGGTTGCTGGGGGGAAAGTGAGGATACAGGTGACATTTCCAGCAACTGCAACACATTCAACGTAGTCTATGGAGGATTTTTTTATACATGTTTAACGTTAATGAAGATTTTACAACCTTCTCCTTGCCTGAATACACTGTCCAGTTTGCAAAAGGGGATTATTTTTTTTCCCAAACAGATTGTTAACAAGAATCTATTTACTCTTCCCTGTGCTCTTCTATAGCTTTCAGGTATCAGAACAACTAAGAGTATTTGTCAAATCATTAATTTTAAAATGGCAATTTCTTATACTACCAAAAATCAGAGAAAAACAACCATTAGCTAGTCAACAAAAATCTTAACACCAGCAAGTCCCAAACACAGGCAAAATACTAAATTGTTTTGCATTTTTTCTCCCCCTGCATTCAATTTTTTTTTTTGCTTAAATTTAAAATGGATCTTGAGCCAGCAAAAATGAAGATGATTCTCTACTGACTTTCTGTCAAAACCACTAACCAACCAAAAACATATTTGGAAGTTTAATTTCATAAAGTTTATTTTGCTATTCCAATTATATCAAGAAGACTTATATCACATTACTTAAAAAAATAAACAGGGCAGCTGACTGGCATAATTTATATGACACATTCAATAGCAATAATTATTATTTTACAAAACAAGTTTATCATATTTCAAGTACTATCTCTCATGCTTTTGGAATTTTACTCCATTTTCCCCCCATATGTTAGAGATTGCATATCACTGCTCTAAAAGATCAGATTTTCTATCAGTTTCAACTTTTTGTTTATTCAAACATTGTTAGTGGTAAACAGACTGGCAGAATAATAAGGAATTCAAAGTATCACTGTGATAGTAGGAAAAGGTGTAAGGCTGATGCAAGAGCAGTATCTTGGCAGTTTTGACTCTGAATGAAGAGCAGTTGCATGAAACAGGACCCAGAATAAATAGTAACTGCAGTCAAAACAAAGCAGAAATTCTGTAAAATCATAACTAGGTTGAACAGGGAGAAAATACCCTGACTTAGAAAAAAGGAGCTGAGTCCTACTGAATGCATAGCATCCAAGATAAGAGAGGCTGTGAGGACAAAAAGGAATTTCTATTCAATTCTCAGCTTGAGGAATAATTTCAGCAAACAATTCACCACATTTTTGTGAAAAAGTATTTCCCTGTCTCCCCAGAGAATGTGTGTGCATGTGTCTAACCATGTCTCCACATCTTCACACAGTGGACAGTAATGATTTCTGGTTCCCATTTCTAGACTTGTGATACAGAATACTCTTGTATGCTGATTAAAGGTGATCCAAATGAATAAGATGCAGTGCAAGATATCCTTTGAACATGTTTTCCAAAGAAATGGAAAGAAAAGTTTTCAAATACTGCCATAGGAGTGACTGACAAGGTGAGAGAACAGAGATAAGAATAAAAGCCACAGAGCAGCAAACACAGGGTTAAGACAGTTCAAATAGCTCTGTTATCTAAGGTCAAATTAATAGTTACCAAGTCACTGTTCCTGTCAACCTGGAATAGGCCACTGTCTGAATCTTCTCATAGTTACATTCTAAGTTCCATTAAATCCCAAGGATTTTCCGTCTCCAGATTTTTCTCCAGGAAAAAAAAACAAAAATTACATCTTTCATACATGAGACAGAACAAGTAATCTTTCATACCAAAATCTGGTGTTTGCTGTAGCCATTCAATTGAGTGCACTTTTTTCCTGCATGCTTATTAAAAAAAAATGTCTCCTCTCTATATGTTTTTTGTATCATCTTTAAACATGGATTTCTACTTCAGAGGTTACTTGCCTCTTGTTCACTTCAGTGGGCTTTTATGGATTAACCACTGAAAAAGAAGACTACAAAAAGAATTCTGGTTTGTCAGTCCACTACATGAGTAGTAACCACTGGTGTGAGTGCCATTCTCAGACTCACTGGCTACATATTTATTCTTCACAACCTGCTTGCTTTCGAGAACCAATTAATTGTCTGCTAGAAAACCCTGTTGGTGTGCCAACCCTAGACACAACCTGGTATACATAAAGCCCTGTCTGATTTGTTCCCAGATCTCTCTGTTCAGCATGTAGCCTCCATAGGGTTTATACCCCTCAAGAACATGGTATGAAGAAAAGATACCAGGTTTGGAGCACAGGCAAGACTACAGTGAGATCAAGAACTACCAACCAGGAGCTGGCAGGGCAGAAATGGGTGAAAGAGATGAGGAAATGGGACTGCAATGGAGATCACTGGTGAATGGCACCAGATGAGTGCACAGGTACATCACATAAGGGAACTGCAGGGGAAGTTGACCAGGACAGCCAGAATAGCTGAGCATTGCCAGGACACACAGGGCAGAAGTTCCTCGAGCTCTTGCTCATCAGTGCAAGATGCCATTTGTGTTGCCGAGCACCGAGTGCCTTAAGTTACTGTAGCGATCTGCCTCTGTCACCACGAACCACACACGAACTGAGGCAGGGTTGCTCCCTTCGGGCACTGCAGCCCCCCGTCAGCCCCCTGCTGATTCTGCAGCGGCAGACGGAACACCGGAACACCGCTTCACAAAATACACATCCTCACACACCACCTGGCTTCACAAATAACACCCTGCTCACATTTCCTTGGAAAGCTGTTTATAAGGTGGTAAAACTCCTGGCTTCCTATGAAGAAACCTATTTTTTTGATGTATTTGAGCACTGATTTTGGCCTGTGCCCTCATCTCAGGCTATGTTTTTCTTTACAAAATTTCAGTAGCTACTTTACTAGGTCTGCTCTGTCATAGCACAATCTGCCTACATTTTTGTCAGCTTCACAGCTTAATTTCTGGATTAGACTCCCTAGAGAACTAATCAAAAGTTGTCTTCCCTCCTATGACCTGAAAGAACTATTTACATTGCAGACTTATGCATGCTCAAGGAATTGATGTTGTTATATTCCTATTCTGAATGAATACACAGTCTTAGAGCAGAGACAGGTGTTCAGCAACTTGTTTACAAAAAGATTCTAAGAAAAAAATAGTAAAGAAATTACTTTATATGTTTCCTGAATAATGCACAGGAAAAAGAACGCTATAAAACATCTCCATGAAAATAATTTCCATAACTTTAAAGCCACTTTTCAGGAAGAACACACTTTCATTGATTAAAAAGGTATCAAGGTCTGTCTTGCCCTTGTTCTAGAATCCCCTTGCACCAAAAAAATGGAACAAATACATTACCTTGACCAAAATTTCTCCAGGATAAACCATCTTCCAGCAGTAAAAAGGCAAAATTTAGTTGCAATGCTTTTATAATTTAAATGATTAAGAAATCGGAACCTCCACTAGGCTCGTAAAAGAGATAAAAGTTGAAATATTTAAGGCAACACGAAGTAAAAAATTTAGTCTGCCTTTAGGTTCACGATAGCATAGCACAAGGGCTAAAGGGATGTCAAAAAATCTGCTTAGACAGAAACTGCACTGACAAAAGTATTTTGTGTTTTCACCAGCTGCTACATCAAGTGGTTCAGACAAAGGAGCAGAGGGTAACTGCAAAAGTGAAACCAACAGAAACCTCTTCCTCTCAATGGACTACAGAAAAGATCCTGGCAGCAAATATGAGAGAATTTCACATGGGATAATTTAATAGAGCAAAAATAATGAGCTGAAAATAAAAATGCACCTTATGTGACATGCCCCACATAATACTCCAAAGAGTGAGACTAGTTCCTGTCTGCATTCTGCAACATTAAAATGTCGTTCCATAAGTGATGCTCATCAAAATAGAAGCCATCTTCAAGTAACACAAAGACTCCCCCTTATTATAAAAATATTGCTTCACCCTGAGAAATAACAAAGAAGTAGCTCTCTAGACACAGCTGCTTCAGGATTCTTTGAGAGTGCAATCTGGCCACTGAGAAATGCATATATCTGAAGTTTGCAAGATGCTTGGTACAATAACAAACATACTGCAACTTCTTATTTTTACACTGGAGAATAATGCACTATTCTCCAGCAAATTTCCACTTATAATCAAATCATTACAGTGAAAATTCTCTTCTCACACAGAGCAATGGATGGACTTCATGATCTTAGAGAACTTTTCCAACTTAAATTTTTCATCAAAACCTCCTGATAGTTCTATTCCATTGATTCTAAAGAGATGAAAAGGGTTCTGTTTTACTATTCCCAACACAATTATGTAATATAGTCTAAAATCAATAAACACTTTGAAAAGAGACACTATCATCTCACTCTCTTATCCCTGGAAGCCTCTTCTGTGTAGACACAGTTTTATATTAGCTTATATCAAGGAAAACTTGACTTAAATACACCATTGCTAAATAAAGAATAAAACCACACTGTCTCCTGGAATATGACCTCCTCTCCTTCTCAAGGGAGTTTTTAAGATTTCCATTAAATTAGATCAGTTGGTAGCTGAGATACTTGAATTAGGATATTACCATTCTACCTTCTTTCTGATGAATTCTAGTAAGATTTGAACAGCCATAATTTTCTTTGCATACACTGTCTTTGAAAATCATTCAGCACAGTTGCTTACGAACAATTTAAACTTAACCTCCAGTCCATTATTTTAAATTTTACAATTTAAATAAATCTTAGCTTTAATCCTTATGATTCATTTACTGTTAAGTTATATTATTAAAAAAATAATTTCTAGCTTTGATGAATCGGTAACTAAAGGCTGAATTGGTGCATTTATATTCAAAAGCAGTTCAGAAAAATATCCAACAACAATAAAACTGTTGCTATTACACTATCCAAAATCTATAGCCTGCCTCTTACCTTTATGAAGTTTTTCTCTATTCCCATTTTCTTACTTGCTGAATCTTTCTTAGTTCTTACAGATGCAAATCGGAAAAAAATCTGAAAATGAGATGTGAACTCACTACAATTTCTTATGAAGAACTCCTTGCTGACGTTCCTAAGTGTCTGCTGGGAAGTTACTGCGTTACCAGTGTAGATTTCAACCAGTACACCATTCTGTGAAGTAACCTGAAGACTAACATGAAAATTGGAGGTGGGAATTAGAGCCACACATAAGAACAAGAAAAATCAAAGCAAGAAGAAAAGGCTTTTTGTATTAGTGTCATAGCATATGTTGTGGTTGAGACAGCCACGATACATGAGTATCGTCATACAAGTTCAGAAGGCTTCAACCATACAGAGTAACACCACACCACTGCAGAAGGCTTCAAGCATCTGCTCTTCTTGTTCTTCTGCCCAACCTTTTATATTCTTCATCTTACATGCTTTACACCTGTGTGCCCTCTGCTCCCTTTGGCGATTGGTCAGTGCACCTGGGCACACCATGGCTCATTGCTTTCAATGCTGTTCATCTGCTTTTCACAGCTGTGGGGATGAGGCTTGGCTGGAGCCCCACTCCCAATTACCACAAACTGTATACCTACATAGTAAGTTAGTTATTCAGAAATATTAATAATTATTAATAGTAATATAATAGTATTACAATTCTAATTGTAATAATAATACAATAGTAATAAAACAGTAATACAATTCTACTCAATGGATTTGAGATGTGAGCAGGATCTACATTTATTTTAAAAGTCTATAGGTCCCACGTCTTCTCTTTGGATTCACATGCAGGCACGAATTCAAACCTCTATTTATAAAGACAGTAGCTCCCAGCCTTTCCTTGTATTTATACTCAGTTAAAAGAATTATTTCCACAGATGAAATCTATTGCCAATGAGAAGTGATGTTGCCTGTAGTACTAGCAACTCTCCTGTTGCCCAGTTAGGCAGCAACAATAAATCACATGACACAACTCTACTCATAATTACTAAGCTTTAGCAGGGAAAGTTCATAGATAAGGTAAAATTTGGTGCTGCCGTGGGTTTCAGCTAAGATGCTGTACTTTTCTATCAGTCCAAGGTCCTTATTCAGTGAAAAAGCTAGAAGAACATACAATAGCTCAGGGTAAAATTTGACATAAACCACAAGTAGTCCTTAAGACATAAAACTTTATTTTAAACAGGCCTTCAAATTTCAGTACTAATGACCAGATTCTTGGCTTCTAAGGATTTGACCAAAAGGGCTGCAAACAACAGAACAATCATCAGCTTTTATGTCCCAGTACCTGGTCCTTGTAGACCAGGTAACAAACCAAAGGTCTACTCATGCACAAGTATGTTGGACAAGGATCAATTATAAGACAATGATCCTGGATATCATCACCTGAGCTGCCAAACTAAGAATTAGTTACAATTGCACATCTGTTTTGAACTCAAGAAAAGTAGAGTGTTCATAAGTCTCTCATTTAATGACTAACTCAAGCCCCTTTTTCATCCTAAAAGGTGAAAATAAGAAATGGGATTCCCTTTGGCTTCATTTGGAATGCTGCAATCAAACCCCCCTTAGACATTTTGTAAATCAGCAATATGATCAGTCCTGTACTGTCCTGTAAATTAGCAGTAATTAAGCAGTTACACTGATAACTAGAGGCTGATGTGTTACTGAGGCTGTAACCCAGTGCCTGCTATCATGAAGCCATTATTCAATAGTTACAGATTCAGGCAGAGAATATTAGACCAGTAACACATCCTGCAGATTTATGGAGGATTATAACCACAAGGATCATACAGTTATTTAAATAAAGACTACACTCATCACAATATATCAACTTATGTGCAATAAGATGTAGTAATTCATTTAGCAATAATAATTTTGTCCTTCCCCCCCCCCCCCCCGAAAAATTTGCACTCAAACACTTCATCACATCTTGAATTGGAATGGAGAGTTATTCTTCATGCACAGTAGAAGAACTACGGTATTTTAAATGTATGGCTGAGCTGTCAGCCCTCTCTTCAGCCTTCATGAAAGAAAATCACCTTCACAGACAGGCATTAAACTTTTCCTGAACACGTCACTCAAACTACCTAAAAGGAAAAAATGTGTGCATGCAATATCAACAACCATGAGAAGGAAAGGAAATTTAACCTTTCTTGATACAGCAGAAACAAAGAAAAAAGTTCCTTAAGCATCATCCCTCACCCCACTCCCCAAACCCATGTTCAGAGACTTCTAACCAATGACAAAAAAAAAGCACCGTTCCTTGCTTTCTTCAAAATAGCTCAAGTGCATTCTTTCAAGTTTTCGTGCTGGAAAAATGTACATGATAAAGCTCTTTCTTCAGGAACAAAGAAGAAATAAGGAGAAACAGATTCAGAAAGAGGCCAAGAGAGAACCAGCTGGATATAATGTGTCCTTGCACATGATGACATGCTGGTACATTTAGTTAAGGATTTAGATCAAGGATGTCTTTATCCAGAACAAAGACAAAATTCCTACCACAGAATGCTCAGACATTGTGAGGTATTGCAGCATTTATTTAATTTGAAATTTATGTTCTTCTAAATCACCTGTCTTTTATAAATGTTCTGCCTCAAATTTTCAGCATTATATTACAGCAATAATAAAGTGAGTTATTGCTGACCTGTTATCTTTGAAGTTCCAGAAAGTCAAGAAGGGCTGAAAAATGGATTTTACTACATCCATTTTGCTTCTGTGAGAACAGATCAGCTCCTGATTTATTGATTTTTTTTTCCAACAAACCAATCATCATCTAACTTATCTGTTCATAAATCAGTTCATTACTTTTTCACATTACTACCCATATATGAGGAAAAAGTCTATTAATAAATATTAAGAAAAATTATTTAAAATGATATCACACAAACCACAAAACTGTTTAGATGAAGTAGAAACTGAGTAAGAATAGAATAAATTTTTAAAAAATCAGAAATTAATTTATATATGCAAAACCCAGGAAAACAGATTTTAACTCTAAATCAAAATCTGAATTATTTCTAAGTTGACATAAACTTTAACTACTGAATCTTAGGTATTTAAACAGCAACCCAATACAACATAACTTTAACCACAGCTTGTTGCTGTTGAGGTTGAACAGTTCATTTTACACAGCAGCATAAGGAATACCACACAGCTTGAGTTTTTCCAGGTGACTAGTGACAATTTGTCAATCTTTTTGATACATAGCCTTTAATAGGTTACATGTAGTGCATTTGAGAAAAATTTAGATGACTATGGTTCACATGCCTTAAAAACCTAGGGTAATAGGAGCAACAGATCTAGACTAAAACAGTATTTTTGTTTCAGTTTTCATACATGCATTCATCTAATAAATTTTGCAAATGTTCATTACATAGCTCAAAGAAATTCCTCTTTACTCTCCAAGCTTTTCAGGGCTTCACTTGTGACAACCATTACTTTGCTGGCTTCGCATATAACAGCAAGGATCCTGCATGATCATATTTTCCAGAATTTTAGTTGCCTTGTTACACAGATTGACCTTTTCAACAGCAGAATGTTACAGGTTGCCCAAACTTTTAATTGAATTATTGAATCCCCAGGCATTCCACAAAGCCAGGCTCCATTTTCACCACCCTATTCTATCAATATTTGTAATAATCTCTTCTATCTAGATTACTTTTTTCCATTTTGCCATTTCCTTTCTCGTCTTACTTTACCTTCACACCACTGTAATTTCTCACCCTATCATCAGTACTGGTAATACCACTGTCATTTATAAACATTACAGGAATAAAAATTACTCCTCAGTCTCCCACTGAGACTGCTGCTTGTTTTCCATTGTTAATTACCTTATATTTTAAAAAAATCTTATGAAGATGACAGTCATGATTAGGCCTTATCATATGAAAGAGTTGTTTAGAACTTTATCACAACTTAATTTTACATTTTATACCCAATTGAAATGGATAATTAGCTCATCATGCAGGTACACATGGTCAGCAGTGTTCAAGGGAAGTAAATGCCAGGAAAGCAAACCTCAGCCGTCATCACAAACCATGAAACCTGACATTACACATTATGCCTCTCACTCTTCTAGTGAAGATTCCTTCTGTATACTATTATCCTATTTCTACATTAATTAATTTCTGCATTAATTGTCAGATAGCAATATTATGCTGTTTGTGTCTTAAAACTAAAGTTCACACAGGGACACACACATCTCAAAAGAATATTAAGTAAGCTTGCTGATGACACTAAATTGGGAGGGACTGTTGACTGTCTCAAGGGAGGAGAGGCCCTGCAAAGAGACCTTGACAAATCAGAGATGGACAATCAGCGAATGTATGAAGTTTAAAAAGGGCAAATGTCAGATTCTGCACATGGGACAGGGCAACCCTGGTGGTGTGTATATGCTGAGGAATGAGAGGCTGGAGAGCAGTGCCACAGAAAGGGGCCTGGCAGTCCTGGCTGATGGTGAGCTGAACATGAGTCATTGTGCCCTGGCAGCCAGGAGGGCCAAGCACATCCTGGAGGGGATCAGACACAACATCAACAGTGGGGCAAGGAAGGGGATTGTCCCTCTCTGCTCTGCATGGGAGCAGCCTCACCAAAACTGCACTGTCTGCCATTGTTTTGGGCTCCAGAACATAAAAAAAGATACTAAAGTATTAGAGAGCCTACAAAGAAAGGCCACAAGGAGGCTGAGATGTCTGGAGGGGAAGCCATATGAGAAGCAGCTGAGGTCACTTGGCTTGTTCAACCTGGAGAAGACTGGTGTCTGCCCCCATGTCTCCCCTCAATCTCTTCAGTCTTGTGACCAGTGACAGGATCTGAAGGAATGGCCTGAAGCTGTGTCCAAGGAGTTTTAGGTCACATATCAGGAAAAGGTCCTTCACCCAGAAGGTGGTTGGGCACTGGAACAGGCTCCCCAGGGAAGAGGGCACAGAACAGCCTGTCCGAGTTCAATATGCATTTGGACAAAGCTCTCAAGCACATGGTGTGACTCTTGAGGTGTCCTGGCAGGACCAGGGTTTGGACTTGATGACCCTCATGGGTCCCTTCCAACACTGCATATTCTATGTTTCTATGGTGAGTTGCATTGGAATCATTGTCCACTTTCTTTTCCAAAGCAATGTTCATGCTAATTTTGTATGCAAAAACTATGTTCTGACTTTCCTGTAAGAAAAAAATCAATTGAAGAGAATGGTCTCTCCAGTAAATAATATGCAATTAGCCCAAGCACAGCCAATATCTCTGCTAAAAGGTTGTAGTAATATATGTCAGATATTGCTTCATTGCATCTCATTAGAACATTGCATTTCATTAAAACATTACTTCCACTGCGCTATTTACTTATACTTAATATGTAGAAATAAACATAGGCCAAGCTGCTAGAATGTATCATTGACAGAATGATTGTTTCAATCATTAGTTTAGTTCACAGACCCCATAGCTTCAGGCTAGAAGTTCCTTCTCATTACACCTCTGTGCTCATAACAATTCAGAAAACATTTACCCTGCACTTCCACAGGAAATATTAGTTTACACTACATGAACAAAATTTATAACAAATAAGTTTATTACCATAGATTCAGACAGGGATTAGAAAATTGTCTTGCAACATTTCCCACAAAATAATATTCTGCAATGCAGAAGAGAAGTGCTCTTTGACTTTAGTTCTAGTCCATGAAGTTAAGTTGCTACCGTCTTTTTCTACTGGCCTGTCCACAAAGCACAGTTTACAGAGAGAAAAGTAAATATTCCTCTTCCTCACACAAAGCATTCAGCTATACAGTTAGTGTGCAGCAGCAGCCAACCAGGCTTCAGAAGCTTTTCTGGTAACCATTTGGACAGTCTCTGAGGTACTGTGATGGACATGTTGGCAATCCAGAAATTGATGCATTTGTGCTTTCTCTTTACACACAGCTTTACATGTATTGACATCAGTTACCCATTCCAGGAAATGCAGGGTAAAACCACTACAATGAATCTATCATCTGTCAGGTATTTTTTCACTCTGGCAAGCAACTGATAACACTTAATATCAATCCAGGTTTATTGCATAAAGTGCATTGGCCACTGAAGAAAAACCTGAGCTGCAATTCAAATTTTTCCTATACTTTCAAATGGGCCTCTTGACTACTCATCTTTAGTTGCTGCTTCATATCATGGTTGGTTTTCAACAGTTTTTCTCCTAGTATTTTGTGAGAAACAGAGGGAGTTAGCAACACTAAGTGCTGAAGAAGCAGCAAGCCTAAGGCCAGACCCCCTGTGCTTTGTCTGTGGGATGATATGAAAGACCTTCAGCAACAGGAATTGAAAAGTGACCATCAACCTACTACACAAAGGAAGGGATGGGCAGGGTTTCATTCCAAGAAATAGGGCTTATGGAAAATAATCTTATCCTTTTATCTTGCCAACAAATAATCAGAGATTAAAGGGAAGTGGCAAAAAAGGATTAATTCTTCTTTTGCTTACTTAATCGCCTTCAGTCTACTGACCAGCTTCTGTATA
This sequence comes from Chloebia gouldiae, assembly GCA_003676055.1. Taxonomy (NCBI): domain Eukaryota; kingdom Metazoa; phylum Chordata; class Aves; order Passeriformes; family Passeridae; genus Chloebia; species Chloebia gouldiae. The sequence continues at coordinate 913,084 of QUSF01000005.1, read as the reverse complement.
TTCTTCATGAAGAACCAGATCTACTCCAGGTTCAAAGAGACTAGAGGCATATGAAGTGAATACAAATCAGAGCCTTTCATTCAGAACTAATCAAAGCAAGAGACTTTGAAGTTCTGATCATTACAAACAAACAGCTTCAGTTTTCAATGATCTAGTGGATTTGATATCAAGGCAGGCTGTGATGGACCCAGAAGCTAATGGGACTTTGAGAAAGAAAAGTGTATCCATTGGCTAGGTGTGACACAAGTCCAAGTTTTAGACTTCTTATGACTTCTTTTTTGCCTTTGAAAAAGTAATTTCAGATTTTACCCAGGATTCACTGCAATATTTAAAAGCAAGAATTCAAACTGACACTTGAAATGCTTTAGAGGACTAAAGAAAGCTGAGACTTCCCAGCCAATGTCCAAAATGACAGCATTGTAGCTGCTATCTGTGAACAGAGGAGGACTGAATTTGTCTACTGTGTAATTCTAATGTCAGCTTAAGGTTTTTCCAGTACCACATGGCTTGTTGCAATCTGTTTAGAGTATTGTTACTCTTATCTTGTGATTAGGTATCAGAAATTAATGACTGAGAAGTAAAAGACTCTGAGTCTTATTCTGTGTTGCCCAAATGTACTAAGAAAGACCCTCATCCATAATTATTATAAGGAATATATATATGTCGATATCCCTGTATGGTTTTATAAAATAAATTATTTCTTAAGAAGAAAAGGCAACAAAGTAAGCATTTCAGGAGAGAAGTGACAGATGCTACATATAAAATCATTAAGTTTTCCCTTCAAAGATCTAAAATTCTACATTTATATATATGCAATTTGGGAAATGATCATATTCAACAGAATACATTGATTTAAGCAATGGCCTCCTTAAATAAATGTTACAGATGCAAGATTGCTGGAGCTCTTTGGAGAAATAGCCATCCAAAGACCAGAGTATGCCTTTAGGACTCAGGAGATCTTGTTATAATTCCCTCTTTACTCAGAGACTCTGTAAACAGATTCGTAAAATTATTTAGATAATCCACATTAATGGAATAAAGACACTTAAAAGCATCTCAGCTTCCGCGTCTCATTTTTCAGTACTCTGTCATCTAAGCATTCTCCTATTTCACCAGTGCTGGAGGGAATAAGTATATCAGAGAGTGAAAAGTGTTTATATCATTGTGAATGCATTATTTTTATAAATAATAATAGGAACAGGCATTACATGTAATTTGAACTCTTATACATGTTCCAATGCAGAGGAAATAGCAATTAGAGCCTTACTAGGAAACACTGTAAACAGACAAATCACAATATGGTTCTCTATTAAAGAATTCCCAGTGCCATATGCTGCTCCTGCCATTATTTATGCACCGCCATAACTCTTAGAACATAAGTAGTCCATTGACTGATGTGCGACTCCAACAAGTGTTTCCACAATCAAACCCAAACTATTTGATGACAGGCAACAAGTGGATTACCACCCAGACAGGGAAAAATAATTTCTGAATCATTTCTGAGTTGAAGCACATTAATATAATCAACTTTAAAACATTTTCATTTTGATTTCCCAAGAGACTACAAAGTAACTATGCACCCAGGTTTTGATTTAACAATATTCTACTAACTAGCAGTCTCCCAAATGCAATCATGGAATTCTCTAGCATAGAAGCTAATTATCCAAAATACTGCTAATTATGATTCTTATGCTATGCTAGTCAGAGAAAATTCTAATTAATTCGTATTGCCCTGGAACTTGTCTGCACACAAAGGAAGAAAGATGCCATGTGGCACCAATGAATATGAAAGGAGAACTACAGCACCCCCAGCTGATCATCCACAGACAAGTTCTGCTCCTCAGGACACAATGCTGCATGGAGACTTGTCCTCTGGCACTTTGACACCAAGACATTCTTTTAACATCCAGTTATCTAGTAGCATCCATGTACAGGTGCTTACTTTATGTTAGTTTATGTCATCAGGCACAAGGTTTTGAATTTAAGGCAACTCAACTGGTCTTCCCACAGCTTTTTATCACCAACTCCATACTCTTTACTTTCTCTACCTTTTCAAAATGCAGTTTACACAAAACTGTAACTCATCTTATCACATTCAGGCATTTCCTTGCTTTCTTTCTTGTCTCTCAAGTCAAGATTTTATCCTAATTAATTCAAAATACATTATTTTTTCTTTTTTTCTTCCAGTGACCACAACAGAACTACTCTAAAAATAAGTCCTCCAGACTCCCATCTTCAGGTCTGTTACTTTTAAAATACAAGCTCACTCAATTTCCATTACAAGATGAAACCAGTTTGTATATATGATTAACCATTGAGTATTTTTTCAATTACATTTTTCATCCTTTTATGTAGACCATTAGTCTGCTGTTTTTGTAGTATTTACTTCTCAAATTAATTCTATTCAGGTAATTTGAAGGCATATGTTAACTTAAAAAAAATTACTGAAATACAAGGAACTAGGGATGGAGAATCATCATACATCTGAATATACTACTTCAAGGGTGCATTTTCGTAAAAAATAAGAGAACAATTAAATGTAAATGGCTTACTTCAGAGCTGTTATGTGCCTTGACAATGCAAACACACCAGGCCTTCCTTTTCCTTTGTTTTCCCCCTCCCTGTTTGGCAATTTTAATCAACAGACCGCTACAGAACATCAATGTGCAGCGTGGTCACTGCAGTGGCTACACAAGTCAGCAGAGAGGACCCCAGATGTGACTTCAGGACTCTCAGATGATTCAGGACAAACCTCCCTGGAGTTCATTCTCATGGCTTCTGCTGCACCATGAGCTACAGCTCAGTGATTCCAGTCTCTGCTTTACTGGGACACCAATTAAGCACAATTCTTACCCACCTCAAACACACAGCTGAGATCTTTGAGTGCCTGTGGCTAACAGCACCCCAGATTCCTTAGCTGCATGCTTAAGTCAAGGAAACATTGCCATATGCAGACCACAGAAATCTAGGGCACTCAGCAGAGGAAGTGTAGTTAGGAATGGGGCTCTACATCTCTGAAAGAAACTTAGAGTGTGGCAAACTCAGCAGCTGACTTAGGATCTGTTGATAAAAGACTAGAAAGTCATGGAGAGACCATTATCTTTTCAATCTCAAGTTAAAAATCTTTGTGCATTTAAGCAGCAACAACTTAAACATTGCTATGTTTTAATACGTTAAAATAATTACACCTAAAAGCATCAAATGTATACTATCTTGATAAGACAGCAAGATTACCCTATGAAAAATATTCACAGTAATTTTTCCAAAGAATGCCCTTGAAAACATGATAAATTAAATATGTTTACAGATTAAAAGTGTCAGAAAGAAAAACAGATTAGAAAGATTTTAAAGTACTAGCAAAATTAAGTTCTATCAAGTACAGCCAGTGGAACCTCATTATTTATTTCACAATTTTTACCAGTTTGAGCTTTCTAGCAGGGAAACAAATCACTCAGATTGGGACATTTCAGAAAGCTCCTTGTTTAGTTCAGAACTGACTTCTACTACTTGTAATTATTCCATCCATGTACATTTTCTGGAAATACTGAGTTCTCAATATGCCTCCCCCTCTTCCAGGCAGGCAGAAAACCAGAAGCTTCAGTAATCAGTTACATGCAATGACCTTGCTGTATTTAAAATTTACTCCTTGCAACTAACCCTAATAAACCTTGCCTTCCAGTAAGATCATCCAGAAACATTTAAAATTCCATCCTTGCTCATTAACCAAGTGAGAAATAGGTTATATAATACCACAAAAACTGTAAATTCAGTACTAACATTGCCAAATATCCACCTTGTTTTATCCATGGACAAATACATATAAACACACCAAATATACACTATATTAGCTGCCTGCTGGTACACCACAGTCAGTAATATACCACTATGCCCAACATTCAACATACTCTGCAGCAACCAATGGCAAGCTCCACCCAAGTATTTGGCATAATCTGACTGCTGTTGAACAAGCTGAACCAAGACTTAAAATGTTAATTTTTAAAAACTTAATTTTCTTTGCATATTTATTAAAGTCAAGATGTGTCAGGTAGTCATTCAAACGTGGAAACAAAATATGCAAGAAAACCTGAGCAGCAGAGTAACTGCACTCTGCTTTGACATGCCCCCATTTTAGGAGACATCTTGTTGAGGAATACAGGTTGGGGTTTTGTTTTGTTTTTTTTTTTATTTAGCTCAAAACTTGATAAATCTGGTAAATAGGCAATGCAATTCCCATTTCTTACACAAAGTAAAACTAAACTGAGAAAAAATCAGAGGCCAAATTCGTCTATTAGCTTTATGTTCAGGCTTCAAAGCATAATACAAGCCGACAGTGCTTATCTGACATACTTTTAATGTGTCCAAGGGAGTACAGAAAAATAGATTATTATATTGATTTTTCAAAATATGTTAAGTATCTGCCCAGTCTGAATAACAATGGCATTCTAGCTGCTGGAAAACAGCAGCTCCTCTGTTTTCCTCTCCTCTCCCTCTGTACTGCAAGGGACTTCACAAAGACAACATGAAGGAAAAGACTACTAACTTTCCATGAGTCTGGATCAAAGCTTATTAAATTTTCAAAATCTTTTGCTACAAACTCTACAGGGATATTTTAGAAAAGCAAGAAATGACAATAAAGCAATTTTCCCAAGTCACTGACAGTCAAACACAACAGCACTGGAGAAACAAAGAAAACAGTAAATCAGACTCTGTGGCTGAGAAGAAACACCCGAGTTTAACACCACTTGAGCACAACTACTGACATCTCTTATTCTTTGCTTTCAGTGGCATGCAACATTTTAAAGAACCATTCCCTGAGCCAAGGATAATGACAAAAAGCTGTTGCACCAATCACATTTTGGCAGAAGGTGTTCACACCTTTTCTTATCAACTTAGCCCAAATTCTTGGCACCCTCTCTCACAGGCTCTTTTATATTACACTTCACAGCTTGCCCACTAGTATTATAAAGAATCATCACAGCTACAAGCTCCAGTTGAAGGCCTCATTGAGATCTATTTGCTTGACACCACCATGGGACATTAATTCATTAATAGCAGGGATGAGAAAGCAACTTGTATGTGATCACCAGTACTAACTGTATCTCGCAACACTTCCACATTGCAAGGCAAGAGGACACCACTAATATGAGTAATAATTTTACCTTGTGTGGAGTCCATAATCACCCAGCTATGAGAAAGCAGCAAAGCAACACTTTTTTTCTAAGCTATATATATAGAGAAGAAAGTATTAATAAGTTCAAAAGGCTCTAGTCTACAGACCAAAAAAAAAAAAAAAAAGAAAAAACCACCACCAAAACTGTTGTATCTGTATAAGTTTTGATAAAACGCATCTCTAAATTTGAAGATTTGACCAAATAGCCTACCAGCTTTATACAAGATTCGGCAAGTACAGAGCCTGAAAGCTGACAGCAGATAAAAAAATATCAGCATTATTGTGTATTTTTCTCCTCTTCTGAGGAAATGCAGTTTTTATCTTCCTTGCCTGCAAACTACCAAAACCCATTAAGTCTCTTCAGGAGACTATTCTTTTTCAAAACATTCTTTTTCAGAGTAGTCGAGTACTTCGGTGGTGGGGCAGCGAAGAAACCGGATAATAGCTGTGTTATTTTGAAGTTTTTTATTCCTACCTAAGTTCTAGTCAAAACTAAGTTCCAATTTGCTAGCAAATAGGATATTCAGGATATCTTTCCCTTCCCTTTCCTCCTCCCCAAGACACTATGTGGCTAGTTTTCTTCAAGCTTCCAAGTCCTCAGCTGAGTGGCTATGCTATGCCAAGTAAACTGCACATACACATTTTATGCAACTCAAAAGTAGGTAACCTATTCCTCTGCAAGAAAAATGAAATACAATGTATAGTGTATAGTGGCTAACAAGTAAAATTTCCCTACAGCATTTCTATCTCAACACAAAAACAACAAAAAACAACAATCAAGGATTGACCACAACTCCTGGTAACATAGGAAAAATCTTACCATAGGCTTTACTTGGATAGGTAGACTAGCAACCAAGTATTGATTACATTTTTACTTCACCTGTCCTTTTGAAGAATACAGAGTTTCACCAGAAAGACTGGTTTATTTGCCAAAGGGAAGGAAGAAGAAAAAGCTACACAAATAAAATGAGACAGTCACTGGAGAATGACTTAATTGGGTCTAGTGTTATGACCACACTAGTGAAACACCCAAAACCTACACTTATGGCAGCACATTATCCATTCATTGCAGCACTCTGCTTCAGTGGAATTATTTCTATGCTTAAATTTGAGAGAGGGCATGTCTGGCCGATCTCTCCCAAGCTGACAATGCACATGCTCTCTGGACAGCTCCGCTCACAGTAAGCCAACTGTGCCATGTGCAGCTTTCAACCATAGCCCATGTACTCCTGAATGAGGGCTGTTGTTAGCTCAGGCTCAGAGCCACACTCTGGAAGGATATTGTTTTGGACAGCTTGAAGGGCACATGGGGTGAGATTGTATCTCCAGGCAAATAACACCATGGACAGAGTATTACTTTAGATTAAGACCAGAGATATGGCAGATCTAAGTTCTAGTTTTCATACGTCTTGCCCCAGAGGCAAAACTGTACAAACATCTAGAGTTCATAGATGTAAAGCCTTCCATAAAAGTCTTGGAAAGCTACCTGTCACTCCTAGGAGAAAACTCAGGATGGTCTTAACTTTCTTCCTGGAAATACTAATCAATCCTTTGACTATAATTAATAGGTTGCAATTTAAAAATTATATAATTTAACATTCAGTGCTGCTCTGTGCTATCAGAATTGCAGTCCTACCCTGCATTTACAACAGAGATACACAACCATTTGTATCTCACATTCAAGGGGAGCAGCCAGAAGGATAAGCTTATGAGTCCATGTTTGACTAATCACCATGATCTACCACCACTAAAAATACTGCTTATGCAATTCAGGGCAAATTTGAACTTGGAAGGATCTATTACATCAATTTCTCTAAATTAAAGAAATAATATAATGCACACAAGCAAAAATGTTGGCATTGGAAAAAATCAAAAGGTTTAACTTAGCAAAAATTTTTAAATCATACAACAATCAATCAAGATAATTAAGGACCTAAAATACTGCATTAGTTAATATCAGAAAAAAATTAAGAATTGGTTTCCTTCAGCTGGCATTCTAATCAATCCAGTGTGTTAATAAAGAAAGTCAGGATCTGTATGATAAAAATAGCGTCTAAAAAAAAAGGCTCAGAGCTAGAGTGTGCACAAAAAACTTAAGCTATAGGTGTAAAAAAATCACAGCAGTCACCAGATGCTGCTAGTGCCATTTCTCAGTGTGACTTTCAGGTTAATGTCCCACACGTGCAGAGAACTGAGTTCAAAGCAGTTCAAAATTTTTGTACAAAGCTCAACCAGTAACTGTGCTTTTTCCTGCCACAGAAGTCCTCCATGAAGTCTCACAGGGATAAGTATGAAAGAAAAAAGAAGATATATTAAATAGATTTTTTTAATTATAGGGAGCAGGTGCTTTCTTCTATATTGATTTTCTGTCAGTGTTCTTTTATTCTACACCAATTTAGAATCAGAATCAGTTCTTAGCCATGCCAGAGCTGACTATAAGGGAGACAAATTCATTGCTGAGATTCATAGGCACAGATGGGGCCTGACATTTTAAAAGCAAACCAGAAGTTTAGTGCATTCAAGTGCAAAGGCTTCAGGACAAGCTTAGACTTCAGCTTACACCCCAAACACCCATGAAAGACATAGCAAAAGCCTGCTCTCCTTGCCAGCAGAATTAGGTCTGTAAATTATGCTGAGACTATAACCAACATAGATAAGGACAGAAAATAACCACATAATTCAAACTCAACCCAATTGAAAATGTTAGAAGGCAGATATTATCTAACTAGAGGACAGCTGTGGACCAAAGAAAAGAAGACTAAGAACAGAATCATCAAATGAATTCTCACATCATAATGGTACAAATAAATACCATCTGGCCACCCACATCTGATTTTTGTAGAAGAAAAACATTTTCCTTCCAGACACTTTCCCCAGAAAGAATAGGGTTCATATCTCTTTTAAGGCTTCTTTTATGTTCTGTGACAGTATTTGATATTTGTACAGACAAACCAAGGATCCTCAATATTGGATTAAGGGATTATGTGCAATGGGTTTTGCAACCATTTCATTTTCTCACTCCTATCATACCAGAATTCACCAAGCTGAAGTGGGCTGGAGGCAAGTTCAATTTCCATCTTTGCTCAGGGGAGTGATTAAATCTAACTGATGCTGAGAAAAGGAAATTCAGTGTGATGAACATAGCAAGACTTGACTTGCAAGCCGTTGAGACAGGATTAATACCACAAGCAGAGCAGAGCTACTAAAATACTAGCATAAAATACAAGGAAAATACACTTACAAATTGGGGGGGGGGGAGAGTAGGAAGGAAATAGAAATTTAATCTTAAAAAAATAAAGCAGAACTCAAACACTTAAGCACATTAAACTCAATTCTGTATTTCAATACCAAAGAGCATTTTAGCAAAATTTTAGTTTCATGAGGATCCCCTTTAATTTTGAGACAGTTTGGAATACAATTTCAGGTTTGGATTGTGTGGCTAATATGCATCTCTTAACAGAACTGAAATGGAAACCTAAGTGAGTTCCACTAGTGTTTGGAGCTGATACAAATTTTGCAGGACTTATTAATTCCTGACAATAAAACATTAAATAGCTGCCTCTGTTAGGAAGAACTATTCAAACATTTGCTTGTGGCAAGCTGGAATAGCCTTTCCTATAAACTGCAACTTTCCATCAATGGAAACAGCAAGCATCTCTTCCCTCAAGGAGATCGATGACCACTTCAAAATTAATCATTGCACAAAAAGGACAATTTCTACTCACATAGTCAATTGAACACCTTATTTTGGAGTTTTATATTAATCCAATTTCTTTTTTTTTTTTTTTTTTTGGTAACTTAGCTAGATTCAACTGAGAGCACCACCCTGTCAAGACTGGCAAAAAAAGTATTGACCCAGCACAACTATATACCAAAACTTTCACTATTTTTACTATTTAAAAAGAACATGATGTCATCTTAAGAACATAATGTTATCCATCATGTCAGAAAGAAGGACTAGAATTTCTTTTACAAGACTCAATCAAACATACAGAAAGAAGGGATTTTCTTTTAAAACCCTGCTTTTCCTCAAGAAGGAAAAACACAAAGGTGTTTTGGGATTCTCTTAGCTTTTTTCTTTTTTATGAAAGCAAGCAGATCATCTAGAGCTAAGGCTTGTTAACTTGAGTAAAACCTAAGGAATAAAAAAGGTCCAAAATTATTTATTTCAATTTTCATTAGCTGTTGATTTTGAATCAGTTCAAAACTTTTCAGTTTTGAATTAGGAAAAAATATTATAATAACAAAATTATATAATATATAACTGTATTTTAATTAAGATTAACTATTCATAACAACGATGTCAGATACCAGCATATTAATATCAACAAAATAACCCTGTTCATCACAAACTGCACAGAACCATTTCTGTTTAAAAGCAGGTCAATTTGATGAATTACCATCCACAATATATGTGTGGATTCATGTGTGCTTTAAAGACGGATCATATCCACAAATAGTTTACTGGTTTAATAATTTTGATGGTAAAAATTTACTACTGCATGGCCCACCTGCCCAAAGCAGTGTTTTGTTTTGTCTTTTCATTTATTCATTTTAGCAAATTCACTTGGTATGGGAAAAAACAATTAGCAAAGAGTTCAGTTCAGCTGCCCCTTCCAGATGGGTCATGTAAATATCAGCACATTGATACTATCTGCTCTTCACATAAGACTCAAGAATTAGACTTGAATATGCTCAAAACATTGACCATCAAATTTTATATCAAATATAAAAGATCTAAAACAGGAGCTGAATATATTAGAGTATCTGTACTCTAAGTCATATTAAGTGTGTTCCTGCCATAATTACACAACCACAATGCAGGAAAATGTCAAATACTAACAAGAGATGCCAGCTGGCCCAGCATCTGTTGTAAAAATTAATTCCTACCTTCTACAGGTAAGATGTGGGCTGGTGTTCCCATCTGTGTGCACATTACCACCAAAAAATACAGCAAATACACCTGTAATCACAAGACAAAACTCCTTAATGACAAAAGGATAAGAGCTCCTTGATTTTGCAGACAGAGCCATGTGAGAAATAGTTTGTCCTTGCAGCTCCCCAAAAGCTAGAAGAGTTTTCCTAACTGCCCTCTATCGGAAGTTCAGAAGTACATTCTAAAGAAATGCAATTCATCTTGCTGGAAAAGAATAAAATATTTCAATAGTGAATTCTTTAATTACAAACAGCACCATCAGTCAGATCTTTCTCTCCTTATTTTGTCTCACCAGTATCTCATCAGATGGCATCTAGATTATATGCCATAAATGTACAAGTCTCAAGTCATATAACGAAATCTCCTTCCACTTTTCCCAGGAGGTTGAGTGAACTGTTCACTGGTGAGGTTTTACAGCAAACATTTGTGACATCAAACTAGACAGTGAGCAAATGCTGCCCTGGTGAAGAAGAGGGTGAAGGACAGAAAACATTCATTTAGTTTCAGATTTGCTTTCAAGTTCCAAAACTCATTCAGTCACAGTAGAATTAGTGCACACTTTTAAATCTAGAACTAGAGCCAATACTGTATAAGGCTTCACTCTTTGGGGATTCAAATGTCCCATGTAAAGAAGGCATACAATTTGCTAGCCCAACTACTCCACATTAAGCAAATGGGCAGTGGCCAATTTTAGAGAAACACAAACCAGTGATTACAATGAAGTCAAGGGGGGAACTGTAAGGGTAAACATTCAAACTGGATAAAAATCTAGACTAAATAATAACTAAATTAAAGGCTGACATAAAAACCATAACAAGTAAACATTCTCACACATGGTGATTCCCTGTTATATTTACTCCTGTGTATCTTAAATGAAGATTGAATACTTCCAAGCAGTTGATTTGTGGGGTTTGAGTTTTGGGAATGAAATAATTTATTTACTCTTCACTCTTTCCCTAAAGGGATTAGCAGAAAAATCTTTCAAGATTTTCCCTTCAAAGGCCCTTCTTCATAGATGAGATGTAAAAGCTTCATTATGACAATTATTTGATACACAGAAACTAATGAGCTATTATTTAACTTCATCCTAAGTGTCAGAAGCCTAAAGCAAATAGGCTTAATTAAGATGATGTGTGCCCCAAGTCTTCTCCCAGGAAACAGGTGAATCACAGCAGATTCCCTTCACTGCCAGATACATGCACAGAATTATCTGAACACATCTGTCATCAATATATGAATGGCATGACATCTCCTGCTGTTAATTCAGATGGATTACTTGTTAAACATATTTAATTGAGGCAGAAGGGAGCTTAACTGATGTTTACATAAATATATTTAAAATAATGGAGAAAAAGTACTTGTGGCATTTAAAGAGATTGAAGGACTGTTTGAACATCTGATCTTCTATGTGTTCAGAAGCAACATATGAAATAGCCATAAGAAAACTAATGTTTCCTTTATCTTTTACTGTTGTGTACCTACTGATTTAACCAATTTCAAGGTTCGAATAATATAAACTAGACATGGCAGACCCTTTATTGTTTCTGACAAGAAATAAACTATATTCCTTCATCAAGCAATGACTGCTTCTAAACCCTAATACTTCACTCTACAGGCTCTTTACAGAAACAGATCCATTACAGACAAAACTTATGCTCCTGAAAATACATTACACCTAACTAGAGAAATATTTTCTACAACTTTCATGTCCTGTGTTGATTGTCCTTCCACTGAATCAGAACCAGAAGGGATCCAGCCAGCTGACACTGAAAGATTCAGTGAGAGTCAAACCAGGTCTTTTACAATTTTTGTAAACTCACCATGATTTTGCCTTGATCCTTCTGGGCTAGATCATGGGAAACGTACCAGAAAATCTCAGCTTCCTCTCTGGTGATTGTTCATGCAGAAAGCTCTGATTCAGGAAATCCATTTTAGGAACACAGCTCACTTTGTCACTTTGCCACTGCAACCCCACCCTCTTTCTGCAATGTCATCTCTACAAGTAAAATAACTATTGCTTTTATCTGCTGGCTTCTAGGCATAATGTTTCAATATCTACTGGAATATTACTAGTCAAATCTGTTTGCCTTTCCTGAGACTTAATCAACATGTTGATTAGTAAAATCATCCATTGCTTTGCCACTTTAATCTTACCTGATCATCTCAAAACACTCTTGATCCTTCACTTTGGAATTAAAATAGGTCAAGAAAGTTGGAAGGGAAAAAGATAGCAAGACAGTATTAAGAATACCATAGAGATCACAAGAGAGATTTTCATCTACCAAAGGGATGCAGTTTTATGGATTACAATAGAGTTATTCTGATTCAAGTCTGTTGAAAATAGCCTTCTGAGTACAATTGTATCTATTCAGAAATTATTATAACTATTTATCTTTCTCTCACTATCTTTGTCCAAAATAAAATATAAAATTAATTTCAGTTACAAATGGAGGTTATTTAAGTGCAGTATCATCAAACAGTAGGTACATTTAGTGGTTGTTTTTTTGGTTGGTTTTTTTTTTTCTTTGCTAAAAAGTGCCCCTCTCTTTTCCCTATAATTCAGGCAGTAACTTCTGTATAATTAAACTACAATGAAAATAGGCAAACTCTCTGAATGATTTTTCTGTTAACACTGGACCAAAAATTTCAAATCAGGGTAAAAGGTAATTTGTGACCTTACTGAAGGAAGATATGAGAGAGGACAAACTCCATAACACAGTAACTGAGTTCCCCCTAGCAGGAAATTAATTATTAAAATTCCATTGCTCTCCTCACACACCCCAGGTGAACAGACCGCACAGGCCCATAAGTCATGAGCTCTCAGACTCACTCAAGAGCAAGTTCCACAGTCGGGAAGAGGAGATGGAATGGAAGATAGTTGTTGGTAAATAAATTCATACCACATGCTTAGAAAAAATGAACAGCCTATTAGCCACAGACACATCTAGGTCAAGAGAGGAAACTTTCAAGAAATGCCTAGGACCACAACTGAATAGGAGAGAAGGAAATGCTTGGGAAAGAAATGCAACTTCTGGAAAAGATCCAGAATTTCAGAAACTACAGTGTTTCCCAAACATAAGATACATGGCAGTTTTGTCATTACCGTGTTTTGATTCTCATTATATTTGGGTTTCTGTGTTTCTCATAACACAGCCAGAAACCTGTAAAAATGTTAGGATTAAGAGATGTAAAATTCAAAGTCCTAATACTTCTATTTAGAAGCCTTTTTTCCCCCCATGTTGTACTTCAGTATTAAGCAAATGAGGAGAAAGGCAACATGAACTATACAATTTAAAATTGGACCTGATTTTTTTTTAAGCACAATGTCAAGTAATCCAGTTTTATTACTGCTTGGTTATCAAAGGTGGACTTTCTGATCACAAGGTTATTTCATACACAGAGTGAAAGGCTGATTAAGAACACATGGCAATAACTGCACAATTAATAATCAATACAGAGATCAACACAAAATCTATACCTCATTCAAATAAATTTCAAACTCTGGATTACATATTAAAAGAAGCTTTGAGTCTCTAAGATCTCAGGCTGAAGAAGTGCCTCTTAAAAACAGGTAGGGCATTCACAAACCTGGTAATGAAACCAACTGAATGCTATTTTCATCTCCACAGAAAGAAGAATATTAATACACGGTATTCAGGTGCTGGGTAAGCTAATTCAGCATCATATGGTGCATAATTAAACCTGTTAACTCAGAATTCCACAGCCATGATATTCTTTTGAACAGAAATAAAGTGTCTAAACCTACTTAAAAAGGTTTTGATGCTTGTCTCAAAGCAGCAGGTAAAGCAGCACCTCACAACACTCAATAGTATTTATTAATAATTATCTCAGCCCAAAGCACCAATTACCATGAGTTGTCAAGAAGAGTGGAAATGCAACACAGGTAGCAGGCATGTTAAAACTGCTGAAAGTTTTCCTGTTATGATTTATTTTTGTCTGTAAATACACCACCTTGTAACTAAGAGGCTTGATTTTCTTATTTTAAACTCAAAGCATCATTCTTATTGCTTCATACTTATCTGTGCAAAAAGTTGGGATTTTTTTTTAATGCATGAACTTAGTATGTCCTTCTGTGAAATATCATAAATGAAAAATACTTAATGCAGATTCCTTTCAGACAAGATTTTTGAGCCATAACTGTCTCTCTGAGATAGTAACTCTACAAGGCAGATATCATGCTTCTGAATGAAATCATACTCACTCCAGGAAGCAAACCACTGCAGGAGTAACAGAGAGTGCTTGGACCTAAATTCCTTACAGAGAAGTATATGCTCTATTATGAATTATGTTAATGTCTGGACTTTTTGCTCACCATGTTTTCTCCTTACAGTTATGACTGTATCTTGGAAAACCATTGTTGGCTGTCAGGTATTAGCACTCATTTTCACTGATGGTACTGGACTTTCATAAGAAATCACTCACACCAGTAGTCCTGTCTTTTACTTTATCAAAGATGAAAAGAAAAACTTTGAATATTAAGCTAGGAAAAGGTTAGCAGAAATCTGTAATGTATCCAAGTCCCCTCAGACAGATCCAGTTCCCTTATTTAGATGAGAGGAATGTGGTTTGAGTCTTAGCCTGAAAGAAGCTGAATTCAGGTCTCTACCCAAGTGAGCTCTACCCAGGCAAACAAAAGATTTCTGCATGAGCACCTGTTATTCAGAAAACAAGGCCTGCTCATTTCTTTGGACAGTAAAAGGAAAAGGCAGAAATTTGCCTTTTCCTTCAGTAAAAGAGCAATAAATTTAGAGTCTGAAACAGATAACTGTGACCCCCTTCTGTAATAAGAAAGGTGCTAAAGCCTGAAGAGATGCATAATTTATAGCATACGGTGACAGAATTTCCCAAAACTTTGCTCAGTGCATGGATTGTAATGTCTTTTTAAATTCCAAACATTTTACCCCATGCATATTAACTCCAAGCAGCAGAGAGCTCCCAATCTCACTCCAGACAGCTATAAGTGAAATGTTAAAGCTCCAAAGTTTTACATACTGAAGGGCACGTTTTCTGATGTTCTTATATTTTCTTACCTGGAAAAAATATTTTTTCATATTTTGACAAAGGAATGCAAGAAAAATATTATGGTTTAATCTGAATGCTTTGAACATTTATTAACACAGACAGTGTAAGCTGTTTTCAGCAACAAAGCATAGATGGAAACAAGTTTTAAATGCAGGCGAGCAAGATACTGTCTAGAATGGTTCTATAAATATTTTGCAAAAAAAAACCACAGGCTAATAGAATCTGTTCTACTATCTAAATTCACACTGTATTTTCTATGGAAAACTTATATGTAAAATGGGATGGAAAGTCAAGTCATTGCAAAGCTGTTAATGTAAAGTAAGGAGAAACATCTCTGAGACGCTTCATCAGTACTCCTGTTTATTTCCCCTGAATATAGTATTTTGAATGCTGATGCAAATTTTTGCTTTATCTTGTGCTTTTCATAGAGGAGAAAAAGGACATGGTGACTAAACAACTAACTGAAAATAAAAGCTCTATCCAACATAATAAAAAAGGAAAACAAAGAATAAAACAAAAGCAGTTTTCAAGTGAGCATGCTTCTTACTAGAAGATTGTTTACAGGAAGTTCTACAAGTCTGGAAAAAAGAAAATGGGACAAAATTGTCTACAACAATGGATACTGATCATAGACATCAAATTTACAATGAAAGAGTGTTTGAATTTGTAGGAATTATTTCCAGATAAAATGACTGATCTAATGGCATTTCATGAAAGCTCAAAGATAAAGATAGATTTCTCTTTAATGGAAATCAAAGTCAACTTTATAGGTTTACTTCCCCACTACACTTTGAGTAATATTTCCAATTAAGAATGCAATTGCATTATTAATTCAGTGGATACAATTTAAACACGCTATTTTGAGTAGACTGCTATCCTCAATTATGTCCATTATTACATGTCACACAGTCAAAACACCATGATATAGGACAACTTAACTGGGTGTTGTTGAAAAGCAACATGGCCTGAAACGTTGAATTTTTTAAAAGTCATATTCAGTAGCATGAATTTCATGACAGGACTGCAATATGAAAATGGATTTTTGAGTAGAATTTCATATTCATGGAGTCTAACATGGCAAGATCCTCCTGTAAAGAATCAGGTTGAATGACTAATGAATGACTACATACATGACTAATGCTAGGGAAATACTTAAACCTCTTCTATATATCTCCAAGTTCCACCAAACCTTGTAGCCATTTCCACTTTCTAATGGAAACAATTCCATCTACACTTCTGAAGGATTTTGGTTTTAGAATATTTATTTTATAATTATTTGATAAATAGCAAAGAATCTGCTTCTATCCTCCTCCTAACTATTTGAAAGGGGAAAGGATCAGGACTGGTTCTCTATTTCTGCATTATTGAGATAGCTTTGGTAAAATACTGCTGAATCATTATACCCTGCTTTACACAACTGCTGCAGACTAGACGGCTTACCATAGCAGGGGGAAAATGAAAGAATCCATTCTCTACAATCAAAGTGCTGTGACACACACAGGGAAAACCAAAATAAGGAATGAAATTTTTAATCATCTTGAAGTAGTTCCACTTGCTCAGCTTCATGTAAGATTAAAACCTTTATACATAATCATTGTAAACTGAAATTAGTATCTAATAAACATAAAGGATAACTCTCAGAAATCCAGCAAAAGTTCCAGGTCTGCAAAGCAAAAAGTGAACCTCCCTTCCAGTAATGACAGTAAATCATTGATCCATTTTAACTGCTATTTAATTGACTCTTCACTGAAACAAAATTGCCAAGAATTTCCACAATGAACAAAACCTCCTCTTCCCTAACTCATGTCCCCAAAAAGGAGAAACTCACATGCACAGCAAGGAGAAAATAAGCCTGGTAAGGTTTCACAAGCCTTCAACCAGAGGTGGTTATTTGAACCTACTTCCACCCCAGTACTGCTGCAGCAAAGATCCTAAACTCCCATAGTCTGGTTTTGCACTGTTGCTACACAATGATCACCAGGCTCTATACTGCTCTGGGTGTTTTCAACATGAGCCACAGGTTCAGCTGATGAGAATAGTTCAGCAAGACACAATTATGCATAGTCAGAACCTTCTGAGGGAAGACCCCATCCCACCAAGACATTCAGATTTCTCTGCACACCAAGTGACAAAAAGATGCAGCAGAAGCTGAGCATCCAAAACAGGCCCATTTGAACCCTGTATCACATCTGTAACATACTAGCTATAATCACTCTGCTTTTCTTCCCAACCAAGAAAGTGTCACACAACTCCAAAATCTGCAGCTGTGATCTAAAAGACTTGTAGGAAATGGACAGCTCTGAGCACCAGCACAAAGCACCTTGGCTGGCAGCAGTTAAACTCAGCATTCGCTTTAAAAACAGCCATACTATCTTTGCCAGAAAATTCAGTTTTCTCTTCTTAAGTATCAAAACCCACCACACACTGATAATACTGGCAGATAAGAAATTATACATAAACATCAATGAAAATTATTATATATTAGAGACAGCACACAGGAAGTACTAATCACGCTGTCCTGTGCAATTTTTAACCAGTTACATGGTGACATAGCAGAGAAAATACCATCACACTCAGTAATAGAAATCATATACACAAACACATGACATTCCAGAGTCTAAAAAATTATCAGCTTCAACTTCTTGTGCTTCTCCTAACAAAAATCCTCACCATGTCACTGTAATAACATAGTTTGAACTAAAGCTTAGTTTACAAAAAAGCTTAAGAACTCAGATTACTAGGTGGTAACAAAAATTTTCCCCCTATGAAGCTTTACTGATCCATGCCAACGCTGCGGCCACTGCACCATCACCTATAACTCATGGTGATTTTCTGAACTCAGGGAATGCAAAATACAGAATTCGCACATCAGGATGCAAAGTCACACTCCGCATTAGCCACAGGAACTCTCCACTGTAAGTCAGAATTAAAACCAGTTTGTCTCCCAGCATATATCCTCGCCTATGTCGAAACATGAAAATGAAATGACAAAGGACCTAATCTCACTTTCACAGAAGTCAACAGCAAAGCTCCTGCTGACTTCAATAAGAGCAAAAGCCAGCACTAGAGCTCCAAAAATCATTATTACTTCCTTCAGAGCACCAAATGCATTTCCTATCAGTCTCATGCAGAAGGATGATGGTCTCTCAGCTTCCCAATAATATTGAAAAGTTCTCATATAGAAAAGCATCTCAGACTGCCAGTGCTAATCTAATGTCTATGACCACCTGAGGAATACAGTTTGACTTCAGCATACAGCCCAAAGAAAATGAAAGAATTCATTTCCCTATGAGAGAAGATGCAGGCCTGCAGTAATTGCTCAGTGAAAACTGTGGAACGAACAGAAAAAAGTCTGCCATATTTTAAAGAGAACTTGTATGAGTATCTCTTCCTCTCTGCACCATAAACAGTTAAGAATCAGGGACTAATATTTACTTTTATATATACAAGAACTCCCTTAGATATTTGGCAGGAAATTACTATTCAGAAGTGACATACAAAGAAGAACTTTGACTCTATGGAAAACTATAGAAAAGAGATTAAAAAGTAGCTATGTAGTTAATAGAGTTTTAACAAGAATTAACAAAGGTAGTAAGACAAAATCTGTACTTTTCAAGTATCTTTCCCCTTGAAGTCATTTGGAAGCAGTCAGAAAAAGCATAAGGATTTAATCCACAAACAAAGTGCAAAGGAAAAGCTAGCTTCAGACCCTCAGGAACTGACTAGAGTCTTGACCACAGCACACAGTTTGAAACCTATGGCATAAGAAATCCAACAAGAAACTACTCATTATGCTCTCCTCTTAAGAGAGCTGCCAGAACACCTGCAACTACTTGATGGAACAAGCCCTGAGCAGAAAGCAACAACAGCTGCTTCTTATTGTATAAGCTAGAATTTAGTTAAATTTGCCTTGCCAGATACACAGGAGAAACCAGCTTCACCTCATTAGTTACAGGTGCTATTTACTGGTTCAGAGATGAAGGCATTCTTCTAGGAAGACACATGTGGGACCTGAATCTGGGTTTTCCAATTCAGTACTTGTTTGCAAAGAAATCAATAGAGCAGAGAAGGATTATCAGCTGAAAAGTGAAGCTTTTTTCACATTGTCTGTTATTCCCTTCCCAGTGTAAAATTCACATGGTCAAATTCACAAATAAACCTGTATAGAAATGCAACAGCTGTCCAGTTCCATGTGCAACATTTTTTTGGTTCTCCATTTCAAAGCCAGTAACAGGCAGGAGTTTAGTTTAAATTAAAAAAAAAAAAAAAAAGCTATTGAAAAGCAGAACTGATTCTGCAGGACAAGAAACAATAGCTACCTGGCCACAGCAGAGACAATACAAGCCTCCTTTGGAAAGGGCGAACATGAAAACTTTAGTTACTGTTCTGCTAATTAACCCATGCTACTGACAATGATCAGAGTATGTTTATGCTGCAGCATTGCATATACCCATTTCCTAGTTTTCTCTATCAACAAAAGACCATCATAGCACCTCGGTGAAACATCCTTCTGCACTGATGTGTTATTTGTCCTGAGCTCTTGCACATTTCACATATGTCCTAACTTAAGCAACTGCAATATAGATACCCCCAGTTTTCTTTCTTTTCTGAATAAAATTGAAAATATAAAACACTTGTCCCTTCTTGAGCAGCTACTTCACTCAACACACAAGCAGAAAGGTAACTTAATTCATACAGTTTTAATAGAAGTGAATTACTAAAAAAGTTTTCCCTCCAAACATGAGAGATGAAAATCAAATAAAAGGGAATCCACTAGTAATTTGCAAGTACTGTATCGCCCTCTGCAGTCAATGGGTAAGTTCTGCA